>CM038677.1:480964077-481179241 GCA_021605205.1 Aegilops longissima | reverse complement strand
CGTCTTCTTCTCCATTGCCATGCTCCTGCTGTTTTGTTTCTTGAAATGAGAAGCGGCAGCTCACCGATTCAGTCGAGTTGACCGCGCCTCCGGTGTCCTCAAGGCCCAGCCGCCCCTCCTGCAGCCTCCCCTCCAATGGGCCAAGGCCCATGGTGAGCCTCGGCGCCCTGTCTGTCTGCCTTTCGGTAGACCAGATTCAGCTTTGGCTACATTTTTCCCCTATTTGCGATTTTCCAAATTTCCAGTGCATGCATAATTATAGGAATGCCCTTGTTTTGGATTATAATAACTAAATGTCCATGCATCCAAATGAAACATGTTATATATAAAATGCTTAGAATTTTGTGTATATTAATAATATACCACTTCCATCCATGTTTAAAATGTTTATAATGTTGTTTGTTTAAATTTTCTCAAATGCCATGTTAAAATGATGTATTTCATAACTAAATCCTGTAGCTCGATTTTAATAAACTTTATATATAAATGGGGTGGGAAAATGCCTAGTTTAACATGGTGCACTCATCTTGCATGTTTAACAACTCTAAAATATGTTTTAGGGCAGAACAGTACCAAATTCGAAATATGCATATGAGGATTTTTACGGAATTTGTTGTTTGTTGTTTCCGACCTCATTTAAACTTGCTTAAATAGTTAGTTTACTTATGTTTCACCTCTTTCCATGTTAACCAACATTTAATCATGTCTTGTTCGTAGGATTTGGGTTCCGGCCCGACCCTTGAGATTCGAACACTGGGGTGCATGCGGAGATCTCGCCCTCAACCTACCTGCACCCCCTGCCTCGCTAGGATCTAAACTACAGTAACAACACAAGAGGCATAGAGTTTATACTAGTTCGGGCCACCATTGTGGTGTAATACCCTACTCTAGTTTGTGGTGTGGTGGATTGCCTCTTGGGCTGAGGGTGATGAACAATACAAGGAAGAACAGCCTCGCGAGGACGCTGTTCTTGGCTGGGTGCTTTGAGCTGCTGGGGGAGTTCGATGCTTGCAGCTCTCTCTGTTCAAGGTGCCTCCAGCTACCGATTGGATGCCCGAGATGCCTCCGCCGTGGGTGGCTAGTCCTATTTATATGCAAGGGCATGGGCCTCTTCCCAAATATTGGCGGGAAGGCGCCCAACAATTAGCCATTTGAAGGGAACATCTGGTACACTTATCCTGACTAAAGTTGGTCTCGCTTTGTCGAGAGCTACAGGTGGTGGCCTTGGCTTGGGCTCCTAATGACTTCCTTCCTGCCGTTGGACTAGTCTTGGTCTTGTTGCACGAAATGGACACCTTTGCTTGATGCTCTCGCTGCGCTTGCTCCTTTGCACCAAAGAGGAAAGGAGGACCTGCAGCGGGCTGGCGCCCGCTGGCGCTCTTGAGTGCGTCATGGCTGCGTCATGGGCACCTCGCGAGTACCCGCCTTGATCTCTCCGCCTCCTCGCGAGCCAGCCTAACGAGGCCGAGCACGAGAAGCTCCACATCCTCCGCCCGCTGTCTCAGCCCCTCGTGAGGTCTTGAGCTCGTGTTAATGAAGATGGGCCGTGATGGGCCCCCCTTTGAACCCCACGCCGCGGGCGCGGGCATTCAAGTGCAGGGACCCCGTTCCCGAGGCCGGCAATGGCCCGGGCCCAAGGCGTGCCGGACTTGGCGGCGGAGGCGAAGAGCAAGCGCGGCGCCTTGGGACCTAACGCCTGCGGCCTTGAAGCCCGCGTGGCGATTGATTGGGCGTGGGTGCTTTATGGCCTTGAAGATTTGATAAAGAAGCGGCGTACGCCTGAAGCTGCTTCCCTTGCTTTACGTAGTTCTTGCTCAGATCCCCATTTCTTGCGCCTCTCCTTCCTGCCTCCAAAATCTTGAGATCCTCGACTACGCCCTAGCAAGGCATGGCGCCTCGCGACCCGGCGGACTTGGTACTCGCCACCACAGACTACGCCCGAGCGTGTCGGGCGAGCCTTGCCAGGTGCGCGGATAAGCGGCAGCGCAGAGGCATCGATGGCGAAGGTGTTCAAAGGCTGGCTCCGCCCTCCACGAGGCCAAGGAGCACCTTTATCCGGTCTTTGTAAGCGCCATTGTTGCGATGCGATGCCTCCCTTTTACAGGTTCTTCTTCTCTGTCCTCCGCCATTACAACCTACAAGCTCTGCATCACCACCCCAACTATGTCCTCCTTCTAGAGATCTTCGCCTACTATTGCGAGGCTCACGTCGGGGTGCAGCCCTCAGTGGCCCTGCTGCGCCGCTATTTCTCCCTCCGGACCTCTCGTGGTTCCCTCTCTGCGTCTTGAGCTTCTTGTCGTCTGTGGCTCCATCGCCATTTGAACCCGGGAAGAGGATTGAGGGCTTCGAGGACAAGTGGGTCTTGGTAGATGTTGGGCGCATCCACCTCGGCTAATCTTACCCACGGGCACCCCACGCACTCCGATGATTGGTCTCGAGTGGGCTCGTGGACCCCCTTGAGGCGGTGTTGGAAGATGGACATGGATCAGGGGCCAGCCAACATGGCGGCAAAGCTGGCTGGCGCATCGCTCTTGAGGAATTCTGGAGCACCAGCTGGCTCCTCTTCGTCGATACTCACTTCGATGTGGAGGCCCCACCAGAGCCCAGCGGTCTTGGCAGCGAAGACCAGGCTGCGGTTCTCCAATCTTTGGTGAGGCGGCGTGGCGAGGTTGGAGAGCGCTCCTACTCCCCTGTTCGCTTGGCGGCGGCCCAGGGAGCAGGTAGTGGATCCATGCCCGTCTTCAGGGGCGGGCCCGTGCCCATGAGAGGCTCCAGGAGACCCGGTGGGCGTGTCCTCCGGCGTCTCGATGAAGAGAAGGAGAAGGGGAGGCGGGAAGGAGGGCTCGACTCCGAGGCGACCGGCGGAGTCGAGGCTCCCTCCCTGGCGCAAGTCCGCGTTCTCCGCCTCTCATCGGCGGCAGCGGCGGCGAAGATGATGATGAGAGGCGGCGGGAGCTTGCCCCGATCGAAGAAGGACGAGGACCGGGCTGATCCCGTGGGTCTACCCGGCCCGAGCGATCGCGCGCACCTCCTGCACCGAGCTCCTTGAGGCTGATCCTTGTAGCGGCTCTCGGGCTTCAAGTATGGCGGAGGTTGCTCGAGCTTCGCGGCGACGACCGATAAGTGCTCGATTCCTACCTTATTTCTTGTTTTGCCGGCTGAGGCTTGGCGTCTGTATCTCTTGGCTGAGGCTGGCGCCGCTTGCAAAAAAGCCCGAAGGGTCTCCACAGGAGTTCCGTGCAGGGCAGCTCCTCCGCCCATGACAGAAGGTGACCGCGATGCACGGGCCTCTCTGGCGGTCGTCCTCCACAGCGGCCTGGCTGAGCAGGTGGGCGAGCTTCATTACCAGCTAAGCGGCTCTGAGGTGCCCTTGCACAGCTGCCACCACCGGCCGTTGGGGCGACAGAGCTCCGCCTCACTGAATCTGATGGTCTGCTTTGCCTTCTCCTCCTACCCCACCGACTGCTATTTCTCCGACTCCTCCTTTGTTCTAGATCGCGCTGCCCGAACTAGGCCGGCGCAGCGAGGATCTTTTGGGTGCCGACCCTCGTCGGTGGCGGCGCTTGGAGCTGGCTTGGCTGGATTAGCTCCGGCCAACCCGATTGGCGGCGCTGGTCGAGGCCTCGGCGGCTTCTGCGACGAGGAGAAGCGAGCCGTCCTTAGGCGGCTGCCCATGACGCCGCCCAGGAGAGTAGCCAATGTCGAGGTTGCTGCAAGGAGGCTGGAGGCGAGCCGCATGCCAGCTGCGGGACCAGCTGCCAAGGAAACCCGCCGCCAAGAAGCAGGAGGAAGGCATGGCTCGCGAGGTGGCCATCAAGGATCGGGCGCCAAGCTCAAGAAGCGCCGTGAGCGCCTAGGCGTGCTAGAGCAAGTTGGGCGAGAAGGTCGAGCTGGACAGCAAAACAGCGGGTCCTTGCCGAGGATCGCGTGGCCTTCCACGGATATGGAGGTGAGGCTGCACCTTCTTGAGGAGCTTTCACGATAGCGGCTGGAGGCCGCTGGCGGCGCGAAGGATGGCCCGCTAAGCTGCTTCCCTTCTGGTTGGCGCTCTTGAAGATGTAAGCCCTTGGCCTTGGCCCCCTGGTGAGGCGAGGCGTGTCTTGTCTTCTGCAGCGGCGGGTCCTCACCCGTCTATCTTGGCGATCCCAACGTCGACCTCGACAACTTCTTTGGAGCAAGCGACGGCGAGCTTGCCTTGCTGCTTCTTGAGGCCGTGGCTTCGTGCGGAGGATCTGCTGGGGAAGTTCAGGCCTTGACACCAAGCGAAGCGAAGCGCTGCAACCACTGCGGCTCATAAAGCGAACCGCTCGCGCAGCTCGGCACCGACAAGTGACTCCGTTGTGGCTCTGTTACACTTTTAATTCCTGCACATGTATCATGCCTCGGGGGCGTTTAAACTTGTATTTGGCGTTATGATAACAGTTATGGACTGTAATATTTGCTTTTGAATTCCTTGAAATTTGCGCTTTTCCTTCCTACTTGCTTGTGTTCTCGCCCGTGAGCTAGGCCCTTGCTCCTCAGCCGCCCTTAGCCCGACCGAAGCCAGGGCGGGACCAAAGGAGTGAGGAGCTACGTGACAAGTTAGGCTCTGAGTCGCGATGCTCGAGAGTCCCCCTTAGCGCCACGAAGAACAAGTAGGGAGGTGAGATGTGGGTGGATCTACCGTTCTCGTCTGCGAGCCGGCCCGCGCATACCTCAACCACCATTAGCCTTCGGAACTAAGGAGTGAGGGCTAGGTGACGATTAGGCTCTGAGTCGCGATGCTCGAGAGTCCCCTTGAGGCTCAAACAGCCTTCGTACCTTGGCTCCGCTTTCGGGGAGGGGCCTTGTGACGAACCAGGGACCGGGGGCTGGCTGGGTGGCGTGCGTCGCGGCGTGACCAAAGCGCAGCCCGTGCCCAGCCCTCGTGCGGCACTCGAGGAGGCATTGCGATGAGCGGAACTTGAGATCTGGGCTCCACGAGGTTGATGCAGCCGGGGCCACCCTCGATTGTTTATCACCGTAGCGAACATAAGCGCTTCCGTGTGTATGCGGCATAGCTGCTCCTCGGCGGTGTCGTCAGCCAGCTCGGGCATGGTCCTTCCAGCAGTGCGTGGGAGGGGCTCCCTTCGGGAGGAGCCAGGCGTTCTGACCCATACGACACGTGGCTGGCACGGTGAGGGCTGGCGAGGTGTATCTGGGCACCCGTGAGCGGTAGCGGACTCCGGAGGCCCCTACCTCAAAGCGGGTTGCGCTGGCCTGAGCCTTATCTTGTGATGTGTTCTGCAGATTTGGTTAGATGTGGCGCTCTCGTCCTCGGGTCCCGGCCCTCGAGCTGGTCTCGGCCGTCGCTAGTATGCCGGTCGCGATGCCATGGACAAGGCAGGCGTGAGGTTGGAGATCGGTAGGAGCCACAGTCGCGATGCTCGGTACCCCCCTTTAGCGTGCAAGCGGTCGACATGAGCGAAGAAAAAAGGTGCCATGGATTGGCATCAAATAACAAGCATGATGGGTCGAGCATGACCTGAAATAAGCGCAAAGAGGATACATGCCGCCGGGCCTGGCGGCGACTTAGGGACGATGCAGCCGGCGCCCCAACAAGATAAGCTAGGAACATGAAGTAAAAGGATACCGCGCGAGGGGCGGACCCGTGGCACAGGAATAATGCAGCCACAGAAGCTCCCAGCTGAAATGAAATTTGAAGAGCGTCACTGATAGCGTTGAAGGCGAAAGGGTGTTGGCGGAGGCGGACTCGGTGGGCTGCGGGGCCGATCCTCATGAGCCCCGGGCTCGGGGGCCTCGGGAGGCTCGGGCGCTGAGTGGCTCCTTGTGGACCATCTCCATCTCTGCCGGGGCTGCGGGCGCTGGCCTCTTGAGCCTCGGGATGCACCTCATGAGGCGTGGCGCGTGGCAGCCGCGTTCGACAAGCCGTAAGGCATCTGAGCGTGGTTGTGGGGCGGACCTTGAGCGAGCCCCCACGAGAGAGGGCAGGCGCTCTGAGAGGCAACTTCGGTTGAGCCACTGGTATGTCGTCAGAGGCGCGCAGCCCACCATCCTCACGGATGGGGTGCCACAGCGAGTGGCGGTGGCTGCCACTCATGACTCTTGACTCCTGCAGCTCTGAGATGACCTCGGGCAGCAGACTCATGGGGTTTGGCCCTCCTTGCCTTGCTCCTTCTTGAGAAGCGTGCTTAGAAACACGCCTCCGGTGGTGCCCAGCGCCTCCATCGTGACCTTAGCAAGGTCGGTGGCCCTCGAGGGAGCCCTGAGCCCACTGAGGAGGCGGCCGGGCGCTTTCCTATGTGATAGAAGGAGGTTCCCCCAGGAGGCCTGGACCTGAGGGGCCTGCCTCTGAGGGGCAGGTCAGACGATGTCTTCTTCTTCTCGAGGCGGTCTCGGGAAGCCTCCACCTTCCGTGATCCGGGTCTTCGGTGATCGCGGCTGAAAGGCTCGCTCCGAGACACACGCATCTTTCTCTTCGCGAGGGCACCGTGATGACTCCGCCACTTCCCGACAACTTGAGGGCGTTGTAGCCGTGGTGGAGTTCTGACCATGAACTTGGCCATCGCTGGGTACCCAGGGATGGCGTTGTATGGCGAAGCGAATGTGGCGGCGTCGAAGTCGATGAGCTCGGTGTGGTAGTTGTCGCGTGAAGGTGACGAGGGCCCGAACCTGCCCGATCGGGAAAGTGGAGCCGTCGGTGACCCAGAGAAAGGCTTGGTTGGCTGAAGCTGATTGTAAGGCACTTTGAGATTGTTGAGCGTTTCCACAGACGGGGCGTTGAGCCCTGCCCGCCATCGATGAGGTCTTGGTGACTAACGTTGTTGATTATTGGGGAGCAAAGCATCGGAGGACTCCGGTGTGGTAGCACCTTGAGTTGATTCGCTGAGCTGAGCGTCATGGTGCCGCCCGACCACGAGGCGCGTGGCCCGAGCAGGGGAGGACTGCATTCACTTGGCAGGCGAACTGGCGAAGATGCGTTGAGAGGCTAGGGCTTGAGCTCCGCCAGGGATCTGACGATCATCGCGAGGCTCACAGAAGCCCCGGCCCCCTCGTCGATGATGGCCTTCATTTCTCCGTGGCTGCGGTGGCGGAGGAGGAGGCCTGCGTTGCCTTCGGGCGATGCTCGCGAGGCTGATCCCTCAACCTCCCTCGTGGCGGGTCCCTTGGCGATCCTCACGAGGTTGGTCGCGCCATCCTTGGCGAGGCGCGGTCTTCCAGGCGTCTGTGTTCCTTCCTCCTCCTCGGCCGTAGCCCGGTCGCTGCGGTCGGGGCGTCGGCGATCCTCCTTCTCGCCGCGGCTCGGAGCTCTTGACATTCGTTGGTGTTATGGGTGTGGAGGTCGTGGTACCACATGATACCGGCTTCCCTTGGAAGAGTCGGGCTGATCTACTGCCCGCTTGTTGTCGGATTACGCGCTGAGCATGACAGCCCCTTGCGCTTCACATCCTTGGCCTTGGGCTTCTTCTCTTACGGTGCTGCGGCGAGGCAGCTCGAGGAGGAGGCGCCCTTCCTCGGCCTGGCGCGCGGTAGCCAAGTTGAACAGCTCAAGGAAGTGCACAAGTCTTCATGCATCGCCAGCTCCTCCTTCATCTTGATGTCGCGCACCCGTCGGAGAAAGGCGGAGATGATGGCCTCCTCGGTCACCTTAGGAATCTTGAGGCGTGCGTTGTTGAGCGTTGGATGTATTTCTGCGAGGTCTCCCCTGGTTGCTGCTTGATCTTGGCGCTTGTCGCTCCGGCGGGTGGTCGGTCAAAAGTACCTTGGAAGTTGGCGATGAAGCGGGTGCACATCTCGTCCGGGAGGAGATCGTGCACAGGGCCAGGTTTAGGGCAGTGCGAGGCCCGTCCTTGGCGCCATGGGAAACCAGTTCGCCATAACCCTCTCGTCTCTGTTGGCGGCTTCGATGCCCAGCTCGTGAAACTGGAGGAACTTCTTGAGGGTCGGCGTGCCGTCATAGCGAGGAGGCAGGTCGGCTTGAACTTGCCGGGCCATGCGACACTGCGCCTTCGGGGGTGAAAACCGCGACAGCCTCTTTGTAGCCGCAGGAGGCCTTAGGTGACGAAGCTTGGTCTTGCGGGTCCCCATCTTGCTGCCGGGAACAGCGGGGTCTTGACATCTTTGGGCGGGGAACACGTGGGCAGCTTCTTGCGGCGAGGACTTCAGCAGCAGACAGCGAGGTTCCGCCCGAGGGCCGCGCCTTAGGGCGGCGCCCGTCTTGAGGGGCGGCGCGCCCGGAGCTTCGTCGCCAGCGCGAGCGAAGTGCGGTGCAGCGGGGCCAGACGGCGAGAGAGCCCCTGCGGCTCGGGCGAGCTTCGGCGGCAGCGGTCGAGCCACTCTTCGTAAGCGTCGTCAGCTGGGCCAGTAGCGCGAGCTCGTTTGCGCGATAGCGCCTCGAGCCTCCATAAGGCGAGCTGGCGCGAGCGAAAAACGGCCCAGGCGGTGAGGGTAGCATGCGGCCGTCTTGCCTCACGGAGGATCTTTGGGGCGATGCTTGCTGCTCGTTCCCCGCCGGGCGATGGCGGCGTTGCCAGCGGCGACGAAGAGCAGCGAGGCACCAGCCAGGCGAAACCGTCTGGCGGCGAAGCGAAGCGGCTCGGTGCTTTCGGCGGGCCCGGCAGCGTCGAACATGGATCGCGGTGGTCGGCGGAGAAGCGAGCGGCGGAAGGCAATTCAGCGCACCTACAGCACGCCAAATGTCGGATTCGGGTTCAGCAGACCCTTGAGGATTCGCTTTTGCCAGGTGGCGGGAGATCCCCATGCACCCATAGCCTCGCTAGGATCTAAACTCTGAAAGAACAACACAAGAGGCATAAGGTTTATACTAGTTCGGGCCACCATTGTGGTGTAATACCCTACTCTAGTTTGTGGTGTGGTGGATTGCCTCTTGGGCTGAGGGTGATGAACA
This sequence comes from Aegilops longissima, assembly GCA_021605205.1. NCBI lineage: Eukaryota > Viridiplantae > Streptophyta > Magnoliopsida > Poales > Poaceae > Aegilops > Aegilops longissima. The sequence continues at coordinate 481,170,354 of CM038677.1, read as the reverse complement.
ATACAAGGAAGAACAGCCTCGCGAGGGCTCTGTTCTTGGCTGGTGCGATGAACTGCTAGGGGGAGTTCAGTCGCTCTCTCTCTCTCTCTCTCTCTCTCTCTGTTCAAGGTGCCTCCAGCTACCAATTGGATGCCAGATGCCTCCACCGTGGGTGGCTAGTCCTATTTATATGCAAGGGCCCTGAGCCTCTTCTCAAATATTGGCGGGAAGGCGCCAACAATTAGCCATTTGAAGGGAACATCTGGTACACTTATCTGACTAAAGTTGGTCCTCGCTTTGTCAAAGGCTCACGGTGAGTAGCCCGGCTTGGGCTCCTGATGACTTCCTTCCTGCCGTTGGACTGGTCTTGGTCTTGTTGCCTTTGAAATGGGCCCCTTTGCTTGATGCTCCCGCTGCGCTTGCTCCCTTTGCACTAAAAGAGTAAGGAGGACCTGCTTGAGCAGGTGCCGCTTGCGCCCTTAGTGCGTCATGGCTTGCGTCATGGGCACCTCGCGAGTACCCGCATTGATCTCTCCGCCTCCTCGCGAGCCAGCTGATGAGGCCGAGCACGAGAAGCTCCACAGTCGTCCGCCCGCAAGGCTTGGCCCCTCGCGAGAGTCTTGAGCTCGTGTTGATGAAGATGGGCGTGATGGGCCACTGCTTGAAACCACGCCCGCAGGCATGAGCAGGCATGTCTGGGGACCCCCGTTCCCAGAACGCCGACATGTTCATAACCGAGATTAAACTAAATATGTCAATGTGGTGTTTTTTCAATATGCAACTCATTGCATATTGAGCTCCACTTAACTTGTAGTATTGTTCGTTGCACTTTGCCATGCCATGCCTCATTAAACCGGACATGCATCATTCTTGATTGTGCATCATGCCATGTTTATGCTTGTGCGTTTACCATGGTGTTTGCTTCTTTCCGGTTGTGCTCCGTCTCGTTAGTTCCTATTTCGTTGCGATCGTGAGGATTCGTTCGTCTACACTTGGTTCGTCTTCGTGGCTTCATCTTCTTCATGGACTCGTTCTTCTTCCTAGCGGGATTTCAGGCAAGATGACCGTCACCCTGGATCTCACTACTATCATTGCTATGCTAGTTGCTTCGTTCTATCGCTATGCTGCGCTACCTATCACTTGTTCATCAAGCCTCCCAAACTGCCATGTCAGGCTCTAACCTTTTTCACCCTTCCTAGGAAACCCTTGCTTGGCTATGTTACCGTTTCACTCAGCCCCTCTTATAGCGTTGCTAGTCGCAGGTGAAGTTGAAGATTGCTCCATGATGGACAGGATTATGTTGGGATGTCACAATATCTCTTATTTAATTAATGCTTCTATATACTTGGTAAAGGTTGAAAGGCTTGGCCTTATGCCTGGTGTTTTGTTCCATTCTTGCCGCCCTAGTTCCCGTCATACCGGTGTTATGTTCCTTGATTTTGTGTTCCTTACGAGGTTGGGTGATTTATGGGACCCCATTGATAGTTCGCTTTGAATAAAACTTCTCCAGCAAGGCCCAACCTTGGTTTTACCATTTGCCTCACCTAGCCTTATTCCCTTGGGTTTCCGGAGCCCAAGGGTCATCTTTATTTACCCCCCCGGGCCAGTGCTCCTCTGAGTGTTGGGCCAAACTAGAGCACCGTGCGGGACTATCCCTTGCAACTTGGGTTACGTTGGTACCTGTACGCTTCGCTTATCCGGTGTGCCCTAAGAATGAGATATGTGCAGCTCCTATCGGGAATTGTCGGCAGATCGGGCGGCTTTACTGGTCTTGTTTTACCATTGTCGAAATGTCTTGTAAACCAGGATTCCGAGACTGATCGGGTCTTCCTGGGAGAAGGAATATTCTTCGTTGACTGTGAGAGCTTGTGATGGGCTAAGTTGGGACACCCCTGCAGGGTATCAACTTTCGAGAGCCATGCCCGCGGTTATGTGGCAGATAACTTGACACTTGACTTAATTAAAATGCATCAACAGCGTGTGTAGCCGTGATGGTCTCTTTTCGGTGGAGTCCGGGAAGTGAACACGGTTTTGGGTTATGTTTGACGTAAGTAGGAGTTCAGGATCACCACTTGATCATTGCTAGCTTCACGACCATCCCGTTTCTTCTCTTCTCGCTCTTATTTGCGTATGTTAGCCACCATATCATGATTAGTTGCTGTTGCAACCTCACCACTTATCCATTCCTTACCCATTAAGCTTTGCTAGTCTTGATACACATGGTAATGGGATTGCTGAGTCCTCGTGGCTCACATATTACTACAACAATAGTTGCGATTCACGAGTTATCACGATGATCATGGCGAGGCGATGTTTACTTGTTTTGAAGTTCTTCTTCTGCTTCTTCTTCTTCGATCGGGGATAGGTTCGGTCGGCCTTTGGGCTAGCGGGAGTGGATGTCGTTGAGTTTACATTTGTGTTCATCCGTAGTGGATGTTGCTCTTATGTATGATGTTGTTGTATTAGTGTGGCATTGTGTGCCTCTTGTATGTATCCAACTATTATGTAATGGTTCGATGTAATGATATCCACCTTGCAAAAGCGTCTTCAAGATCGCTTCTATCATGGTGGGACCTTGAGTTCCTTTAGGATAGAATCGCATCTTAGGCGTGTTCAAGTTAGTATCGAGCCTCGACCAACCATAGGAGCCCCCTTGATTGTTGGTGGTTGTTGAGTCTAGAAAATACACTATTTTGAGTCTTAGGATTATATATATCAGAGAGTAGGATTCTTTTTACTCCTCAGCCCCCTTCGTCGCTCTAGTGAGGACTCTCGATGTAGATGTTTTGTCTTTCCTCTCCTCAATTTTTCACAATTTTTTTAGGATCACGCGTGTATCTTGGGATCGTTCGATATTCTTGTGGCGAGAACATTGTTCTTGGTGCCTCGACATTTAGGGGTTGTGGCGGTGTCCCGGGAGTTGAGCTCCGGTGTTGTAGTCACAATTTTATCGTTGCGATTCGGAATACGAGTTTTGCCGACATCGAAAATCTCTTTTATGCAGTTGTTGGTGACATAAACTCGATGCCACCCGATCTTGGGGAGTTGGGAATATTGCCATAGCTTCGTATAACGGATGCTTTTGAAGGTTGAGGTACACGATTTTCGGAGTTTTCTTGGTTATGTGTTGACGGATGAATACAGCTGGATGTAGGGATTGTTAGTTTGGGTGAGATATATTGCTTCCCCTGGATCTCCAACACCAGATTGCATAACCAGAAAGTTTCGGGAGTTTATAGGTGGGAATTCTAGTAGCTCCTAGAATATTTTTCCGACAGATGCATGATATGGGATTGGGTATATCTCTATCATATGTATTTGTTCCGGCTTATTCTTCAAGCCAAATCCTTTGTTTTGTTTTATTTTTGGTATTCGAGTTGCTTCGAAGTCAAATATTGAATCCATACCTTTCCTAAACGGTGTTCTCATATTGCTATGTGAATACTAATCCTTCTTGACCATCGAGGTCGTCATGTTAATTCTTTTCCAACCGGCATGCTTCTCTTCAAGTGGATCCGATCATTTCAACATTTGTGAGATCAATTCTAAGTTTTCTCAACGGTATCCGTTTCATCCGTCCCCAAGTTGCCTTTGTTTTCCCGCCCTCCCACCCTTTTTCTTCAAGGACTCGGATTTCTTAATCATGTATGCTTTTATTTGTGGGAAGTATCTTCATTCTTTTCTTTCAATGTTCTTATCCGGTGATTTCCCATGAAGATGCTCAACAGTTTCAAGTTCATCATCCTGCATTGTTGTTTCTTCTTCGGTGGATCCAATTCAAGCTCTCGATATTCATCATATTCCTTTCCTTGTTTCTAATGCTTTCTCATGCCGATGCACCTCTTAACCATTCACTTCTTCCTATTCATTTGTTCTGGAGTGCTAAACATATCTCACAAGATTTGTGTTTCCATTCTTAATCCGTTCAAGCTATTTGGAGATTGTTATCTCATTCAGGCCATTTAATTCTACCGGTGCAATCTCTATTTCAAGCAATCCTTCAATGATGTTTCTTTCGAGTGGGCCCTAACCCACAGGTCTTTTCCCAGATTCTTACCTGACTCTTCTAATTATTCCAGAGCTATTCCCAATTTTTTTAAAGTGTGATGTAAGATTGTATTCCATCAGTCACATGCCTTCTCCAAGATCGCTTTCAAATTCTTTTCATTGCTGGTTCAACCTTTTCGGTTTGCATTCTCCCGGAGTATCTCAACAAATTTTGGTGGTGTTTTCCATCATCATTTGAAGACCGAAGAAGAGTTCCTCTTAAATCCTTACCCGTTCTTCCAAAGATGCGTAGTTCAAGCTTGATGACATCCTCTCGTACTTGTTTTCGATTGTGATAATTCTTTTCACCCATTCGGAGCATTTCATGAGTTGTTTCCATTTCTTTCCTCCGAAGGCCATCATGTCATAATTCTTCATTCTCAGCGTGTAGCTATCGTTCTCCAAATCTTATCGGTGCATCGTCAAATATCCTCTAATCAATTCATGATCTCTTCATTCTCATGTATCTAAATCCCCTCAAGTATCTTCATTCGTTTTCCAATTCGTCCCGGTGAATTGTGCCCTTGCTTCTCTCTTTTCCAATTTTTACGGTGTTTCGTTCAAGATTTCACTTACTTTGTTATCTTATCAATTCATTCATTGTTTCCAAATCCCACCGGTGGTTCCATCAATACCTTCTCAAGTTTGCGCTATCTCTATCCTTAATCCCTCAAGAAGAATAAGTAGTATGCCAAATCCGTTGCTTGTCATCAATTTAAATTGGTGAAGGATACACATAACGTAATTCTTATTATTGTTTCATCCAAGTGATCTAGTTTCTTCTTTCCAGAGTTATTCATCATGTCAAATTTCTCGGTTCGAGGTGCTTCATCTTTTCTTTTCCGGAGTTCCAAGTTTTCCGCATTATCGTCGCGAAGCTCCATCTAAATCATTGCAAGGCTTCACCTTGTGTTTTCAACTTCTCTTTTTTGTTTATCATCCTTTTATTACCAGAGTTCTTCATGGAGGCTCTACATGGTGGTTCGTCAAGGATTCCTTTCATTCTTCATTTGTTCTTCAAGACTTCTCTCGAGGTGATGATCCGCCAAGCTATACTCAAAAATTAAACATGGTGCTCAACACATGTTTTATTTTGAGGCGTTCAAGCATTCTTCATCTTCCATTCCGAAGTGCAATTCTCCTACCTTATCTTTTGAGATGGTGTTATGTCATTCTTGATAATTTCCCTTCAATTTTTATGATTCACATGTTGTCAAGAATGAGGTATTTTAAATCCATCAACCACTTCATGGAGTTATCTTGGTATAGATTTCACCTAAATCCTTCCCTAAGGAATGTTGCTATTGTGGTGCTTATCTAAGATCCAAGTTTCCTCCTATCCTCTCGATGAAAGAAGTTTTCATCTCTTCGTTGCACTCAAGCAATCAATTGTTTTTCGTTAGTGGCCGGTTGTCACCTCATAATTTTGAGTTGTCTTCCATAAGCCCACTACAAGCTTGTTCTTTTCGTTGTTGGGTTTTTCAACAACTACGTTTTAACCTTCTTGGAAGGGTGCTTTCCAAGTTAATTTGTGGCAGAAGTTGGCATTTTCTTCTCCATTTTGTTATTCCAATGATCAATCTTCTATTCTTTCTTCCGGAGTCTTGGTGATGTTGCTCTTTTCACTCATCATCTCGAATGGTGAGGATCATGTTCTTTTCATGCTTATCCATTTAACCGGAGTGTTCTGTCATCTCTTCAAATTATTTTCATCTAATCAAGTCATGCGTCTCTTTTCAACCGGAGTGATGCCCGAATTCTTTATTCTTATTCCTTGTCCAGCTAATTTTTAATCGGAGTGGCTTAAAAATCTACCTTGCCCCCTAAGCTCTTTGTTCTCATCATATTCCTTGTTCCTCTTGTCCAACGGACTGTTTGCAATCTTGGTCATCCCCATTGTTTTGTTTCTTTCAATTTGTTTAACCTCTCAAGGTTCGTGATTTCACTCATTGGTCGAAGAAGCAACTTAGTTTTACCTCTTACCTTCCTTTTTCTTTTCCCTCCGGTGCCATCCTAGATCTCGGGACGAGATCCTCTTATGTGATGGAGTGTTATGCTTCCTGATGTAACTTTCCATATTTGTAACTCCAACTCTTGCCATTTCCGGCTATGTGTTATGTTATTTCCTTTGTGGTTGGGTTTTGTCTTTTGTTTTGCATTGTGTTCATGTAATGCATCTCATCTCATAGCATCATGTGCATCGCATCCATATGTTTTCATAAAACCTGTATCCGCTCGTAGTTGTTGCGTCACCCCTTTCTTTCATTGTCCATTCCAAGACCAACCACACCTTGCACACATTGGTCTTATCTCCCTCTGCACAACCACCGACCCCCCCTCTTGGCGTGTCCGAAAACTGCTCCGAACCCGAATCGGGCTGTCGTGACTGATGAGTCGGGATCATCCCCAAACATCTATAAAACATCTGTGTTTATTTGTTGGACTCCCCTAAGCCATTTATCTTTGACCGTCCGATTACGATCGGAGGGTCGAGATAATCCCTAACCTAACCCACTCACTATATATATTTGTCTAACCTGAGACCAAATCCCTAATTTCTAGGGATCCTCCTAGCTACCGCCGCCACTCCTCTTGTCTACTCCCACCTCGGGTTCTTCCCCGATCCAAATCCTCCCTCAAATCTCCAACCTGACCAACCACTCGTCGCCGCCCAAATTCCACCCGTAGGCAGCCAGCCACATCCTCATCGGGATCCCTCCCGATCCATGCTGAGATCAGCCGCCTTGCAGCGCCCTCGCCCTCGAGCTCAGCAGGATCCGTGCCCTGGATCCCCCTTGAGCACCTCCACGGAGCCCGACCATGCGCCCTCAAGCCCCTGCCACGGGCACCCGCATAGCAGCAGCAGTTCCCGCGTCTTGGCCGAGTGGCGACCACGAGATAAGCCCCGCGGCCCTTCTCCTCCTCCTATGGTTTCTCTGCCTTCCTCGTCCTCCTCCCTCTGTTGTCTCTCCTAGCCACTCACCCTCTTGTTCCTCTCTGTCAGGAGACGCCATGGCCGCCCCTGGTGCTTCGCGTCGCGCCCGGCCATCATCCTCAACGCCGGCGAGTTCCTTTTGCTTCACCATCGCCCGTACGGGACCTCGTCTGCCTCCCCTGCATCACGCCTCATCGCCAGGCTTCGCGCCAACCGCCCCGTCGTCCTCTGCTTTCGAGAGCAGGCTCGACCCTATCTCTGCCCTTGCCCTTTCGAACCTCACCTTGCCTGCGCCTCCCCGTCGGTTCCCTCCTTGCCGCCCCATGCGCTCCGGTGAGCCCTGCCGCCGCTTCCCTCTCCCTTCGCCTCGCGCTCTTTGTCCTTCACTCACCTCTCTGTCTCTCGTGTCTCTCTGTTTGAGAAGGTCCACCCCGCTGCCATGGATGGCTGTGCCCCGCGCCCGAGCTCCGTCGGCCGCCGCCGTTGCCCGGAGCCGAGGTCGGACGACTCGATCCGCCCGTTCCGTCCGGTTCCCGCCGACCCCGTCGCCAGGGCCCCCTGCCGTCTTCTTCTCCATTGCCATGCTTCTGCTGCTTATGTTTCTTCAGAAACGAGAGCAGCAGCGGCTCACCCGGTTCAGTCCCGAGAGTTGACCGTGCCTCCAGTGTCCTCCAAGGCCCAGCGCACCCCTCCTGTAGCCTCCCCTCCGATCGGGCCAAGGCCCATGGTGAGCCTCCAGCGCCCCTGTCCTGTGCAGCCCGGTAGACCAGATTCGGCCCGACTACATTTCCCCCTGCTGACGATTTTCCTAATTTCCAGTGCATGCATAATTACATGAATGCCACTGTTTTGGATTGTTAATAACTAAATGTCCATGCATCCAAATGAAACATGTTATATATGTAAAATGCTTATAATTTTGTGTATATTAATAATATTCCACTTTCATCCATGTTTAAAATGTTTAAAATGTTGTTTGTTTAAATTTGCTCAAATGCCATGTTAAAATGATGTATTTCATAACCAAATCACCGTAGCTCCGATTTTAATAAACTTTATATATAAATGGGTGGAAAATGCCTTGTTTAACATGGTGCACTAATCTTGCATGTTTAACAACTCTAAAATATGTTTTAGGGCAGAACAGTACCAAATTCAAAATATGCATATGAGGATTTTCCGGAATTTGTTGTTTGTTGTTTCCGACCTCATTTAAACTTGCCTAAATAGTTAGTTTACTTATGTTTCACCTCTTGCCATGTTAACCAACATCTAATCTTGTCTTGTTCATAACTGAGATTAAACTAAATATGTCAATGTGGTGTTTTGTCAATATGCAACTCGTTGCATATTGAGCTCCACTTAACTTGTAGTATTGTTTGTTGCCCTTTGCCATGCCATGCCTCATTAAACCGGAAATGCATCATACTTGATTGTGCATCATGCCATGTTTATGCTTGTGTGTTTACCATGGTGTTTGCTTCTTTCCGGTTGTGCTCCTTCTCGTTAGTTCTTGTTTTGTTGCGATCGTGAGGATTCGTTCGTCTACACTTGGTTCGTCTTCATGGCTTCATCTTCTTCATGGACTCGTTCTTCTTCCTAGCGGGATTTCAGGCAAGATGACCGTCACCCTGGATCTCACTACTATCATTGCTATGCTAGTTGCTTCGTTCTATCGCTATGCTATGCTACGTATCACTTGTTCATCAAGCCTCCCAAACTGCCATGTCAACCTCTAACATTTTTCACCCTTCCTAGCAAACCCTTGCTTGGCTATGTTACCGCTTCGTTCAGCCCCTCTTATAGCGTTGCTAGTTGCAGGTGAAGTTGAAGATTGCTCCATGATGGACAGGATTATGTTGGGATATCACAATATCTCTTATTTAATTAATGCATCTATATACTTGGTAAGGGGTGGAAGGCTTGGCCTTATGCCTGGTGTTTTGTTCCATTCTTGCTGCCCTAGTTTCCATCATGCCTGGTGTTTGTGTTCCTTACGCGGTTGCGTGATTTATGGGACCCCCTTAACATTTCGCTTTGAATAAAACACCTCCAGCAAGGCCCAACCTTGGTTTTACCATTTGCCTCACCTAACCTTTTTCCCTTGGCCGGGTTTCCGGAGCCCAAGGGTCATCTTTATTTACCCCTCCGGGGCCAGTGCTCCTCCGAGTGTTGGTCCAAACTAGAGCACCGTGCGGGACAGTCCCTTAGCAACTTGGTTACGTTGGTACACATGCGCCCGATTATCCGGTGTGCCACGAGAAGAGATATGTGCAGCTCCTATCGGGTTTGTCGGCACATCGGGTGGCTTTGCTGGTCTTGTTTTACCATTGTCGAAATGTCTTGTAAACCGGGATTCGAGGCTGATCGGGTCTTCTGGGAGAAGGAATATCCTTCATTGACCGTGAGAGCTTGTGATGGGCTAAGTTGGGACACCCTGCGAGGTATAAACTTTAGAGAGCCGTGCCGCGGTTATGTGGCAGATGGGAATTTGTTAATGTCCGGTTGTAGATAACTTGACACTTGACTTAATTAAAACGCATCGACCGCGTGTGTAGCCATGATGGTCTCTTTTCGGCAGAGTCCGGGAAGTGAACACGGTTTTGGGTTATGTTTGACGTAAGTAGGAGTTCAGGATCACCACTTGATCATTGCTAGCTTCACGACCGTCCCGTTGCTTCTCTTCTCGCTCTTATTTGCATATGTTAGCCACCATATCATGATTAGTCGCTGCTGCAACCTCACCACTTATCCATTCCTTACCCATTAAGCTTTGCTAGTCTTGATACCCATGGTAATGGGATTGCTGAGTCCTCGTGGCTCACAGATTACTACAACAATAGTTGCAGGTACAGGATTATGCGATGATCATGACACAAGAGCGATGTTTACTTCTTTTGAAGTTCTTCTTCTGATTCTTCTTCGATCAGGGGATTGGTTTCAGGTCGGCAGCCTGGGCTAGCAGTGTGGATGTCGTTGAGTTTCTGTTTGTGTTCATCCGTAGTCGGATGTTGCTCTTATGTATGATGTTGTTGTATTCGTGTGGCATTGTGTGCCTCTTGTATGTATCCCCAACTATTATGTAATGGTTCGATGTAATGATATCCACCTTGCAAAGCGTCTTCAAGATGCGCTTCTATCATAGTGGGACCTTCGTGTTCCTTTAGGATAGGAATTAGCATCTTAGGCGTGTTAAATAAGGTATTACACCTGGCAGTGGCGGAACGATATAAATCTTGTGTCCCGTGTGTTGTGAGTTCGTCGAGTTAGACCGTAAGATCTTAGCAAACCTAAGACGTGGATCGGTAGGGGGAAATATTCATGTGCACCCCAGTGTTCGAACCTTGAGGGTTTTGCCGGAACCCGTGATCCGACAGTTGGGGGGCACTATTGCCATGCCTGGCTGACCAGAGGCGTGGGCGGGGCACTGTTCCTTTGGTCATCAGTTGGTGGAGACTCGTCCCATCGTATGGCTGGGATGGGATGGCCGCTGACCTTTGGCCGGGTTGGAGAACACGCTAGGGGCGGAGCTGGCTTTTTGGAGAAGTCTTGGTGCGCCGGGCTTGGCTGTCTTGAGCTGGTTGTTGGGGCCGAGTCGAGGAGTCCGGCCGGGTAGAGGGGCTTGGCCGGGTTGGGCAACCCGGACAAGCGCGAGCCGGCTTGCGGGGCGATGCTGGCCCCGTCGTTTTTGAAAAGAATCCGGGTTCCGTTGCCTGCCTGGGGTTCATCCCCCCGACACCTTGTTTTGTAATTTTTTACATTTTTTGTTTTTGTACACATGTTGATTGGCTTGAAGAAGGTCTATCTCGTTAGTTTTTTACAATTTTTGTTCTTTGAACACATGTTGATTTGCTTGAATGATGGTCTATCCCTTTACTTTACGACATGTTTCCAAAACATGGACCTAGAGGTTAATTTAACTAATAGAACGGAGCATTATATACATTCAACGCAATTAAATGTTTTCCAAAAAAAGTGATATGATTTCTATGAAACTTATAAGTCATGTATGTCAAATTAACCTCTGTGTACTTGTTCTCGAATAAACCTCCGGGCCTTTTTGTCGCGTATCACACACATCTTGTTAAGTTGCACCATTTATGTTCTCTTCCCTAATCGAACACAGTTCATTCGACTGAACCATATACCGTATATCACACACACCTTGATCTAGCTGACCGTTTCTGTTGATTTCCCTAATAGAAAACAGTTCATCGGAGCGAACCGTATGCCATATATCACACACACATTGATATGGCTACCCGTTTCTGTTGTTCTCTCTAATTGCAAACAGTTCGTCTGGATCAACAGTATGCCCTGCTTCACACACACAACTAAAAATTGAACCGTGTATGATGCATTCGTCATCGCAAACGTTTTGCACCACCATTTGCGATTATGGCATCGCACACAGTTTTGTCAAAGGGTCTCTGATCGTAGTGTCGCGTTAGCAGCATCCTGCAGTAGTGAGTGAATATGTTTTGCCCACAAGGGGAACACGTTTCCCTATCGGAACGACGAGGCTTCTTTGAGAGGAGCTCCGGTTTGTAAGAGGTTTTTAATAAAGCTTGTCCCAAGATTGGAAAATGTTTTTACCACGACATATATGTGCCATGAGTGACACCATGCCACCTTTGATGACTTTCTGGTGAGTTTAGGATTTACGAGGATTTAAAAACCGAGATTCCGAGTGCTTGAGGATGAGCCACGACGCGGGTACGGTTGTAATTCGTTCCCATTCCTGGCATGGGAACTAAACATGCACCCAAGGACACATGTATAAATTTTCTAGCCATTTTGGTGAATTGGAGCATCTATTTGAAGTTCATATTTGCATTATGGACATTAAATGTCTAGGAAACTCAATTAGTGTACTAAAAGGCCAAACGAACCCTGAATAAGTTTAAATTTCAGCACGGATATCCTGTCGTTCCATGTTGCCCGTAGAACAAAATACAAGGTGAAAAGAGGCAGTGATTATGTTTCGCCCACAAGGGGGACACGTTTCCCTATTGGAACCACGAGGATTCTTTGAGAGAAGCTCCGATTTCAAAGAGGCTTGTAATAAAACTTGCGCCAAAATGGACAAAAAAATCCTCGACATATATGTGCCATGTCGTGACACCATGCCAGGTTTCATGATTTTCGGGTTAGTTTTGGATTTACGGGGATTTAAAAACCGAGATTCTTCTCACAAAATGTTTTCAGATAGCACACGGTTCACTCACGAAAGCCGTGTGCCTACCAAACCGTGGCCGATGCCCCCCTCACCCCTGCTGCGCGCATGATCTGAGTCGTGTGTTCTGATTGGCTAGAACCCAAACCCCACGGATCGTACGTGTGCACCGTTGGATGGTCCCAGATCAAACGGCAACCTTGAGCCCTTTTGACAGCACATGCAGTACATGGGTTAGCACTGTGCACATGTGTCGTGTTGCTCACGCTTCCTTCTCTACTTGGTTTTCTAAACAGGCTACCGTTTCTCGCCACTCCTCTCATCAGTTTCCCGCCTCTTCTCCCATCGTTTTCCCGCTACCAATGTCAGTGCTCATTGAAGGCTAGCGGTGACACACCGGCCATGTAAATATCCCACACAATTTCTAGAAGCACAAATGTGTGTGATAGGAGGGAGTAGGTCCCATAGGGTGACCAGCGTGAAATTCCTTAATGGCAAGGAGGCAATTCTTATCAGCAGGGGGCGGCTTCCCATCTGCTAGTCTAGTCGAATAGAACGCAAAAGTTAAGCGTGCTCGGGCTGGAGTAGTCCAAGGATGGGTGACCCGGTGGGTAGTTGCATATCTCAAGCTTCATTTAAATGCCATGACACGGTCATTATGGAGATATATTATATCTCTATAGTGAGCTATCATGGCAATTATATAAACCTTGAGATCCTTGTTTTGCTAATTTGTAGACTATGTTTTTATGGGTTACTTTTTCTCTAAAAAAATTAAAGAATGATTGACTTGATTTGTCATGGCGATTATATAAACCTACTATGTTTTTATGGGTTATTTTTTGCTCTAAAAAATTAAAGAATGATTGACTTGACCTGTCATGGCGATTATATAAACCTTTTCAGAGTTGCATGGAGGTATAGGGGCGGGGTATTCTTCTGAGCATGTCTCCTTGTGTGGCTTATAGACGTGGCACATATTTGTGGGCTCCCCGAGGTATATATACTATCCTTTACCGACAATTAGGGGGGCCCACACAATCTATCCCTTTGACCCAACAACGAGAAGGGTTTGACCATGATAGTTTCCTATTGATAATAGTAAGGTACATGTGCATTGCACGCATGAGATTTGGTAACCAAATTATGAATAAATACCACACTATAACATGTAAGCTTTGAGTCATATATGCATGATGTAGATGTTCGTTTAATTCTTATAGTTCATCTCATCCAAAATCAATTAGTTTTATAAAAATCATCGGTTTGGGTTCAGTAGACCCTTGAGGTTCGAACCTTTGGGGTCTGTGCGAAATCCAACCTTCACCGTCTACCTCGCCGAATCGCTGGGACCTAAACTACTAAACAGAATAGCTCAAGGGACACAAGATTTATACTAGTTCGGGCCACCGTTGTGGTGTAATACCCTACTCTAGTTTGTGGCGTGGTGGATTGCCTCTGGGGCTGATGAGGAATAGTACAAGGAAGGACAGCCTTGCGAGGGTCTGTTCTTGGTGGGTGTGATGAACTGCTAGGTGGTGTTCAGTCACTCTAGCTACTGGTTCCTTGATGAGGATTCCAATCTTCTCCGGGGGTGGATCCAAGATGTCCCCTCTCTGAGTGTGGCTACTCCTATTTATAGGCGAAGGCCCTGGGCCTCTTCCCAAATATTGGCGGGAAGGGTGCCAACAATTAGCCATTTGAAGGAGAGCGGAGGTACACTTATCCTGACTAAGTTGGTCCTCGCTTTGCCAAAGGCTCTGGTGATGGCCTGCTTGGGCTCCACGATGACTCCCTTCCAGCCATTGGGGCTGGTATTGGTCTTGTTGCACCGAAATGGATGCCTTTGCTTGATGCTCTTGCCTGCGCTTGCTCCCTTTTCACCAAAGAGGAAAGGAGGGCCTTTGCAGCGTCTTTGGCGGCATTGGCGCCCTTAGTCGTCATAGGCTTGCGTCATGGGCACCTCGCGAGTACTACGCCTTGAACTCTCCGCCTCCTCATGAGCCAGCTGGCGAGGCCGTGCACAGAAGCTCCTTGTCATCCACCCGGTAAGGCCAGGCCCTCTCGGGGTCTTGAGCTTGCGTTGATGAAGATGGGCTGTCTGGGCCTCCTTGAGCCACGCCCGCGAGCCATGAGGCGAGCAAGTGCGAGGACCCAGTTCCCGAAGCATGCGGTGGCCCAGGGCCTGCTGGCGTAAACTTTGCGGCGGCGAAAGGGCAAGTCGAAGCGTCGCGAGCCCCTAACAGCCTGCGGACCTTAGGCGCCGATGTGGTGGTTGATTGGATCGTGCGCCTTTGCAGCGTGGGCTGATAACAAAGCGGCATCTTCCTTGCCTCCTTTACTTTCCCGATTGCTGCTCAGATCCCTTTCTTGCGCTCCTCCTCTACGCTTCCAAGATCTTGAGATCCCTCCGCTGCGTCGCTAGCGATCATAGCTCCTCGCCAAGCCCGGCGGGGCTTGGTACTCTCTGCCTTGGACCGCCAAATGTATGAGGCGATCCTGCCATACTGATGGGCGGTTGGCGGAGGTTGAGCGTCAATGAAACAGTGGTGTTCAAGGTGGCTCCTACTGCCCACGAGGAGTCGAGAGTACCTTATGCCCGTTCTTCGTGAGCGCCATCATTGCTGGCCTGGTGCCTCCCTTCTCTGAGTTCTTCTTCTCCGTCCTCCGTCATTACAACATTCAAGCTCTACACCTCCATCCCAACTTTGTCCTTCTTCTGGCGATCTTCGCCTACTATTGTGAGGCCCATGTTGGGGTGAAACCCTCGGTGGCCTTGCTGCGCCACTACTTCTCCCTCCGAACCTCCCGTGGTTCCGCCTCTGCGTCTTGTGAGCTTCATACGCTGTCTGGCGGGGCCATTGCCATTCAAACCACAGGAGCGGATTGAGGGCTTGAGGAGCAAGTGGGTCTTGGTGGATCTGGCGTATCCACCCACGGTGATCACCCATGGAGCCAGCCGAGAGCTCCGACGGCGGTCCCAGTGGAGCTTACGGATCCCAGCAAGCTGATCTTTGGAGAAGATGGATGCCGATCTGAAGCCGTGTGGCAGCAGGCCGGCTGACAGTCGCGTCGGCTTTGAGGAGTTCTGGGCACCAGCTGGCTCGCCGTCGATGCTAAACCGATGTGGAGGCCTCACTCGAAGCCCGTGTAATGTACAGCAGCGAGGACTGGCGAGCGATCCTCCGGTCCTTGGTTGAGGCGATGTGGCGAGGCGGCGCCCCAGCATCCTTTTTCGCCGTGAGTTGGGAGGCGGTAGTGGGGCCCATGCCCGTCTTCAATGGGGGCCGGGCCCGTGCCGTGGAGAGCTCCGGAGGACACTGGTGGGCGTGTCCTCTTCGACTCAGCGAAGGTGGAGAAAGAGCACTGAGAGGGGTTGATTAGTGAGTCAAGGGCTCCTCCCTGCGGCGCCAGCCCGTGTTCTCCGCGTCCTTGAGAGTGGCGGCAGCGAGATGAGGATGGCCAGGGGGGCAGAAGCCTGCCCGATCGAAGAAGGACTGGTACCCGTGGGTCCGCCCGGCCCGGGCGATCATGAGGCGCCTCCTCCTCCTGGTCCCCTTGAAGCTGATCCTGCGGGTGGCTCTCGGGCTTCAAGTATGGCGGAGCTGCTCGAGCCCACCAGCGACGACCTGTAAGTGCACCTTCCGTCTTGATTATTGCTCTGTCGTGAGATCGATGTCCATGTTCTTGGCCGGGATGGTGCTGCTGGCGAAGAAAGCTGAAGGGGCTCTGAGGCCCCCATCCGTGTGAAGTGCCTCTGCCCGAAAAAAAGATGATCCTGGCGCCCGGGCCTCTCCTGCCGGGCGTCCTCGCTGGGCTGAGCCCACAGGCGAGCTCAGCCCCTTGACCAGGCGACTCGAGGTGCCCTTGCTTGGCGCTGCCTCCTTTGTTGCCGTGGCGCCCTGGTTCCGCCTCAGGCGCGATGGTTCTGCCGCCGCCATCTCCTCCTACTCCACCAACTCATGTCTCTCCGACTCCTCCGCTGTCTGGATCGTCTGCCGCTGAATTGGACCCGGCTGCGGCAGAGATCTTCTGGCGCCGACCCTCGCTTGGTGGCAGGCGCTTGGGCTGGCCTCTGGCTAGATTTGCTCCGGCAACCCGATTGGTGGCGCTGGTCCAGGCTTGGCGGCTTGCGGCGAGGAGAAGCGGGCTGTTCGTGAAGGTTGCATGTGATGCTGCCACAGGGAGGCAGCCCGGCATCAAGGTCGTTTGTGAGGCATGGAGGGCAAGCTGAAGAACCTGCTGAGAACCAGCTTGCGAGGCCCGCCTCCACCAGGAGCAGGAGGAGAGCATGAAGGCTGTGGCTGGCGTAGTCAGGACCAGGGAGGCCCAAGGCGAAGAAAGCCGTGACCGCCCTAGGCGCCTGGAGGCGGAACTAGGCGAGGAAGGTCGAGCTGGGCTGACAAAGCGGGTTCTTGCCGATGGTCGCGTGGCCTTCATGGATATGGAGGTGAAGGCTCGCACCTTCTTGAGGAGCTTTACGATATGCGGCAGAGAGCCTTGGCGGCCTGGAGGCAGACCCCTTAAGCTACTTCCTTCTGGTTCGCTCTTGAAGATGTCTCCCTTGGTCTTGGCCCCACAGTGAGGCGGAAGCGTGTCTTGTCTTCAGCAGCAGCAGCGGATCCTCACCCACATCTATCTTAGCGATCCCAGCGTCGACATGGACCTTTCTTGGAGCCCAGCAAGCGAGCATGCAGCTGCTGCTGCCGAGCTGTGAAGGGTCATGTGAGGCTGTTGGGAAGTTCGGGCCTTGACACCAAGCGGCGCGGCGCTGCTGACCACTGCTGCTTCACAGCGAGCCCACTCCATGCTGCTCCACGGCGACAAGTGACTCCGTTGTGGCTCTGTCTTGCTTTTAATTCCTGCACATGTATCATGCCTCGAGGCGTTTAAACTTGCATTTGGTATTGCGATAACAGTGTGGACTGTAATATTTGCTTTAGAATTCCTTGAAATTTGTGCTTCCTACTTGCTTATGTTCTCACTGGTGAGCCGGGCCCTTGCTCACCTCAGCCCGTCGTTAGCCCGGCAGGAAACTAGGGCAGGACCAAGGTGAGGGGCTACGTGACAAGTTAGGCTCTGAGTCGCGATGCTCGAGGAGTCCCCTTAGGCGCACAAATAGCAAGTAGGGGAGGGAGTGAGGCAGGCGGATCCGCCGTTCTCGTCTGCGAGCCAGGCCTGCGCATACCTCAACCGCCGTTAGCCTTCGGAACTAAGGGTGAGGGCTACGTGACCCGATTAGGCTCTGAGTCGCGATGCTCGGAGTCCCCCTTAGCCTTCAGCGGCATTAGTACCTTGTCTCCCACTCGGTGAGTGGCGTGCGATGAACCAGGCCGAGGGCTGGCTGGAGTGGCGTCGTCTGGCGTGACCCGAGGCGCAGCCCGTGCCCAACCTCCTCGCTTGGCGCTCAGGAGGCGTTGCGGCCAGGCAGGACAGGCTCTGGGCTCCACGAGGTTGATCGACCGGAGGCCACCCTCGATTATTTATCACCAGCGAACATTCGCTTCCGCATGCGTCTGGGCATAACGCTCCTCGGCGGTGTCGTGAGCAGTAGCGGAACATGGTGCTTCCTTTGGGCGTGGGAGGGGCTCCCCTCGGGAGGAGCCCGGGCATCTCTGCCCACCACGACCGTTGGCTGGCACGGTAGGGCTGGGCCGAGTGTGTCCAGGCACCCGTGAGCAGTAGCAGGACTCACGGGGCCCTACCTCTAAGCGGGTTGCGCCTAGCTCTGAGCCTTATCTTGAGTGTGTTCCTGCAAATTTGGCGGATGCGGTGCTCTCGTCTTGGTCCGGCTCTCGGGATGGTCTCGGCCGTCGTGGCAAGCCGGTCGCGATGCCATGGACAAGACCCGAGGGTGAGGGGGAGGCGGTAGGAGCCACAGTCGCGATGCTCTGGCACCCCCTTTAGCAGCATAAGATGGGTTAGATGGCGAAAGTCTCGTCCTCGGGTCCGGCTCTCGGGCTGGTCTCGGCCGTCATTGGCAAGCCAGGTCGCGATGCCATGGACAAGACTAGAGGTGAGGGCGGAGAGCGGTAGGAGCCACTGAGTCGCGATGCTCGGGCACCCCCTTTAACAGCATAAGCTAGGTCAGACATAACAACTCGTCCTCGGGTCCGGCTCTGAATCTGGTCTCGACCGTCGTCGGCAAGCCAGTCTCGATGCCATGGACAAGACGGAGGTGTGGCCCAGGGAGAGCCGGTAGGAGCCACAGTCGCGATGCTCGGTACCCCCCCTTTAGCAGCATGGCTGGAGTTAGATGTGAAACTCGTCCTCGGGTCCCGGCTCTCGGGCTGGTCTCGGCCGTCGGTGGCAAGCCAGTCGCGATGCCATGGACAAGACCCGGAGGTGAGGGCGGGAAGAGCGATGGGAGCCACTGAGTCACGATGCTCGGGCACCCCTCCTTTAATGTGCAAGATTCCGCCACCCGGAAAAAGGCTCCAAATAACGGGCATGGTGGGCGAGAGCATAATCCTAAGGAAAGCATAAGAAGGATACATGCCAGCTTGGGACAGGCCCAAGCGGCTTAGGGATGATGCAGCCAGGCGCCCCCCAGCAGGATAAGCTAATGACATGAAATAAAGGGATACATGCATGAGGCGGACCCTTGACACAGGAATAATGCAGCCTGAGGCGCTCCCATCACAAGCAAACTTAAAGTTGTCACACAGGTGATGTTGGGGACGAAGGGGTGTTGATGTAGCAGACTTGGTGGGCTGCGAGGAGCCGATCCTCCAGAGCCCCAGGGCCGAGGCGTCGGGGAGGCTCGGGCTGGCTGGCGGCTCCTCGCGGGCCATCTCCATCTCCGCCCGGGAACTGCGGCGTGCTGACCTTGAGCCTCAGGATGGTCCTCATGAGGCGCTTTGCTTGGCGGCTGCAGCGTTTGGCGGGCCGTGAGGCATGCCTGCGTAGGCGTGGGCGGCCCCTGCAGCGTCCCACTCGCGAGGCGGAGGCCCTCTTGAGATGTGGCTCGGTTGAGCCACTGGTATGTCGATGGGCGCGCAGCCCACCATCCTCGCTGGATGGGGGCCCACAGTGAGTGGCGGCTGCCCCTCATGACCCTTGACTCCTGTGGCTCTGAATGGGCTGGCGGCGAACTCCTAAGATTGGCCCTCCTTGCCTCTCCTCACTTGCAGAAGCGTGCTTGGCTGCGCCTCACGTGGTGCCCAGCGCCTCCCTCGAGACCTTGGCGAGGTGGCGGCCCTCGGGGAGGCCCAGGCCCAGCTGAGGAGGCGCCGGGCCTTTACTATCTTGATGGAAGGCTCCCCCCTGGCCGGTCGCGGGCCACGAGGGGCGATGCCTCTTGAGGCAGGGCGGTCGATGTCTTCTTCTTCTTGGAGTGCGGCCTCGGGAGGCCTCCTGCTCTTGTGGTGCAGGACTTCTAGCGTCACGGCTGAAAGGCTCGCTCGAGGAGCCTGCTGCGTCTCTCTCTTCCGAGGGCACCATGATGACCCGCCGCTTCACGGCATCTTGAGGGCGTTGTAGCCATGGTGGGTTCTGACCATGAATTTATGTAGCTGGGTACAGGGGATGGCGTTGTGCGGCGGGCGAATGTGGTGCGTCGAAGTCGATGAGCTCGGTGTGGTAGTTGTCGTGAGCCCCAAAGGTGACGGGAAGCGGACCTGCCCGGTCGGAACCGTGGAGCCGTCGGTGACTCGGAGAAAAGGCTTGGTTGGCTGAAGGTATTTGTAAGGCGCTTGAAGATTGTTGAATGTCTCCACGGACAAGGCGTCAGCCACTGCTCCACCGTCGATGAGGGTCTTTGTGACCAGCACATTGCGATGATTGGGAACAAAGCATCAAGAACTCCGGCTGTGGCTGCGCACTTGAGGCTGGTCCCTGGCTGAGCGTGATGGCGCCGCCCGACCACACGGCGCGTGGCCTCGAGCTTGGGAGGACTACATTCACTTGTGGGCGAACTTCTGCTTGAAGATTATTTGAGAGGTGGGGCGAGCTCCGCCCGGGATCTGAAGCGATCGCCACGCGCTTCTGGATGCCCTAGCCCTCGTCTGATGGCGGTCTCAATTCTCCTTGGCGGCGGCGTGAGGGGAGGCCAGCGTTCCCTGCAGGCGATCCTCGCGAGCTGATCCTCCGGCCTCCCTCGCGAGTGGGTCTTGCCAGCAGTCCTCGCGAGGTTGGCGCGCCACCCTTGGCGGGCAGCGGTCTTCCGATGTTCTGCATTCCTTCCTCCTCCTCGGCCGTAGCCCGGTCGGCGTGCTCGGGCGTCTGCCGACCCCCCCTCAGCGCCTGGCCCGGAGCTCTTGGCATTCATTGGTGTTGTGGGTGTGGAGGTGCGTGGTACCGCGATCTGGCTGCCATTGGAGGATTCGGGCTGATCTCGGCTCGCTTGGTGTCTGGTTCGGCGCTTGAGTATGGCAGCCCCTGCGCTTCCGTCCTTGGCCTTGGACTTCTTTTCTTGGGATCCGTGGCAGGCAGCTCGAGGAGGAGGCGCCCTCCTCAGCCACAGGCGCGCAGTCGCCAAGTTGAACAGCTCAAGGAGGTGCCAGATCTTCATGCATCGCCGGCTCCTCCTTCATCTTGGCGTCGCGCGCCCGTCGGAGAAAGCAGATGATGGCCTCCTCCGTTACCACAGGGATCTTGAGCGTGCGTTGTTGAAGCGGCTGGATGTACTGCGAGGTTTCCCACGGCTAACGCTTGATTCGCGCATATCGCTCACGGCGGTGGCGGTCGCGAGTACCACAGAAGTTGGCGATGAAGCGGGTGCGTATCTCGGCCCGAGGAAGAGATCGTGCCTAAGGCCAGATTCGAGCAGTGCGAGGCCCGTCCTTGGCGCCATGGAAACCAGATTCTCCATGACCTTATCATCCCGTTGGCAGCCTCGATGCCCAGCTACGTGAAAGGAGGAGGAACTCCGTGGGGTCGGCTGTGCCGTCATAACGAGGCGGCGGATCTGCTTGAACTTGGCGGGCCCGCGACGCTGCGCGGCTTTCAGGTGAAAGCGGCGGCGGCGGCCGTGGCAGCGGGGGCCTCGGGACGAAGAAACTTGGTCTTGTGGGCCTCCTGCGCCCTTGGTAGGGCAGCGCGGGTCTTGGCGTGTTGGGCGGGGGGCGCTCGGGCAGCTTCTTCGCGGCGAGAACTTCTTGGCAGCTCTGCTCTTGCAGCGCGGCGCTTGGCGGAGCAGGTTCGCCCGAGACCCAGCAGCGCCTTGGGGCTGGCGCCTTCTTGAGAGGAAGGCGGCTGGCGCCCGGGAGCTTCGCCGCTGCTTGAGGCGGAGTGCGGTGCAACGAAGGCCAGGCGGCGCGGGGCGCCTCCTGCAGCGCAGACGCAGCTGGCGACTCAGTCGAGCCATTCTTCTTAAACGTCGTCGGCCAGCGGTAGCAGCGTGGATCTCGTTGCGCGATGAAGTGCGCTTCGGGCCTCCATGGCGCGCGAGTGCTTTCGTGACGAAAAAACGGCGAGGTGGCGAAAGCGTGGCGGTGCGGCCGTCTCGCCTCATGGGCGGAGTCTTTGGGGCGATGCTTGCTGCTCGTTCCCCGCCGAACCGATAAGCGGCGTTAATGACGAGTGACGAGGCAGCGAGGCGCTTCGCCCGGCAGGAGCTATCTGGCGAGTCGACATAGGGAAGGCGGCTCTGCGCTCAGCAGAATTATGGCGTCGAACATGGTTGCGGTGGTTGGGGAAGAACGAGCGGCGAAAAGCAGATTCAGCGCACCTACCTGGCGCGCCAAATGTCGGTTCGG
Source organism: Aegilops longissima (assembly GCA_021605205.1). NCBI lineage: Eukaryota > Viridiplantae > Streptophyta > Magnoliopsida > Poales > Poaceae > Aegilops > Aegilops longissima. Next base: position 481,148,519 of record CM038677.1, on the reverse strand, counting down.
GTTCGGCAGACCCTTGAGGATTCGAACAATGGGGTGCGAAAATCAACCTTCCACCGTCGCACCTCGCCGAATCGCTGGGACCTAAACTACTAAACAGAACAGCACAAGGGACACAAGATTTATACTAGTTCGGGCCACCGTTGTGGTGTAATACCCTACTCTAGTTTATGCCGTGGTGGATTGCCTCTGGGGCTGATGAGGAATAGTACTAGGAAGGACAGCCTCGCGAGGGTCTGTTCTTGGTGGGTGTGATGAACTGCTAGGTGGTGTTCAGTCGCTCTAGCTACTGGTTCCTTGATGAGGATTCCGATCTTGTCGGGGTGGATCCAAGATGTCCCCTCTCTGAGTGTGGCTACTCCTATTTATAAGCTGAAGGCCAGGCCTCTTCCCAAATATTGAGCGGGAAGGCGCCAACAATTGGCCATTTGAAGGGAACAGTGGTACACTTATCACGACTAAAGTTGGTCCTCGCCTGCCAAAGGCTCTGGTGATGGCCTTTGCTTGGGCTCCACGATGACTCCTTCCACCGTTGGGGCTGGTCTTGGTCTTGTTGCACGAAATGGATGCCTTTGCTTGATGCTCTTGCCTGCGCTTGCTCCCTTTGCACCAAAGAGGAAAGGAGGGCTTCTCTGCGTCTTGGCGCCAGTTGGCGCCCTTGGTAAATCATGGCTTACATCATGGGCACCTCGCGAGGTACCCTGCCTTGAACTCTCCGCCTCCTCATGAGCAAGCCCTGGAGGCCGTGCTGAGAAGCTCCTTGTCGTCGGCCCATGAGGCACCAGCCCCTCGCCGGGTCTTGAGCTTGCGTTGATGAAGATGGGCTGTCTGGGCCTCCTTGAGCCCACGCCGCGGGCATGAGCGAGAGCAAGTCTGGGGACCCCAGTTCCCAGAACGCCGACAAAATCTATTTTAAGATTCGTGGAATTGTGCATTATAAAGCATAAACTAAAAAACAAAAGGTGACAATTCATTTAGAAAAAAAGTTTGGGCAATTAAGATATGGAAGATTCTAGAGAAGAAAGGAGAAGTGCTTGTGTTTTGAGCTTTGTGCATTATGTTTAAGTTCAATCGTGGATTCTTCTAGATTGTATATGTGGCAGAATCTGGTGGAATGTAGATGATATACAACGGCCAGTAGTGCTCGGATTTTCCATCCTTGTACCGTCGGATTGGCTTCATCCAATGACCAACTTTAAAAGTTCTTCGCACACTATATAGGGGTATAGATATAGATGTGTCCCATGCTAGACCAAATAAAGTTTGTCTTGTCTGTGGGGCGACCCTACATGCCGCCTCGAAGTTGGAAGCCCGACATCGATCGTACTCTTGAACCAGGCTTGGAGTCGGGTACGGTGTTCGGTTTGTAATGTAGTTGGTGGCCCATCAAAGTTGTGCATTTGGGATTTAAACACATCACACACCACCGTACCGATACATATTTTCGGGTCGCATGGAGTGTATATGGGGTCTTATGATCGACCACGTCTCCCTTGTGCGGTTTTTGTGACGACACGCATATCTGTGGGCTCTCTGAGTGTATATATATCATCCCTTTTTTCACTATAAACAGTAGGGTAAACACCCCACTGCAACTTTTATTAAAATAAAGAAACAAACAACATAAGTCTTGTGGGCTTGAGGTAAGCCCAAACAAAAGGAAAGAAAAAGAAGAACAAGAGAGAAACTACAAAAAAGGAGTCTAACCTACAGCTAAGAAAAAGAAAAGACTAAAAAAATAAAAAACAAAGGGAAATAAACTATATATCATCCCTTTGACCGATAATGAGGGGTATGTGTTGGCCATGAATCGATTCCTCCTAGTTCGTGTTAGGGCCGGTCACCGTCACATGTCACTCAACCAAAGCTCGAGCTCATGCGTTGTCGAGATTCCCTCCCACATGCTCCAGATTCTTTGGGTTAGACCTACATCATACCCTGCGGATCTAGTCCTTAACTACCTTGCCTTCATGGTTGTTATGCATGTCGAGAGAGGTAGGCACCACATCTAAATTGTACATTATTCTATATTGAAAACACACATCACCCCTTCCCAACGTACACTATTTTGGGCTGCATGCAAGTGGTGCTGGTTTTGTGGTCCCTCTCGTGCAATTTTTATGATGGTTCAATCTATTCGCCCAAGCGGTTTATTGACAACAGCAGTTGTCGTTTGACCAAATGATAGATTCATTGGTCCGTCTTATGGTAGGTCATGGCGACATGCATGTATGAACAAAGTATCGATCATTACGTGCATCTACCCCGCTGACACGAAGTGGGAGGTGGTGGGCCAAGCATCCTAGCTAGGTATGACATTATGTCATTATCTCTCTCTCTCTCTATGTATATATGCATTGTGTATTTAAAGTTTTAAACATCCCCAATATTCCTACATATATTTGGCCACTTCCAAGTGGTTCTTGACTTCTAGCCCCTCTCATCGATCTTCGACGATGCGCCCAACCGTGGACCCGCGTGGTAAAAGTTGTGCATTGGAATTTTGAGACCACCCTTTTCACTCATATATATTTGGGCCACATACTCGTGTGGCTGTCTTCTGACCCTCTCTAACGCTATTTTTTGCTACAAAGACTCTGATGACACTCAACGGACACGGGTATAATATCTTAACCATGTGCGATACAAGTGTGTTGTGAATCACCACGCCTGCGCAAGCGCGAGCAAATTAAGGTGGTGGTACTGTCTCAACCGTGTGCGATGCAAGTGCGCTATAAAATCGCCATGACCGCGCATGCGCGAGCAAAGGATGGACGTGTTGGCTTAACCGTGTGCGATGCAAGTGCGCTGTAAACCACCACCTGTCCAAGCTAAAGGCGGGTAAGTTTATTTGGAAATTAGGACGAAATGTTTGCGATAGACCAGCTAGCTAGAAATATAAAACAAACTACCCGCCTTGAGCGTTGCAAAAACCGGCGGTTCCGCGCCACTCTTCCTTATTATCATACACGTATATTGTTATTGGACCGTGCGTGAGCTTGGGCACTCCCGCCTCGCATGAATTCCTTTACTCAAATTTTAGTAGCCGTCATACTTAAACCGTCGCCCACACTCCTCCAGCACCGACCTTATAGTAAAATTGCAGTAGCCGAGGCATTTGAACCGTCGCCCTCCCTCGTCCACCACCATCTCCAGCCATCATTACTAAAAGGGCTTTGGGCTTCCCGTGAGTTCGGGCTTCCCATGGCTGCTTCTTCATTGACTTCTGAGGTTCTTGGGCTCGACCCCATCATCTCGCCAGCTGGCGCCATCAGCGCAACTTCTCGAGCTTCATCACCCTTTGCGATGGGTACCTGGGGGTCGAGCCTTCGATCGACCTCTGGGTGCGCTTCTTATACCTGAAGAAGCAATGGCCAAGGGCCGGGGAGATGTCCGAGTGTGGGGCCGCTGTCATCTCCAAGCAGTCGGGCGGTGACTGCCCGAAGATGCCGCTTGAGGATTCTGCCAAGAAGTGGCAGAATTCCTTCTTCTACGACCGCAACCTCGTAGCGAACGCGCATCAACTTGCACCCGCCGTCAATTCACATGAGGAGAAACAGAACTGGGGGTACTACCCCAAGCACCCGTCGCAAGAGGTGCTCAACCTCTGGGAGCGGGTGTCGGTGATGAAGGAGTAGGAGGGGCTCACTGGCACTGACCTCATCACCGCCTTCATCGCCCGCCGGGTGCTGCCGCTGCAGCAGCGCAGCCATCTCATCGACCAGATGACCGGCCTCCAGGACCCCAACCGCATGGAGAACTTGTGGCTGCGGGCGGACAAGGTTGCGCGCCGGGTTAACGACATCTCCAAGGGCAACCTGCGGGATGACTAGCAGTTCGGGAAAGCCTCGTACAGCCGCGTGAACCCGGCACCGATGGTGAGTCCTTGGTCTCCATATTTCGCTGCCGCTTATCTTCTTATTCATCCCGACGCGATGCGGGAGCTGCTTCTGAACACCAACCAGTATCCTTATGACCGGGCGCCACCGCAGGTGGTGTGTGTCGCCTCGCAGGAGCTAGAGGCCCACGGCGGAGAGGAGGAGGTGACCTCCGACGCGGGCATAGGGCGCCGATTCGGTAAGTCTCGTGTTTTCTTCTTGAGTTGTTGGTCGGGTTACGGCGTTGGGGGTGCTGACGTGGTCCGTTGATGTGGCGGCGCCGGGTGAATGAGGAGGCAGCATGGCCGGAGCCGGGTCATCTCGGGGATCGCCGGTGGCGAGGCGACCGCATGGGAAGGACAACATTGCACCGCGAGCTCCGGGCACGAAGCGCGCGGCGGACCCGGACGGGGTGGCGAAGCCGCCCGCCAAGAGGAAATGTGTCTCGCCGCACGAGACGGTGGCGAGGCCCGCCGTCCCGGTTGTGCCGGGGTGAGTTTCACTTTGGCTTGGACCGAGTTGCCGAGCGACTCTGCTTGGCCTGCCATTCAGTTTGTCTTGTGTTTCATGCGCCCGATCTACTTCTACGGCTGGCAGGCGTTGGCGTCCGTCGAAAGCGCCGTGTTCGAAGGAGCAGTCAGACCGATGACGGAGCGAGGAGGAGGAGGAGGCAGGTGGACCGGACCTGTAGTGCTGGACCCGGTAGCGCGAGGAGCCTGGCTTGGCGAGACGGAACGAGGCCGATCACGGAGCTGGGCGGCGTCGACCGAGGCACTGGTTAGCACAGCGAGGAGGGCGTGAAGCGCGAGCAGCGAGGCGAGGCGTGGCCGTAGATGCCGGCGGGGATGGTGGTGGCAGTGACGATCTTCGTGCCGTCGTCGGAGGGGGAGCACAGCCAAGGCAGCCCGTCACGGAGCCGCGATAGACCTCGACCAGGAGGTCGTGGTCGTTGAGGGCGACACCCGCCCAGCGGACCCGATGTGGTTGGCGAGCGAGGCCTGGCGGCGATGACACCATTTTGGGGGAAGCGTCGCGGTCGGCGCCGGAGGGGGCGGCTCAGACGCAGACAAGCAAGGCGCCACCGGTGGTGGAGCCGCAGGCCGCTCCGCCCACCGAGCCAGCATCGATGCCGGAGAGGGTACCGGCGAAAGCGCCGACCTCGGGGGAGGCGGCTAGCGGGGAGCACGCCCCGGTGCTCAGGTCAGGAGGTCGTCGGTCCGCTCGGTCGCAGCCGACGTGGAGCGGGACCGGCGAGGTCTTCTTCGGGCCTCCAACCCACGAGGAGGCGGCGATGGCCGCCGTGACCAGCGCCGCCGAGGCAGGCGGACGGATCAGAGCCTTCACCCAGGCGAGGTCAGCGACGAGAGCTAGAAGCGCGCGCCGTGTTTATAAGTTTTCCATTGCTTTCTCCTTTGTGTGCGTCTTGGTTACACTGCAGGTCTAACTTGAGATTGAAGACCATGCGTAGTAGTTGGTCGAATCTTAAAATGTAATACTATTTACGAGTCTCTCTCTTGCAGCCGAGGTGCTGTCTTGGAGGAGACCAGCTAATTCGGGCGGCCTTCACTCGCTTTGTCTTGTTGCGGACATCCCAGTCGGCTTGGAGCAGTGGAGAAAGCCGAGGCGGGCGAAGGCGAGGCGGGTGATCGCTGAAGGCCAGCGAGCTGCAGGAGCAGCTGGTGGGCGACAAGAGCCGTTTGGAGGCCGAGGTAGAGTGCCTCAAGGCGGAGGCCGCCAAGGTTGTGTAGGCGCAGCAGGCCCTTGCCGAGGCGGACCAGCAACGCAGCAAGCTGTCCGACGACAAGGGGTAGCTCCAGGCCAAGGTGGAGCGCCTGAAGGCACTGGTGGCCATGGTGGAAGAGACCCGGCACCGCGAGGAAGCCGTAAAGGCAGCCAAGGATAAGGACGCCGAGCTGAATGCGGCCCTCGCCGAGTCGCCCGATCTAGAAAGTCGCTTTCGAGGCGTGACCGCTTTCGCTCGCCAGGGCGGTGCGGTACATTGCTCGGCAGCGGCACCTTTTTGAAGAGTCCTTCTCGAGTAACTGCTTTTCCTTTGGTTTTGCTATTTCCGGGTTGGGACTCCGGCTTCTTGCTCTCGGTGACTTTTCTTCTGACTTGCTTTTCTTTTGTGAGGCCTTCCGGAGCGCGCGATTAGGCGGAGGTGATCGCTCTCAGCGTGACCAGCGAGAGATCGTCATCTCGGGACTAACCCATGGTGGCCTGGACCTTCGCGGAGATCGTGGTTGCTGCTGAGGCCCGTCTGCGAGTCTTGAGAGAGCATATTGAGCGGCTCTCTGAGGCCGGCGCGGCGATGATGGTGGCTCTCTGGCCAAGTGCCGTCGTGCCGAGCAGCTTCATGTGGCTGATGCTGTGGTTGGAGGCGGGCCCGGACCGTCTTCGTGAGTGGCGGGTTTCCGCCACTCGTGCCAGCGCCGAGATGGCGCTCAGGTTCGCGGTGTCTTTGCGGACCTGGTGCTAGACGCACTGATGGGCCAGCGACCCGGCTCGGAGAGCCAGCTGCGGCGAAGCGGACGGATCGCCGCCGGGCCAGCTACATCGCCGGATTACGCCTTCCATGGCCGAGTTCCAACGGGCGGCGGAGGATGGAGAGATTACGTGCTTACCGACTACTATGGCCTTCTGGACAACCGGAGGAGCAGCTCACGAGAGGCGGACGTCTACATGCAGCATGAACGCCAGGAGGAGGACACCAGCACCTCAGCGGACCCGGGTGCTGCGTGATCCGGCGGTGGGGATGCCTGATTTTAACTTAGTAAATATTTCTGTTAGGTAGCAGGTCCACCCACCCACTGGGGGTTGACTGGGTGTAATGACCTCTGGCCTTGGGCCTATTTCTGAATTTTATGATGTATAATCTATGTGGATGTTTGCGCCTTTGCTTTTCGTTTTCGAGCCGTTTAAGCACTCTCCCCTCGGGTTTTACGCCTGAGTGCGACAGCTCGAGGCTCGGTCCGTGACAAGCGGTTCGACCCTTGAGAGGCGTGCAGTGCCATGACTTTGCAAGGTTATTGCGGCGTGAAACACCTTAGCGGCAGTGCGTCAATCGTGAACGAGGTTGCCAGTGGCGATCGTGCGGTAACTTAAAGTGGCGAGGCCGGGTTGAGCGACTCGGCGATGTGTAAAAACTTCGTGGATGCCTGCATTCTCGTTTTGTTTTTTACGGAGCCGTTTTCTGCCCAACTTTCCCCTTTGGTTGCCCACCAGAGTCGGCGGCGGAGCCTACAGTCCGTGACAAGGGGTTAGGCTTTTGGGAGGAGCGGGTGATACTTAGGCTTTTGAAACATTGGCGTGGCGAAAACACCTTGGGCGGCTAGCGGCAACTTGGCGAGGCAGTGGCGTTCAGCGGTCGTGCAACAACAAAAGTGGCGGATAGGGTTAGAAGCGACCAGCGGTTTACGACTTAGTGTTTGTGGTGTGCCAGTGCTTTGGTCTCATGTGCTTGCCAGCCAATGGCTTAAGCCGGTTCTGTGGCTTAGGGCAAAGTGAGAGGCCGTGGCGATCCAACGCGTCAGGAGCCGCTAAGGAGAACAGAGGGTGGTTAAGCCGGCCAGCCCCGAGCCCCCGGGTCGAGCTAGTTGATCCGATGGTCAGGTTGGCTTAAGAGGAAAGTAATGCACATATGTAGGAGACACAATAGCTTGGTCTTAAAAAGGGCAGCCCCGAGCGTCGTTCGGGGATCCCATAGTTTTCTGATGATTACAAAAGGCAGTGATACATTCGTGCACAGGGCTAACTATAAAACGTGCGGAGGAGCTCTGCATTCCATGGCCGGGTTGTTTCTTCGCCGGCGGTGTCCCTCTTGTGCTTGTTTGACTTGCGGGTGTCGATGAGGTAGCACACGTTCCGATTGCACAAGGCCTTGCTGATGATGAAGGGGCCCTCTCATGGGGAGAACAGCTTGTGTTGGCCGATCTGCTTTTGGACGAGCCGGAGGACGAGGTCTCCCTCTCGGAAAGCGAGGGGCTTGATCTTCTTGCTGTGGTAGAGCCTCAGGCCTTGCTGGTAGATGGCTAAATGACTGAGTGCTAGGAGATGTGCTTCTTCGACTAGGTCGACGCCGTCTTCGCGGGCTTCCTTTGCTTGACGGTGATAGATCGTCCGCGGCGGTCGAACTCGGCGTCGGTCGGGATAATGACCTGCCCGTAGATGAGGAAGAACGGGGTGAACCCAGTCGACCGATTTGGCGTGGTGCGGAGACTCTAGAGGATGGCCGGCAACTCGTCGAGCCAACTGCCGGGCGGACAGATGATTGGCTCGACGAGTCGCGGCTTGATGCCAGATAGGATGAGGCTGTTGGCCTGCTCGACCTGGCCATTGGACTGCGGATGTGCAACTGAAGCCTGCTCGAGGTGGATGCCAGAGATGGAGTAGTACTGCGCAAGCGCGCCCTTGGCGAAGTTGGTGTCGTTGTCCGTGATGATGTTGTTCGGCATGCCGTAGTGCACCGCGATGTCTTTCATGAATCGAATGGCCGTTGGCCCGTCCAGCTTGTTGATCGGCCTCGCTTCGATCTATTTGGTGAACTTGTCCACCGCCACTAGCAAATGTGTCATGCCGCCTCAGGCGGTCTTGAAGGGCCCCACCATGTCGAGTCCCTAGACCGCGAAGGGCCAGGCGATCGGGATGGTCCAGAGTGCCGACGCCGGCTGGTGTCTGTGCTTGCTGAAATGCTGCCATCCCTCGCATTTGTGGACGAGCGACTCTGCATCTTCAAGGGCCGTGGGCCAATAGAAACCATGGCAAAAAGCCTTGGCCACCAAGGACCGTGAGGTGGTGTGGTGCCCGCACTCGCCCTGGTGTATGTCGAGGAGGATCTCAATGCCCTTGTCTTGCTCGATGCAGCGTTGGAATACATCGGTGGAGCTACGCTTGACAAGCTCGTTGTTGATGATGCTGTAAGGGGACGCTCGGCGCTGCACTTGCCGAGCTTCTGTCTCGTCCATGGGGAGGACTCCATTCTCTAGGAACTCCGAGATGGGCAGGGAGCGAGATGGCGCCCGTCACCACAGCGAAAAGGCAGCCACCATTTGATTAGGGGCAGCAACCCGAGCAGGTTCAGCAGCCCACAGGTCGGATGAGCGCAGTCCGGGGCGGGTTGGAGGCAGCCAAGTCAGATGGAGCAGTCCTCGGGTCGGGTTGAGGTGCGACCGGGTTGGAAGGAGCAGTCCCAGGCTAGGTTGGAAGGCGGCAGACGGGTCAGAATGGAGGCGAGTCCGGGCGGGTTGAAACGCAACCGTGTTGGATGGAAGTAGTCGAGGGCGGGTTGAACACAGCGAAGTGTCAGATGAAGCGATCCCGGGCGGGTTGGGGCACGGCCGGGTCGGCTCGGACGTAGATGGACTCGGAGTCTAGAGACGGCTTGTGCAGATGCTCGAGGGAGACGCCGGACGAAACGTACTGTCGAGATGAGGGGATCCTGGCGAGCATGTCGGCCGCCTCATTTTCTGCACGCGGGACGTGGAAGAACTCATAACCCACGAAGAATTTGGATAGCTTCTGGACGAGGAAGCGGTAGCTTGCCATGTTGGAGTCGTGGGCGTCTCACTCGTCGAAGCTCTGCTGCACCACGGTCGAGTCACGTAGCACGAGGATGTGCGGATCACGAGGATTCCTTAACAAGCCGGAGGCCATGCACAAGGGCTTCATATTCGGCGACGTTGTTGGAGGCGGCCAAGTGGATGTGCAGTGCGTACTTCAGCCGGTCACCCTTGGGGGAGGACAGCATGATGCCGGCCCCTAGGCCGAGTCGCATCTTCGAGCCATCGAAGTGCATGAGCCAGTGCGTCGAGTCCGGTAGCGGGGGCAGGTATTGGGTCTCGGTCCAGTCGACGAGGAAGTCAGCCAAAGCTTGGGACTTGATCGTGGTGTGAGGCTCATAGAGGATGGTGTGGCCGGCTAGCTCGAGCGCCCACTTGGCTACCCGGCCAGGGGCATCCCAGCACCCGATGATTTCGCCGAGAGGGGCCGTGCTGAACATGGTGACGACATGCTCTTGGAAGTACTGCTTCAGCTCCTTGGCGGTGAAGTACACGCCGTGACACATCTTCTGGTAGTGCGGGTAGTTTTGCTTCGAGGTGGAGAGTACCTCGCTCAGGTAGTAGACAGGGTGTTGGACGGCTTGGATCTTGTCCTTCTCTAGTCACTCAACCACTAGCACCGTGCTGACCGACCATGAGGTTGCGGCGATGTAGAGCAATAGCGGCTCCTTCTCGGCCGGTGCGGCCAGGACTGGTGCGGTGGAGAGCATGCGCTTGAGATCTCGGAAAGCCTCATCCGCCTGGTCGTTCCATTCGAATAGTGTTGTCTTCTTCATCGGCTAATACAGGGGCAGGGCCCTCTCACCCAGCCGGCTGAGAAACCGGCTGACCGAGGCCAAGAAGCCGGTGAATTTCTGGACATCGCGCAGCTGGGCCGGCTTGCGCATGCTCTCGATGGCCTTGACCTTCTCCGGGTTTGCCTCAATGCCGCGCTCCGAGACGAGGAAGCCGAGTAGCTTTTCGGTCGTGACGCCGAAAACACATTTCTCCGGGTTGAGCTTGACCTCATACTAGCGCAGGTTGGCGAAGGTCTCCTTCAAATCGTCAAGTAGCCTGAGGTGCTGCTTGGTCTTCACCACGATGTCATCCACATAGACGTGGATATTGCAGCCAAGGTGCGGCCGCAAGCATTTCTGCATGCAGTGCTGGAAGGTGGCTGCCAGTGTCAAAACCGGCGGATCTCGGGTAGGGGGTCCCGAACTGTGCGTCTAAGGTGGATGGTAACAGGATGCGGGGGACACAATGTTTACCAGTGTCGGGTCCTCTCGATGGGTAATACCCTACTTCCCGCTTGATTGATCTTGATGATATGAGTATTACAAGAGTTGTCGTAGAGGCTAAACCCTAGAAGCTAGCCTATGATTGTGATTGTCGTTTTCCTCTGGACTAAACCCTCTAGTTTATATAGACACCGGAGGGCTAGGGTTACATGTAGTCGGTTACAAGGAGGAGATCTACTGAGATCCGAATTGCCAAGCTTGCCTTCCATAAAGGGAAGTCCCACCCGGACACGGGACGTAGTATTCAATCTTGTATCTTCATAGTCCAATAGTCCGGCCAAAGTATATAGTCCGACTGTCCGAGGACCCCCTAATCGAGGTATCCCTCAGTAGGCCCTGAACCAGGCTTCAATGATGATGAGTCCGGCGCGCAGATTGTCTTCGGCATTGCAAGGCGGTTTCTTCCTTCGAATACTCCATAGAAGATTTCGAACACAAGGATAGTGTCCGGCTCTGCAAAAGAAATTCCACATACCACCGTAGAGAGTATAATATTTCCACAAATCTAATCTGCTGACAACTTTTGATAACGTGACATCACGCCATGGCCCGATCATTATTCGAGCCGTTTTTCTCAACCAGCTACTGCAATATCGCGAGGCGGTTTTCTTGGCACGTCTTGTCGAAGCAGAGATCGTGTCCCCTTATCACGGGATTCTCATCAATACGGATGTGGGTAACCCAACCGCGCCATTGATCACGGCGCTTGGGGAATAAGCGAGTTTACCGGGCAGGCGGGGAGGCGCATAGTTTCTTCCGCCCTTATAAAGGGACAAGGATTCATCTTTTTCACCCACGCCTTCCTCTTCTCCTGCCCACTCATACGCACTCGAGCTCCAGCGCCCAAGTTCTCATCCTCTCCGCAAAACCATTCCAAGCATGTCCGGAGTCAGGCGCAAGTGGATGGTCTCCTCCGTTACGGAGGAGGACATTACGAAGCTTCGGGGAGCCGTATACCTAGCCACAGACATCGCGCACCATCTCCCAGAAGCAAGGCAGATCGTTCGTACTCCAGAACCCCATGAGAGGGTGGTATTTCTTACCCACTTCGTCCGCGGACTGGGATTTCCCCACCACCAGTTTGTCCGAGGGCTCATGTTTTACTATGGGCTGGACTTCCATGATCTGGCCCCTAACTTCATCCTCAACATCTTGGCGTTTATCGTCGTGTGCGAGGCCTTCCTTCGCATCAAGCCCCACTTCGGCCTATGGCTGAAGACCTTCAACGTGAAGCCAAAGGTGGTAGTTGGTCAGCAGGCGGAGTGCGAAGGCACGATGGTGGGCAAAATGCCCAACGTCACCTGGCTCGAAGGCTCCTATGTGGAGACCGTAAAGGGGTGGAAATCGGGGTGGTTCTACATCACCGAGCCGCGCGACACCAACTGGGTGGCGGCCCCCGAATTTTGATCCGGCATCCCGTTGCGGCTCACCTCCTGGAAAGAGAAGGGCCTATCCTGGGGTTCCTTGGTGGAGTTGACCGGACTACAGAAATGTATCAAGTATATGATAAGCAAGAAAATCAAGCTTGTCAACATGGTCCAAGTCATGATCTTCCGCCGGATCCTCCCATGTCAAAGTCGGGAATTCAATTTGTGGGAGTTCGACTCGGCTAAGCACCAGACGCTGCGAGAGCTCTTTGCATGATGCATAAAGATGTCTGGAAGGTGCTGTCCAAGGGCGCCGAGGTACCTCCTCCTCTTACTGAGGATCGCGGACTAAGCGCAAAGCGCCCTGCCAATCCGGTAAGTCTTTTATATCTCACAAAATATTTCTTTGCCCCTTATAATAGTGTGAGGGGTCTGAGCCTCCATGCCATTTTAACAGGACTGGGTAGCGGCAGTGAGCAGATCGTATCCAGCCCCTCGCTCAAGATTCCAGTGGATGATCTCCTAACGGAGATGCTGGTTCCTGCGCCTTATGAGGCGCCTGAGAAGAAGGCCACGGGGACCAATAAAGATCTCCGGTGCAAGTTCATATCAGACTCATCGTTCGAAAACACCGAGGCGCACTCCTCCCACGAAAACGAGGAGGAGGAAGAAAGTTCTCTCCCGGTCGGAGACAAGAAAGGAAGGCCGCCCGTCGAGGCGGAGGGTCCAAGAAGGGAAGGACTCTCCTTCCGGACTGCTCCACGGCGGCAGCTTTTAGCGACGATGAATGGTTGCCCAGGGACAAGCCCCTGGCGAAGTCGTAAGTATTGTGATACCATAATAGTTCTTGGTATGTTTTATTTTATTGCTTATTATCATGCCGAACATGATCACGCAGTCCGTCCAGAGCCCGTATCGACGTATCCTCTTCGGAGGAGTCTTTGGGCTCGTCATGATGAATGTCGAGGTGTTGTCTCAAAGGGTACTGAACCAAGGGGAGACAGTTCCGGAGGTGCCGCAAGGCGACATTCCAGGCGCCGGGCGCACGAGGGGTAAGACTCCCACGGGCCCTGATGCCGGGGGTAGCAAGTCTAGCCTCAATGAGATCTGCTTGCCGGAACCTCCAAAGGTTCCGGATTCTATCAGTGTCTTCGCAAAGGGGGTGCCGTCTATGCTTGATTGCCTCTGGCCCATCATGAGGCATTGGACAATTTGCTGGAAGCGCTTCACGACGCTTCCATTGACGAAGAGCACCGCACTATCATGAGTGCGGTGGTCAAGAAGGTTCAGTCCGCCAAAAGCGGACTGTCTGAAGCCTGTGCTAGCCTCCTGACAGGCTTTGACGTAAGTAATCAAGTTATGAGAAAATGTTACGGCATAGACAGTAGCCCATGATGCTCTATTTGGTGTTCCCAAAGAAAGGCCGAATAGAGGATCAAATAATAATCACAGGAGTCTAATCAAAATATGTCTATGCTAGAAAGCACGCTTCGTTGTTGGCCGCTGCCGCTCGCACGGCGGAGGTCGCCGCACTGAAGCGGGACCTTGAGCGGTCCAAGGAAGAGCTCGGCCTTACCAAGAGGCAGCTCGAAGAGAACAAAGGTAAGTAATACCCCGTCTGTTTATTGATAAATAAAAAGAAAGGTGGTTTGTGAGATCACAGGATCGTCATAAATTTTGCTAGGGGCCACGACCGAAGTGGCGGCCTTGAAGAACGCCCTATCCGAAGACGAAGGCAAGGCGGCCACAGAGCGCGCCGAGAGCGAGAAGCAAGAGGCCCGAGTCAGCGAGGTGCAGCAAGAGCTCCAGGACTATGTCAATAAGTACGAGTCCTTGGAGCGTGACTCTAAGACGCAAGGGTCCAAGCTTGCAAAGGCCCACGAGAACGCGCAAAATTCCAAGGCCGAAGCCCAGAAGGCCCTCTAGGAAATCGAGGCGGTTAATAAGATAGCGGCGGGTAAGGCATTCATTATGCAAAGCAAGCATGTGAAGGAAACTTTCCTTTACTTACCCCACCGGAGCTCTCTAGGAGCTGCTCAGAGATCTACCCCGCAGCGTGTCGATGCCGGAGTTCTACCGGATGAGGAAGGGAGCTCAAGGAGAAGTTGTTCTGGTCTCGAGTATATCGGGACCGAACATCTGATGCCCTTGAGCGACCAGTTAAAGCAACCGGTCGAAGCTTCACAAGGCCAAACTGGCCATGAGGGGCCTCATAATCCGGACGTGGGTTCGGGCGAGCCCTCGCTCGGCAGCTATTTCGGCCGTAAGGCGATTTCCAGAACGCCTGCCCGGGCTTGAAGTCACAAAGCGTCCGCTCTGCATTGAGGGTGCGCAGGGCTTTTTGCCCGCGAATGTGCACTGGCTAAGATGGTCGCCAAAAGTCACGGCGAAGGAGGGGCATGAGGGCAAGGAGCATCGCCACCCTGAAAAGTATTATGACAGTGTCCTGAAGGGTGCTCGATTTGTGGCAGAGGAATGTGATAAGGATGTAATATTTGAATGAATGTACTCATGTGATCCTGTAATATGAAACGAGTTCATGTGCGCTATGTAACGCTTTGTTAATTTAAAATATTACCTTCTGTGCGCCCGTTTATAAAATCTGAGAGTTGGCCAGTCGTCGGCTTCTGCCCCGTTGTAACTAGTACTGAGGTGTTCGGGATAAACCTGATCACTCTTTATCCCAGTTTTGGGTCCTTCGAAGGAGGTGTTCAGCACAGCGAACCAGGCAATCGGACTATAAAGCCTTATCACTCTGACTTAGCCATAGAAGTCTACAAATTTAAATTTTGGCGAAGCCCCTAGTATCCGGAAGGCCAAACTTGGGGCGCTATGTACGCCTAAATCGGACAAGGCCGACTCCTTGCCTGAAGCGGAAAAAATCTTTAAGGATTTGAGACCTCTCGAACAGCGACCAGCTCTCGCCGCATCATGACAGTCAGTTTTCGGCTTTCTTCTTCTGAGGTGCTCGTCCGGAAGAACCGGGACACAATCGCAGTAGTTCTCCCAGTGCTACCTTAGCCGATATAGCGGAACGTAAGGTACCAAAACATGAGAGCTGGGAAAACCCAACTATTGACCCAAGACATGATTTGGAGCTGATGCATATAATGCTATAAGTACGGGGTGCCACACTTCGAAAGTGTCCGAACTTTGCATGCCGTGTTATGGGTACATCAAGCCTGGCATGACCGGTCGCGATTTCGTAATGTACGAAAAGCCATTTGTCGTGAAATAAGCGCATAAGGAAAAAATAAAAGTAATAATAGGCTAACGCTATACATTGTTATTTAAATAATATGTCAGAGCGTACGTATACAATTAGTGCAATAAGAAAAAAATAGGACTATTTGACATGTCCTGTCCAAGGGCAAGCTGCGTATGGGTATGTAAAAACAGGTACATCGATCGTTATCAGAGACCACCTGGGAATTCCCTTGTGCGTTAGAGCTTCTTGCTTCCTTGGTATTTCCTTCCCGTAATGAGTCCAACAATCAGACTGCTGGAAAGGGCTTCCAGAGAGTAATGTCCTGAAAGAGAGAAAATGATAAAGCTATATGGCCCCTGGGGCGGTTGAGCCGCATTGTGGGACGTGCCATAGCCATGCCTCCGCCTATGCCCATGGTATATTGAGTGCGTAGTTATGTACGCGCGGCACAAATTTCTCCGCTTGACTGGGACTAGGACAGAGGCCGAATTGCTAGGCGAGCTCTAAACGTGCCTGATGATCCTCCTGCAGGTTACTCCGGACTTGCTTGAAGGTATACGGGGTCTTTTTCGCTGAATTGGCGGTTTGCCTCATAAGGCTGCTTTGCGCTTCTGCTGCGAGGGCATGATGTGCTCCTCCGTGCGGAGCGAGCGTTCTGTGTTTCCATTGACTGTTATAACCCCACGAGGTCCTGGCATTTTGAGCTTGAGGTATGCATAATGCGGTACCACATTGAATCTGGCAAATACGGTTCATCCGAGCAGTGCGTGATAGCCACTGCGAAATGGGACGATATCAAAGATTAACTCCTCGGTTCGGAAGTTGTGCGGAGATCCGAAGACCACTTCTAGTGTGATTGAGCCCGTGCAACAGCCTCTACACTGGGGATGACACCTTTGAAGGTGGTTTTGGTGGGTTTGTGTGACGCCCCGAGACCGACGCTCCAGAAGACTTCCATATATTTTGAGTTTCGCCGTGTGTTTCTTTTGTGCTTGCTCTTTTATTTTTGCATTGCATCATGTCATCATGCCATCATGCCATTTAATTTTAAAACTCTTCTAAATAAATTGTATGGATTTTTCAATCCATTTAAATCGAGGGATATTCACATGGTGATTTCTCTTTAAAACATATTCAAAGTCTCCTACTATTATTAGGGAGCTATAATAAAATTATTCCATTTATTTGGAATTAACCATAACCCACTTGCATATTAAATCCCTTGGCCTTTTCTTCTTCAAGTTTTGACTCTCTAACCATGTCAATAATTCTTTTGCCATTTTCCGGAGCTCCATAAAAATCCGAACATTTTTGGGCCTTCCTTTTATCAAGTCCTAGTTCAAACCCATTTGAATTAAATTCAAATGAGTTTGAATTTAAATCTTGCATCCGTGCCTCTTTTCTATTTTTCTTGGATCAAGCTCATTTTTATGAGTCCGGGAAAAATACCCTCCTGCTCAAGCTCCACCTCTAACCTCTTTTTCTTTTCTTTCTCATCTCTGTTTTTTTTCTTTTCTTTTAGCAGTGAGAGAGAGCCCAGCCTAACCAACAAACCAGGCCGGCCCATTTGCCTGGAGGTCCAGCCCACCTAACCCCTTCCTAACCCTAGCCCGATCTCATTTCTCCCTTTGTTCTCCCCCTCGCCAAGAAGCACCCGATCTCTCCCTCTCGCTCCTCGTCCTCCTCCAGCGCCGAACGCCTCGATCCCTCTGCTTTCTCCTCACGATCCACTTTCTCCCTCGCGCCGCCGGTTCCCCTCGCCGCCTCTTCCCCATCGCCTCAGGCGCGAGCGCCGCCGCCTCAACCTCCTCGCTGTCGTCCATGGCCACGCCGCCTCAAGACTTTTGCGCTGCCTCGGCCTCCGCGGTTGCCCTGCCCAGCGCCCCCTGCCTCGCCACCCTCCGCTGCTGCGCCGCCTGTCCGGATCTCGCTGCCCTGCCATGGCCAAGGCCCTCGCTTCGAGCCAAGGCTAACGCTGCCACTTCGCCCATGCCGCCATGGAGGCTAAGCCGCCGACCTCGCCGGGCCTCCACCTCCGCCCCACGGCGCATCCATGCTCGATCGAGAGGAGCTCGATCCCGAGCGCCGCCCGCCCATGCCGCCGCGGGCCCTGTGTTCTCGCCCTCGCTGCTGCCTTATCAAGTCCGCCAAGCCCTCTCGTTTGGCCTCGGTGACCCTGGCTCTCGTGCACGCCCGCCATTTACCTCCATTGCCTTGTTGACGCCAAGTTCGACTACACCGCAAGACCCGGAATGCCAAGACTGCCTTCGTGATTTATTAAAAGTTCCGTGACGATCGCGCAGTACCACCACGTTTGCCATGTACATCTACACCGCCAAGACCGGACCGACAAGTACCCCAACGTCGCGTGTACCACTACCGTCGACCTGAACATCTACGAAAAACGTGTACAACTACCGTCGCCACGTGAACAACGACTTCCACTACGCCGCGTACGACTACTTCCCACGACGACCCGTGAACGACTACCTCCACTACGACCCGTGAACGACTACTTCCTTCGACGAACTCGATCCGTTACGAATTTGCACGCTTCGAAGGTATAACCGCTGAGATGACCGTCGTGGACCGTATGCATGTTGTATGAGATGCTCATGTTCAAACCGTGTCCAAGATTGGTCCTTCCACGTTCCTCCTCGTTTCCATGCCACTAACCCGTGGGAACCTGGTAGTCGGGAGCACCCCACCATCTCTAGCATGTTGCGCACATCCGCACGCCTCCTTTTGCACTGGTATCTCCATGAGCTACCGGAACCGATATGTTGCCGTGGCATCATTTTCGGATTCGTCGCCGTGACACCCTTTCTTTGCGCCACGGTGACAAATGCCTCGTATCATGCTTATGTCAACATTTTCATAAAATTGCTTAAAACTTGCATATGTCATCCGCAACATGATAAAAACAATTAAAATGTTTAAAATTGTTGTTTGCGTTAAATTGCTAAATGACATGAGGATTTTACGGAATTGTTGTTGTTATTTCCGGCCTCATTTAAACTTGCCTAAAAAGTTATATCAATTATGTTTCACCTCTTGCCATGTTTAACAACATTTAATATTGTTGAGTACCTAAACGAGAGCAAACTAAATAACTCGAATGTGGTGTTTCGTCAATATGCAACTCGTTTCATATTGAGCTCCACTTAATTTGTAGGGATGTTTGTTGCACTTTGCCATGCCATGCTTCATTAAACCGGACATGCATCATACTTGGTTGTGCATCATGCCATGTTTGTGCTTGTTGGTTTACCATGTAGTTTGTTTGTTTCCGGGTTGCTTCTCTCGTTAGCTTCGGTTTCCTTCCGGAGTTGTGAGGATTCGTTCGACTACGTCCGTTTGTCTTCTTCATGGACTCGTTCTTCTTCCTTGCGGGATTTCAGGCAAGATGACCATACCCTCGAAATCACTTCTATCTTTGCTTGCTAGATGCTCGCTTTTTGCTATGCCTATGCTACGATGCCTACCACTTGCTTATCATGCCTCCCATATTGCCATGTCAAGCCCCTAACCATCCTTTCCTAGCAAACCGTTGTTTGGCTATGTTACCGCTTTGCTCAGCCCTCTTATAGCGTTGTTAGTTGCAGTGAAGATGAAGTTTGTTCCTTGTTGAACATGGAGATGTTGTTCCTTGTCGGAACATGTTTACTTGTTGGGATATCACAATATATCTTATTTAATTAATGCATCTATATACTTGGTAAAGGGTGGAAGGCTCGGCCTTATGCCTGGTGTTTTGTTCCACTCTTGCCGCCTCTAGTTTCCGTCATATATCGTATTATGTTCCCGGATTTTGCGTCCCTAACGCGGTCGGGAGATCTATGGGACCCCTTGACAGTTCGCTTTGAATAAGACTCCTCCAAAGAAGGCCCAACCTTGGTTTTACCATTTGCCACCTAAGCCTTTTCCTTGGGTTCTGCAGACTCAAGGGTCATCTTTATTTTAAACCCGGGCCAGTTCTCCTTCGATTGCTGGTCCAAATCGAGCGATGTCCGCGCTTCTGGCAATCAGTGGTCTATGCCAACCCGACGCCTTGCTTATCCGTGTGCCCGGGAACGAGATATGTGCAGCTCCTATCGTGATTTGTCGGCACATCCGGGCGGCTTTGCTGGTCTTGTTTTATTACTGCCGAATGTCTTGTAGCCGGGATTCGAGACTGATCGGGTCTTCCCGGGGAGAAGGAATATCCTTCGTTGATCGTGAGAGCTTATCATGGGCTAAGTTGGGACACCCTTGCAGGGTATTATCTTTCGAAAGCCGTGCCCGCGGTTATGAGGCAGATGGGAATTTGTTAATGTCCGGTTGTAGAAAACCCGAAGTTGATCTTAATTAAAATACATCAACCGCGTGTGTAACCGTGATGGTCTCTTCTCGGCGGAGTCCGGGAGGTGAATACGGTGTTGGAGTTATGTTTGACGTAGGTTGTACTAGGATCACTTCTTGATCATAGTTGTTCGACCGTGCTTTTGCCTTCTCTTCTCGCTCTCATTTGCGTATGTTAGACACCAGATATGATAGTCGCTTGCTGCAGCTCCACCTCACTACCTTCTCCTACCCATAAGCTTAAATAGTCTTGAACTCATGGTGTGAGATTGCTGAGTCCCCGTGACTCACGTGTACTTCCAAAACCAGTTTGCAGTGCCGATGAAACCGTAGGAGGTGGCCTTTTGAGCTCAAGGAGGAGCTCGATGAAGATCTTGTTCATTGTGTTGTTTCGCTTTCAGTTGATCAAGAGGGAGCTCAGTTGGGACGATCGGGATCTGTGTAGCATTTGGGGTAGTCTTTTTTATTTTGGTTCCGTAGTCGGACCTTGATTGTATCTGTATGATGTAATGCTTTACTCATGTATTGTGTGAAGTGGCGATTGTAAGCCAACTATGTATCTCTTTCCCTTATGAATTACATGGGTTGTGTGAAGATTACCTCTCTTGCGACATTGCTTTCAATGCGGTTATGCCTCTAAGTCGTGCTTCGACACGTGTGAGATATAGCCGCATCGAGGGCGTTACAGTTTGATCCTCGAGGGGTCTATAACCATTTTGCGCACTGTATCCTGATAGAGCAAGTTCGGGCTGCTGCCCCCGTCCATAAGGACTCGGGTGAGGTGAAATCCGTCAATGATGGGATCAAGGACCAACGCGGCAGAACCGCCATGACTAAAACTGGTGGGGTGGTCCCTGCAATCGAAAGTGATCGGACAAGAAGACCATGGGTTGAACTTTGGGGCGACTGCTCCATCGCATAGAAGTCCTCGAGCAGCACGCCTGCTCC
Organism: Aegilops longissima; assembly: GCA_021605205.1. NCBI lineage: Eukaryota > Viridiplantae > Streptophyta > Magnoliopsida > Poales > Poaceae > Aegilops > Aegilops longissima. Next base: position 481,127,942 of record CM038677.1, on the reverse strand, counting down.
CGCTTGGGAATATGGGTTGCGATATCATGTTCACCGCTTTCACTTGGGGAGGAAATTTCTTCTCGTCTCCCGTGTTCGGTGGCCGAGGCTCCTCCTCATCGCCGCCAGCAGCCCTTTTCCTTGTTTTCGCATTCAACTTGCCGGCCTGTTTGAACACCCAACATTCTCTGTTGGTGTGGTTGGCTGGTTTATCGGGGGTGCCGTGAATTTGACACGAGCGATCGAGTATGTAGTCCAAACTGGACGGGCCCGAATTGCTTCTTTTGAACGCCTTTTTCCGCTGACCGGATTTAGAGCCACTGAATCCGGCATTAACTGTCGTGTCTTCGGTGTTGTCGCCGTTGTTGTGGCGCTTGTGTCTGTTGCGATGTGGCCTGGCGTTGCTATCTTTGGTATCTGAATTGCCAGGGTTTCATGATTTGTTGTTGCTGCGAGCTAGCGAGCTGTCCTCGCCCGCACAAAAGCGGGTCATGATTGTCGTGAGGGCTGCCATGGACTTCGGCTTTTCTTGGCCGAGGTGTCGGGCGAGCCACTTGTCGCGGATGTTATGCTTAAATGCCGCTAAGGCCTCGGCATCCGGACAGTCGACAATTTGGTTCTTTTTAGTTAGGAACCAAGTCCAGAATTTCCTGGCTGATTCCCCTGGCTGTTGGGTTATGTGGCTCAAGTCATTGGCATCCAGTGGTCGCACATAAGTCCCCTGGAAGTTGTCAAGGAATGCGTCCTCCAAATTCTCCCAACTGCCAATGGAGTTTGCCGGTAGGCTATTGAGCCAATGCCGAGCAGGTCCTTTGAGTTTTAATGGGAGGTACTTGATGGTGTGTAGATCGTCACCGCGAGCCATGTGGATGTTCACTGGTTTAAAACCCTCTTGGAATTCGTGATCCATTAAGCATAGGGGGTGTGCGGCGCCTCTATGCCGAGCTATATCACGCCGCAGTTCATACGAGTCTTGTCTGCTGTATTCGGCCCGACCGGATTTGCTTTTTAGTATATCCAGCGTGACGGCCATCGTCACGCGTTGGGGCGCGCCCCCGTGATCCATAGATTGATCTTGCATGTCCTGCTTTGTTTTCCAATACGTCTCGCAGGTCCTGCGTGTTGCCCCGGGCCTTGGTATTTTTGTATGACTGGCGGCGGGTGCTGGCTGGACTTCGGCCTGATATGCCGCTTTGTCTCGGCCACGAGGTGGCCGGTCAGCCGCATCATACGCTGGGAGTGTAGGTTTTAATGCTTCCTCCTCGAGTTGGGGTAGCAACCTGCGCTTTGGATAACTTTTGATTGGGCGTTCGAGTTCGTATTCCTTGGCCGCTAGGACCTTAGTCCACCTATCCACTATCAGATCTTGGTCAGCTTTAAGCTGTTGTTGCTTTTTCTTCAGGCTTTTTGCTGTGGCTATAAGCCAGCGCTGAAAGGGCTCCTGTTCGACGGGATCCTTAGGCACGATAAATTCTTCATCGCCGAGGCTCACCTCATCTTCGGAGAGAGGCATGTAATTATCATCCTCTGATTCTCCATCTGCTACCTGTTCCTTAGGGCTAGCTTGCCCATCCTCCCGCTCGAAGCCTGGCTCGAGGGGATTGTCTTCGTCTTCGGTACTATCCGCAATGTTATTTTTTCTTGTGCCGGCATCACCGTTTTTGCTATGGTGGGGCTTAGAGCGGCGCCGTTGACGCCGGTGCTTAGATTGCTTCTCGAGGGGATTATCCTCTGTTGCCTTATTACCATCGCTTTCTTTGGGGGTGTCCATCATGTATATATCATATGATGAGGTGGCGGTCCAGCGCTCTATAGGTGTTGGTTCCCGTTCTTCTCCTACATCGTCGTCCATACCGTCGATGTCTTCGGAGCCGAAATCAAGCATGTCGGTTAAGTCATCGACAGTGGCTATTAAGTGGGTGGTGGGTGGGGAACTAATTTCTTTGTCGTCCGCTTCCCACTTAAGCCGGACAAAGTTCGGCCAAGGGCCTCCTGACAAGCAGAGAGACATTAATGAATTTAGCACATCGCCCAGGGGCGAGTGCTAAAAGATATCCGAGGAGGAAAACTCCATGATCGGTGCCCAATCAGATTCAGTAGGCACTGATGCAGGCGATTCGGAGCCCGTGGCTGAGGACGAATCCAGAAGTCCGGCAACACAGGTCTCGTAGGAGGTGAAGTCAGTATTCGGCTCTATTGCCACTGAGTGTGTGGCCCCCGTGGCGGGGTCCATCCACCAGTTCTCGGACGGCGCAATCTTCTCCGGATTGACGGCCGGAGTGGCCACAGGTGTGATCTCCCGAACACCGTCCAACGGCAGAGCTAAGTCATGCTCGTCGTGACTGTGCGGCGCACCAGACATGGGCTCAAATCCATCAAAGATCAAGTCTCTGCGGATATCGGCAGTGTATTTTAAGCTTCCAAACCTGACCTGATGGCCAGGGGCGTAGCTCTCGATCTGCTCCAGATGGCCAAGTGAGTTGGCGTGCAGTGCGAAGCCGCCGAATACGAAGATCTGTCCGGGGGAGAAACCTCACCCTGGATCGCATAGTTGCCGATGATCGAAGGAGCCATCAAGTCTTATGGCGACAACACAGTGGAACTCTCAATGAAAGCAGCAATGTCGGTGTCAAAACCGGCGGATCTCGGGTAGGGGGTCCCGAACTGTGCGTCTAAGGTGGATGGTAACAGGAGGCGGGGGACACAATGTTTACCCAGGTTCGGGCCCGGTCGATGGAGGTAATACCCTACTTCCTGCTTGAATGATCTTGATGATATGAGTATTACAAGAGTTTTCGTAGAGGCTAAACCCTAGAAGCTAGCCTATGATTGTGATTGTTGTTGTCCTACGGACTAAACCCTTCGGTTTATATAGACACTGGAGGGGGCTAGGGTTACACAGAGTCGGTTACAAGGGAGGAGATCTACATATCCGAATTGCCAAGCTTGCCTTCCACACAAAGGGGAGTCCCACCCGGCACGGGACAAAATCTTCAGTCTTGTATCTTCATAGTCCAACAGTCTGGCCAAAGTATATAGTCTGGATGTCCGAGGACCCCCTAATCCAGGACTCCCTCAGTGGCGCCGGCGTTCTTCAAGCCGAATGACATGGTGATGTAGCAATACGCCCCAAAGGGCGTGATGAAGGACGTCTTCAGGGCGTCGGCTGGGTCCAGCTTGATCTGATGATAGCCGGAGTAAGCGTCCAGGAAGGACAGTAGCTCACACCCGTTGGTGGAATCGATAACTTGGTCGATCCGCGGGAGGGCGAACGGGTCTTTGGGGCAGGCCTTGTTCAGGCTGGTGTAGTCGATACATATGCGCCAGGTCTTGTTCTTCTTCGGGACGAGGACTGGGTTGGCCAGCCACTCGGGGTGAAACACTTCCATGACGAAGTCGGCAGCCAAAAGCTTGGCGACCTCTTCACCGATGGTCCTTCTCTTCTCTTTGGAAAAATGTCGCAGGGGTTGACGAACAGGCTTGGCATCCTTGCGGACGTGGAGTTTGTTCTCCACGTACTTCCTCGGGATACCTTGCATGTCCTTTGGGGTCCATGCGAAAATATCCCGATTCTCACGAAGGAAGTCGATGAGCTCGCCTTCCTATTTGCTGTCGAGGCGGGTTCCGACGACAATGTACTTGCTGCAGCTGGGGTCCTCCGGGTTCAGCTTCACTTTCTTGGTCTCCTTGTAGGGTATGAACAAGGCTTCATTGGCCAGGTCCTTGGCCGGGACCGGCACGGCCGACGCTTCTTGGGCCAACGTGACAATCCGGTCGAGCTGGCACCTCTCCTCGGCTACGACCAGTGACTCGGCCAGCTTGGCGCCATCTCGGGCGCACTCTATGGACTTGTGATAGTCGCCGGTGACGGTGATGAGGCCCTTCGGACCCGGCAGCTTTACCTTCAAGTAGGCATAGTGGGGAACCACCATGAACTTGGTGAGCGCGGGCCGGCCCAGCAGCGCGTGGTACGCGCTGGACAGGTCCACCACCTCGAACCAGATTGGCTCGTGTCGGAAGTGGCTGCTGTCACTGAACATGACATCGAGCCGGATCCGGCCGATCGGGGAGTAGGAGAGGCCGGGAACGATGTCGTGGAAGATTGTCCGGGTCGGCTCTAGGTCCTTAGCCTCGAGGCCGAGCTTGGTCATGGTGTCGCGGTAGAGGATGTTGATGCTGCTACCGCCATCGATGAGAACGCGGGAAAGCTTGCACATGCACGGAGGCGCGACGATGGTGGGGTCGAGGACGAGGGCGTAACCACCCGGGTTCAGCTTGACGGCCAGGTGGTCCTTGTCGGTGTTAAAACCGGCGGATCTCGGGTAGGGGGTCCCGAACTGTGCGTGTAAGGCGGATGGTAACAGGAGGCAGGGGACACAATGTTTACCCAGGGTCGGGCCCTCTCGATGGAGGTAATACCCTACTTCCTGCTTGATTGATCTTGATGATATGAGTATTACAAGAGTTCATCTACCACGAGATCGTAGAGGCTAAACCCTAGAAGCTAGCCTATGGTTGTGATTGTTGTTGTCCCACGGACTAAATCCTCCGCTTTATATAGACACCGGAGGGGCTAGGGTTACACAGTCGGTTACAAGGAGGAGATCTACATATCCGAATTGCCAAGCTTGCCTTCCACACAAAGGGGAGTCCCACCCGACACGGACAAAGTCTTCAATCTTGTATCTTCATAGTCCAACAGTCCAGCAAAGTATATAGTCCGCTGTCCGAGGACCCCATAATCCAGACTCCCTCGGTGGCGCGCCGGGCGTTTTCAAGCTAAACGACATGGTGATAAAGGTAATACGCCCAAGGGCGTGATGAGGGACGCCTTCGTATGCCGGCCGGGTCCAGCTTGATTCGATGATAGCCGGAGTAAGCGCCTAGGAGGGACGAGAGCTCACACCGCGATGGAATCGATGACTTGGTTGATCCGCAGGAGGGCTTAACGGTCTTTGGGGCAGGCCTTGTTCAGCTGGTGTAGTCGATACACATGCGCCAGTCTTGTTCTTCTTCGTGATGAGGACAGGTTGGCCAGCCACTCGGTTAAACACTTCCATGACGGCGGGCAGCCAAAAGCTTGGCGACTTCTTCACCGATGGTCCTTCTTCTTCTAAGAACGCCGCAGGAGTTAACGGACAGGCTTGGCGTCCTTGCGGACGTGGAGTTTGTGCTCCGCGTACTTCCTCGGGATACGCGGCATGTCCTTTGGGGTCCATGCGAAAATATCCCGATTCTCACGGAGGAAGTCGACGAGCTCGCCTTCCTATTTGCTGTCGAGGCGGGTTCCCACGATAATGTACTTGCTGTAGCTGGGGTCCTCCGGGTTCAGCTTCACTTTCTTGGTCTCCTTGGAGGGCTTGAACGAGGCTTCATCGGCCGTGTCCTCGGCCGGGATCGGCGCGGATGACGCTTCTTGGGCCAACGCGACAATCCGGTCGAGCTGGCACCGCTCCTCGCCTACGACCAGTGACTCGGCCAGCTTGGCGCCATCTCGGGCGCACTCTATGGACTTGCGGTAGTCGCCGGTGACGGTGATGAGGCCCTTCGGACCCGGCAACTTTGTCTCCAGGTAGGCGTAGTGGGGAACCGCCATGAACTTGGCGAGCACGGGCCGGCCCAGCAGCGCGTGGTACACGCTGGACAGGTCCACCACCTCGTAACAAATCGGCTCGTGTCGGAAGTGGCTGCTGTCGCTGAACAGGACGTCGAGCCGGATCCGGGCGATCGGGGAGCAGGAGAGGCCGGGAACGATGTCGTGGAAGATCTTCCTTGTCGGCTCTAGGTCCTTGGCCTCAAGGACGAGCTTGGTCATGGTGTCCACGAGCAGGAGAGGATGTTGATGCTGCTGCCGCCATCGATGAGAACCCGGGAAAACATGCACGTGCGCCGAGGCGCGACGATGGTGGGGTCGAGGACAAGGGCGTAACCACCCGGGTTCAGCTTGACGGCCAGGTGGTCCTTGTCGGTGTCGAAACCGGCGGATCTCGGGTAGGGGGTCCCGAACTGTGCGTGTAAGGAGGATGGTAACAGGAGGCAGGGGACATAAAGTTGACCCAGGGTCGGGCCCTCTCGATGGAGGTAATACCCTACTTCCTGCTTGATTGATCTTGATGATATGAGTATTACAAGAGTTGATCTACCACGAGATCGTAGAGGCTAAACCCTAGAAGCTAGCCTATGGTTGTGATTGTTGTTGTCCTACGGACTAAATCCTCCGGTTTATATAGACACCGGAGGGGGCTAGGGTTACACAGAGTCGGTTACAAGGGAGGAGATCTACATATCCGAATTGCCAAGCTTGCCTTCCACACAAAGGGGAGTCCCACCCGGACACGGGACAAAGTCTTCAATCTTGTATCTTCATAGTCCAATAGTCCAGCAAAAGTATATAGTCCGGCTGTCTGAGGACCCCATAATCCAGGACTCCCTCAGCGGCGCTGGCGTTCTTCAAGCTAAACGACATGGTGATGTTGCAATACGCCCCGAAGGGCGTGATGAGGGACGTCTTCAGGGCGTCGGCCGGGTCCAGCTTGATCTGATGATAGCCGGAGTAAGCGTCTAGGAGGGACAGTAGCTCACACCCGGCGATGGAATCGATGACTTGGTCGATCCGCAGGAGGGCGAACGGGTCTTTAGGGCAGGCCTTGTTCAGGCTGGTGTAGTCGATACACATGCGCCAGGTCTTGTTCTTCTTCAGGATGAGGACAGGGTTGGCCAGCCACTCGGGTTAAACACTTCCATGACGAAGCTGGCAGCCAAAAGCTTGGCGACCTCTTCACCGATGGTCCTTCTCTTCTCTTCGGAAGAACGTCGCAGGAGTTGACGGACAGGCTTGGCGTCCTTGCGGACGTGGAGTTTGTGCTCCGCGTACTTCCTCGGGATACGCGGCATGTCCTTTGGGGTCCATGCGAAAATATCCCGATTCTCACGGAGGAAGTCGACGAGCTCGCCTTCCTATTTGCCGTCGAGGCGGGTTCCCACGATAATGTACTTGCTGTAGCTGGGGTCCTCCGGGTTCAGCTTCACTTTCTTGGTCTCCTTGGAGGGCTTGAACGAGGCTTCATTGGCCGTGTCCTCGACCGGGATCGGCGCGGCCGACGCTTCTTGGGCCAACACGACAATCCGGTCGAGCTGGCACCGCTCCTCGGCTACGACCAGTGACTCGGCCAGCTTGGCGCCATCTCGGGCGCACTCTATGGACTTGCGGTAGTCGCCGGTGACGGTGATGAGGCCCTTCGGACCCGGCAACTTTGTCTCCAGGTAGGCGTAGTGGGGAACCGCCATGAACTTGGCGAAGCACGGTCGGCCCAAAGAAGCTGCAGGGTACGCTACCGGACAGGTCCACCACCTCGTAACAAACTGGCTCGTGTCGGAAGTGGCTGCTGTCGCTGAACAGGACGTCGAGCCGGATCTGGCCGATCAGGGAGCAGGAGAGGCCGGGAACGATGTCGTGGAAGATCTTCCTTGTCGGCTCTAGGTCCTTGGCCTCAAGGACGAGCTTGGTCATGGTGTCCACGAGCAGGAGAGGATGTTGATGCTGCTGCCGCCATCGATGAGAACCCGGGAAAACTTGCACGTGCGCCGAGGCGTGACGATGGTGGGGTCGAGGACGAGGGCGTAACCACCCGGGTTCAGCTTGACGGCCAGGTGGTCCTTATCGGTGTCAAAACCGGCGGATCTCGGGTAGGGGGTCCCGAACTGTGCGTGTAAGGCGGATGGTAACAGGAGGCAAGGGACACAATGTTTACCCAGGGTCGGGCCCTCTCGATGGAGGTAATACCCTAATTCCTGCTTGATTGATCTTGATGATATGAGTATTACAAGAGTTGATCTACCACGAGATCGTAGAGGCTAAACCCTAGAAGCTAGCCCATGGTTGTGATTGTTGTTGTCCTACGGACTAAATCCTCCGGTTTATATAGACACCGGAGGGGGCTAGGGTTACACAGAGTCGGTTACAAGGGAGGAGATCTACATATCCGAATTGCCAAGCTTGCCTTCCACACAAAGGGGAGTCCCACCCGGACACGGGACAAAGTCTTCAATCTTGTATCTTCATAGTCCAACAGTCCAGCAAAAGTATATAGTCCGGCTATCCGAGGACCCCATAATCCAGGACTCCGTCAGCGGCGTCGGCGTTCTTCAAGCTAAACGACATGGTGATGTTGCAATACGCCCCGAAGGGCGTGATGAGGGACGTCTTCAGGGCGTCGGCCGGGTCTAGCTTGATCTGATGATAGCCGGAGTAAGAGTCTAGGAGGGACAGTAGCTCACACCCGGTGATGGAATCGATGACTTGGTCGATCCGCAGGAGGGCGAACGGGTCTTTGGGGCAGGCCTTGTTCAGGCTGGTGTAGTCGATACACATGCGCCAGGTCTTGTTCTTCTTCAGGATGAGGACAGGGTTGGCCAGCCACTCGGGTTAAACACTTCCATGGAAGCTGGCAGCCAAAAGCTTGGCGACCTCTTCACCGATGGTCCTTCTCTTCTCTTCGGAAGAACATCGCAGGAGTTGACGGACAGGCTTGGCGTCCTTGCGGACGTGGAGTTTGTGCTCCGCGTACTTCCTCGGGATATGCGGCATGTCCTTTGGGGTCCATGCAAAAATATCCCGATTCTCACGGAGGAAGTCGACGAGCTCGCCTTCCTATTTGCTGTCGAGGCGGGTTCCCACGATAATGTACTTGCTGTAGCTGGGGTCCTCCGGGTTCAGCTTCACTTTCTTGGTCTCCTTGGACGGCTTGAACGAGGCTTCATCGGCCGTGTCCTCGGCCGGGATCGGCGCGGCCGACGCTTCTTGGGCCAACGCGACAATCCGGTCGAGCTGGCACCGCTCCTCGGCTACGACCAAAGGACTTCGCCAGCTTGGCGCCATCTCGGCGCACTCTATGGACTTGCGGTAGTCGCCATGACGGTGATGAGGCCCTCGACCCGCAACTTTGTTCCGTGTAGGCGAGTGGGAACCGCCATGAACTTGGCGAGCACGGGCCGGCCCAGCAGCGCGTGGTACGCGCTGGACAGGTCCACCACCTCGTAACAAATCGGCTCGTGTCGGAAGTGGCTGCTGTCGCTGAACAGGACGTCGAGCCGGATCCGGCTGATCGGGGAGCAGGAGAGGCCGGGAACGATGTCATGGAAGATCTTCCTTGTCGGCTCTAGGTCCTTGGCCTCAAGGACGAGCTTGGTCAGGGTGTCCACGAGCAGGAGAGGATGTTGATGCTGCTGCCGCCATCGATGAGAACCTGGGAAAACTTGCACGTGCGCCGAGGCGCGACGATGGTGGGGTCGAGGACGAGGGCGTAACCACCCGGGTTCAGCTTGACGGCCAGGTGGTCCTTGTCGGTGTCGAAACCGGCGGATCTCGGGTAGGGGGTCCCGAACTGTGCGTGTAAGGCGGATGGTAACAGGAGGCGGGGGACACAATGTTTACCCAGGTTCAGGCCCTCTCGGTGGAGGTAATACCCTACTTACTGCTTGATTGATCTTGATGATATGATTATTACAAGAGTTGATCTACCACGAGATTGTAGAGGTTAAACCCTAGAAGCTAGCCTATGATTATGATTGTTCTAGTCCTACGGACTAAACCCTCTGATTTATATAGACACCGGAGGGGGCTAGGGTTACACAGAGTCGGTCAAGGGAGGAGATCTACATATCCGTATTGCCAAGCTTGCCTTCCACGCCAAGGAGATTCCCATTCGGACACAATACGAAGTCTTCAATCTTGTATCTTCATAGTCCAACAGTCTGGCCAAAGGATAGAGTACGGCTGTCCGAGGACCCCTTAATACAGGACTCCCTCAGTAGCCCCCGAACCAGGCTTCAATGACGATGAGTCTAGCGCGCAGATTGTCTTCGGCATTGCAAGGCGGGTTCTTCTCCAAATTCTGAGTACCTGTTAAGTAGTGTCCGACTTCCCATGAATGTTGCACTCCTCGGCTTCTGCCCCTAATAATGGCTATCCTCCACGTGTCAAGCGAATGCAAGAAGTCGGGGCATTTTTACACTTGCCACCCTAACCATGTAACTAAATCGTCTATTTAAAGGGACTGGGATCCTCAGATCCAGATCACACCATCCTCCCACAGCGAGTATCCACCGGAGCGCGCCCGTAAAAGTCCATCCCATCATGGCTGACCATCGCAGCTCGTCCTCTCGGTCCCGTAGCCCTAAGCCGAGCAATTGGAAGAAGTGTTCCATCCCTCACATCCAATTAGTAGAGTTACAGACCTAGGGGTTTCTCCCTCCAGCATATATGGTCCCCGTTCGAGCCGAACTGACCACTTTCAATGGCGGAGAGCAAGCGGAGAGCCTTCCCAACCCATCCATGGGGGAGCGAGTATGCCTCGTCCCTTATTTATTAAGGGGCCTTGGATTTCCAATCCATTCGTTCCTCCGCGGGCTCCTGGAGTTCTACGGCCTCCAGCTGCACAACTTTACTCCCGCCTCCATATTACACATCGCTGGCTACGTCGCCCTCTACGAGCTGTTTTTGGGCTGCGAAGCTCATTTTGAGCTATGGAAGAGGCTATTCTGCCTCCTACCCCATACACAGGATGGGTCAATATATCAACTGGGCAGAGCCGAGATATGGCGCATCGCCGGGACCAGATACCTGTCCGGTACTCCGAAGAAGACATCCGAAGACTGGCCTTCGGAATGGTTTTACCTGGAGGACGTCCCCCTTCCGGACCCTATTCAGACGGGCCTTCCTGAGTTTGACAATGCTCCCTTAAAGAAACGATGCAGCTGGCGTCCTCGGAGCCCCCAGGAGGAAGATAATGGAGAAGTCCTTTACCTGATGGGCCGGATAAAGACGCTGGCCAAATCAGGATTGACAATAATTGAGGTTATGTCAATATGTATAATGCGGGGGGTGCAACCACTTCAATATCAGGGACAACCCATGTGGCACTTCAATGGAGAAGACGATGCTACCAGTTGCAGTCGTAAGGGACCGGACTCTATCGCTGCTCTAGCGAAAATACTGTCTGATTTATATAAAGGAGAGGAAGAGGAGTTCATCCACATTAAACCATGGGATGGATTCTCCATGTACAACCCCCAAGGTGGGTGAGCTGCTACTTTTTACTCCAAATCTTCCCGCATTCTTCGCCATAAGTATTTACCTTGCTATTTCATAGCAGGAACTGCGAAAGCTGTGAGGGAGGTCCACAGCCCGCCTCCACAACCAGAGGACCCTGACCGGGCCCTCGACCCCGGACTCGAAGACGATCCGGACACATTTGTGGAGCTCATTGACAGGACATTCTATCAATTAAGCTGCGACGGTGCCCTGGTGGCCATCATAGCCGATTATCCTGTACTACTCCCTGCATCGCGTGTAAGTAAAACCGGAGTCCCAACTTCCGAGAAGGACCCCTTTTTCTACACTTCACCTACCGCACACATATGGTGTCTTACAGGGAAGGCGCTTGGGGCACCATGCCGAACCCGCAGTGGCTCACCAACAAGGGGCACCGAAGCCGGGTAGGCTTAAAAGGAAGGCGGTCAGGACTGAGACGCCATCGCAAAGGTATGAAAAAGAACCCCGCTCTGTGGTTGTCGTATTTTAAAATATAATAACGTCCATGTTTCCTAGCAGGAAAAACGCTCGCCGAACCATATCCGGAGAGCCTGCCGGCCACGCCTCCACCAGCCGGGCTCCACAACCGGACTTAGAGGCGGACGCTAATATGGGGCCAACACCGGATGTTCCTCCTACAGAGGATGCAGATAGGCTGTCCGCTACGAATTCTGAAGTGGAGAGTGCCATGAATCACAGGCGTCGTCGGGCCGTACTCCGCGACGCTTGTTTCTCCCAAGAGGCGTTCGATGCCTTCAACTCAGGAGATGCGTACATCCGAGCTGCTCAAAATGGTCTTGCCAGAGCCACGGACCAGTATACGGGTAAGAAAATCTAATAATTATGTATATTAGTAGCCCCTGAGACTTGAAACAGTTGGCACAACTGATTTAAGGATCGTTGTTTGCGTAGGTTCTTACGGATAAGAATACCCAGTTGTCTCAAGAGCTGGAGGAGTGCAAAGCCCAGTTTCAGGCCGCAGTTGCCGCAGTGAAGGAGTTCGAGAAGGCCCCATCTGGTAACACTTGTCTCTATTGCAAAGAATGACATGTACCAGGTAGTATGCGGCATGTATGCAAATCTAATAATAGATTTTGCAGATGACCCCGGAATGAATCTGGAGGTCGTGCAAGGGGATGAGCGACATGCTCAACGACAGCTAAAGGCTGGAGAGAACGTGCTTACGAAGGTTAGGCGGGAGAAAAACGATCTCCAAGATGCCAATACCCGGCTGGGCGTTGAACTGAAAGATGTTCGAGCCCAGCTTGATGACTCCGTAAAGGAGAATAAGAGGCTTCGACGCGGCATTTTTAGTAAGTGCGCTTGAACGAACTTTTATAGAGTTCAGCGAAGAAACCGGCTAACAGAGTTATATCTGTAGGTATGCTGATGGGTCGTCCCGCGGAGGAGATGCCCGGGTCTATGGGTGATCTTCTGCCAGAGCTCACACAACTGCACGAACAAGTACGACAGGTGATGCAGGGCATTGCCCAAGCCTTGTGGCCATCCGCCTCCCTGCCAGGAGGCATGGGGGAGCTCGTAGAGATGCTTAGGGGAGCGCGGCAACGCTTCACGTTATGGAAGATATCAGCCTGCCGACAAGGTGCAAGGGAAGGCTGGGCCATGGCGAAGACGCGATATACCAAGGCTGACCCAAACCACATGGCCGAGGTTGGACCTGTGGGGCCTGATGGGAAAGAGATCCCCGTCAGTTTGGTGTATGACCAAGTTAAATTAGCCGCAAAGTATTCCCAACAGGATTGTAGGCTAGACAGCCTGTTAGATGGTATAGAAGAAGAATTTAATCAGTCTAAGTGAATGTGTACTTCAAGTGACATATATTGTCCCTAGCCGGATTGTAAATCATTTGTCATTGAGGACCTTTTCGCTTCGACCTCTGGACCCGACAGTCCGGAGTGTATACGAATACCCGCTCAGTTATGTAAAAACCGGGGTACGCGTGGAAACCAGGCGTAGGGGTCATAATTGCTTGAATAGAAAAGTACCCAACTAGCTAGGTTATATTACATGGATAGTACAAAACATCTTCCAGGGAGAATAGTTCCGTTAAAGGTTCCTTTCCCTGGGTACGCATGCATTTATGTGCATGTCCGAACTACGAAAAGAGACGTAGGATATAAACATCTGGGGGCATGTAATAAATAAAAGTCATCTTTTGTTCACCGACCGAATATTCCCATAAGAACGCTAGCTTTCGGCTTCACCCAGTCTGAGGTACACATCCGGCTGACCCGGCAGTAACAATCGCAGAGGTGCTCCCCTTATGCCCTAAACGAATTAACGGGAACGTAGGGCATAAACACAAGAGCCAGGCAACCCAGCTTGGCCAAAACTTAAGTCAAATCGATGCATATAATGGCAAAGAAAAGGTACATGTGGAAAAGTAACACATGTGCGGGGGGCATAGAGCCCGACACATAGTTATATTAAGCTTCTGTATAAGAAGCCCCCAGGTATAATGTGCACGCCTAGCGCGTCAAGATTGTGTAGTCAAGACACACTTTAGCCTTTTAAGGCCTTGAAGAAAAAAGGAATAAAGAAAGAAAGAAAAGACAGATAATCGATATATAAAAAATTGACGGAGGTAAGGAGACGAACATAGAGTCCGGCACTAGGCGTAGAACCTTCGGAGTCTGGCTGCATTCCATGGGTTTGGCTCAAGTGGATTGTCCGATGCATCCCACAGACGGTACGCTCCGCCGGTCAGAACTTTGTCAATAATGAAGGTACCTTCCCATTTGGGCTTGAGCTTGTTCTTTTTCTTCTCCGGGTAGGCATAGAACTAGTTCACCAACGTTATAAGTTTTGGCCCATACTTCTCTGCTTTGATACCGTCGGGCCTGTTGCTGATAGAATGCGAAGCGGGCTTTTGCCACGTCACGCTCCTCCTCCAGGGCATCCAAACTGTCCTGCCGATCAAGCTCGGCTTCTTTCTCTTCATACATGCGCACTCGAGGTGAGTCATGAATTATGTCGCAGGGCAGTACCGCCTCTGCATCGTACACCATAAAGAATGGTGTGTATCTGGTAGTGTGATTCAGCGTGGTCCGCAGCCCCCATAGTACGGAGTCGAGCTCCTCGACCCAGTGCGTATCTGATTCCTTCAAGGATCGTACTAATCTGGGTTTAATGCCACTCATCATAAGACAATTTGCTTGCTCGACTTGATCGTTAGTTTGCGGGTGATAAACAGAGGCATAATCGAGCTTAATGCCCATGTTGCTGCACCAAGTTTTTACCTCGTCGGCTGTAAAGTTCGAGCCATTATCAGTGATGATGCTATGAGGGATGCCGTAACCGTGTACAACCCCGGATATAAAGTTTATCACTGGTCCGACCTCAGCCGTTTTAACTGGTTTGGCTTCTATCCATTTGCTGAATTTATCCACCATGACCAATAGGTATTTTTTCTTATGGCTTCCCCATTTAAGGCGTCCGAAATAATATCAAGCCCCCAGACCGCAAAAGGCCAAGTAATGGGGATTGTTTGGAGTGCGGTAGGTGGCATATGGCTTTGGTTCGCAAAAAGCTGGCAACTGACGCAACGTTGAACGAGGTCCTGTGCGTCTGCTCGGGCCGTCGGCCAGTAAAAACCTGTACGGAAGGCCTTGCTTACAAGGGCCCGAGCTGCAGCATGGTGGCCGCCAACTCCAGCATGGATTTCTGCCAAAAATTGTCCATCCTTCCTCTTCGGAGATGCACCTTTGAAGTACTCTGGTAGTGCTTTTCTTATAAAGCTTTCCCTCGTGGACCTTGTAGGCTTTAGATCGCCGCACAATGCAACGTGCCTCGTTTGGGTCCTCAGGGAGTTCTTTCCTAGTTAGATAGGCCAAGAAGGGTTCTGTCCACATGGCGATAACATCCATAATCACGTGGGCCGAAGGCGTTATTTCGGTGGCAGAGCCTCCGATTATGTCAGAGTGTTCGTATCCGTGTTGTGGCTGTGTCCGCATCGTTGTTGCCGGTCTCTCCTTCCCATACCATGGATGGCTTAAACAGCCTTTCCAAGAAGATATTAGGTGGGACAGGGTCGCGCTTAGCGCCGATGCGGGCGAGGATATCCGCCGCTTGATTGTTTTCCTGGGCCACATTGTGGAATTCAAGCCCCTCGAACCAAGCTGAAATTTTGAGGACGGCGTTGCTGTAAGCCGCCATTTTTGGGTCCTTGGCGTCAAAGTCTCCATTTATTTGAGACATTGCAAGGTTCGAATCCCCATGCACCTCTAGGCGTTGAATGCCCATGGAGACTGCCATCCGGAGACCATGCAACAGGGCCTCATATTCTGCTGCATTGTGGGAGTCTGTGTATAATATTTGAGTACGTATTGGACTATATCTCCGGTGGGGGATGTCAGGACGACGCCTGCCCCCAAACAAGCCAGCATCTTTGAACTGTCAAAGTGCATGATCCAATTGGAGTACGCGCCGTACTCTTTAGGGAGTTCGGCTTCCGTCCATCCGGCGACGAAATTGGCTAGTACTTGTGACTTAATTTCTCGCCGTGGTTTGTATGTTATGTCGAACGGGAGGAGCTCGATAGCCAATTTAGCAATCTGACCCATGGCATCGCGGTTATTTATTATGTCGTTGAGTGGTACTTCAGAGGCCACCGTTATTGAACACTCTTGAAAGTAGTGTCATAATTTCTGGGATGCCATGAAGACCGCGTATGCTATCTTTTGATAATGTGGGTACAGTGACTTGCATGGAGTTAGGACAGTGGATACATAGTATACCGAATTTTGAAGCGGGAACTTATGTCCGTCCGTCTCTCGTTCGACGACGAGCCCCGCGCTTACAACTTGGTGTGTTGCCGCTATATATAACAGCATTGGTTCGCCGACATTTGGCGCGGCCAATATTGGGTTGGTGGCCAAAACAGCTTTTATTTCTTCCAATCCGGTCGTGGCCGCATCCGTCCACTTGAAGTGTTCGGTGCGTCAAAGAAGGCGATAAAGGGGTAGTGCCTTTTCTCCTAATCGGGAGATAAAGCGGCTTACGGCAGCCACGCATCCAGTTATTTTTTGGACTTGGTTGAGGTATGTTGGGATAGCCAACTGTGACAGAGCACGGATTTAGCTGGATTTGCTTCAATTCCTCTACTAGAGACGATAAAGCCCAAGAGCTTTCCGGCGGGCACGCCGAAAATGCATTTTTCTGAATTGAGCTTGATGTCATATGTTCGGAGATTGTCGAACGTGAGCCTCAAGTCGTCTATTAAGGATTCGGCGTGTCTGGTTTTAATGACCACGCCGTGTACGTATGCCTCCACTGTTTTGCCAATTTGTATTTCCAGACATGTCTGTATCAGGCATTGATAGGTTGCACCGGCATTTTTGAGTCGGAAAGGCATGGTGTTAAAACAGAAAGGGCCGTATGGAGTGATAAATGTCATTGCGGCTTGATCGGACTCCGCCATTTTAATTTGATGGTATCCGGAGTATGCGTCGAGGAAATACAATGAGTCGTGTCCTGCGGTAGCGTCGATAATTTGATCGATGCGGGCAGGGGAAGGATCCTGGGGCAAGCCTTGTTAAGGTCTTTGAAATCGACACATAGGTGCCAGGATTTGTCCTTCTTTGGTACCATCACCAGGTTTGCTAGCCAGTCCGGATGTTTTATTTCTCTAATGAATCCGGCCTCCAGTAACTTGGCTAGCTCTTCTCCCATGGCTTGTCGCTTAGGCTCAGAGAAACGCGGAAGAGTCTGCTTGACCGGCTTGAACCCCTTTAGAATGTTAAGGCTATGCTCGGCCAGCCTGCGTGGGATTCTTGGCATGTCTGAAGGATGCCAGGCGAAGATGTCCCAATTCTCGCGCAAGAACTCCCGCAGTGCGGCGTCTACTATAGGGTTTAACTGTGTCCCGATGGATGTTGTTTTTGTATGGTCCGTTGGGTGGACTTGGAATTTGACTATTTCGTCTGCTGGTTTAAAAGAGGTGGACTTTGGTCTTTTGTCGAGTATCACGTCGCCCCTGTCCACTGTGGAGCGCAGCGCTGTTAGTTCTTCGGCCGCAAGGGCTTCGGATAACGCCTCGAGGGCTAGTGCGGCGGTTTTGTTTCCGGAGCGGAGTGCTATGTCCGGATCACTAGCTAGAGTGATGATTCCACTGGGCCCGGGCATTTTGAGCTTAATGTACCCGTAATGGGGTATAGCTTGGAAGATCGTGAATGCCTCCCGCCCTAGAAGGGCGTGGTATCCGCTACTGAATGGGGCCACTTGGAATGTGATTTCTTCAGACCTATAATTCTCTGGCGTGGCAAATACCACATCTAGTGTGATTTTTCCTGCACATCGTGCCTCCCGACTAGGGATGATTCCTCTGAAGGTCGTGCTGCTTTGCTCAATGCGGCTCTTGTCTATTTCCATTTTTTGAAGAGTCTCCTCATAGATGAGGTTTAATCCGCTGCCACCGTCCATGAGCACTTTTGTAAGCCAGAAGCCGTCCACAATTGGACTAAGGACCAAGGCGGCGGGTGCTCAGGCTGTTCGGAATTTAGGTTCGTCACTGGCATTGAAGGTTATAGTCGTATCGTTCCATGAATTTATTGCTGCCACTTGGCAGACTTTGGCAAGGCTGCGGAGTGCTCGCTTGCGCCTATTATTTGAGGCGAAGGTCTCGAAGACTGCCAATACTGTATTGTTATTTTCCACGGGATGGTGCTCTGTTGCATTGTCGATGAGGATATCCTCGCCGCTCTTGGCCACCTGCCGGAGTACCCAACATGCTCTAAGGCTATGTGTTGGCATGGTATCCGCTGTACTGTGAATTTTGCATGGCCCATTGAGCCATCCCTCCAATACGGTTCCACGCCCTGTAGTGGGCTTTTGTTTCTTTGTAATTGGATCGGGTGACTTACGATAGTAATCCCTTTTAGTTCAGATGGGGGGTTTAGTGAGAGCCGGAGGATCCCAGAATTTTGTTTGGGTTTTCCAGGCGCTTTCCATCGCACGGTACTTCTGCACTATGGTCGCCAAGTCAGCAAAGTGTGCTATGTCACGGCGACTTATGGCGTTAAGGATTCCTTTGTCCATGTACTTTTTGCAAAAGATGAAATTGCGTCTTCCTCGCAACAGTCCTTAACCTTGCTCATTACAAGGAGGAATCTGGCCCAATAGTGATGTACTGTCTCTTGCGGCTCTTGTCTAATGTGGGAAAGATCATTTCTATCTCGCGGGTGGGTAGATTTAGGTCCGAACCCTGACCCGATCTGAGACCCAGGGGTGGAGGAGTTTCCGAGCTTGGCAATTCGGGCTCCGGGATGTTGCCCAATAGGTCTGGCCCGCTGTCTAATTCTAGGTTCAAAGCTTGAGCCATGTCCTCCCGTAGACGGGTATCCGGCTCGGAGAGCTCGGGAATCCGGACATGGTTTGTCCTCAAGATAGAGGAAGAATCGCTGCGTTGCTCCTCCACCACCGCTATCTGATGGGTGACCGGCGGAGAGTTAATCTCCCTTTGGCCGGGTTTAAGCCCGACCCGATCATAGTCCGTAGCGACTCCCAAGGCGGTGATGCGATCCAAGATCTCGTTCAAGGAAGAGAGCTCCATTGGATCCATCTGCTCGGCAAATCCCGAGCCAACCTGGAGGCTGTTCTTGTTGACCCAAGAAGTCATCATCGGCGCAACGGCCGAACGGGCGGTCATGACGAAGCCGCCTAGTCGGAGAGTTTGGCCCACAACCAGGGCTCCCCCGGAGGTGATGTTGTCCTTGACAACGAGACGAGGCATCAAGCCTTATGATGACGGCACAGTGGAACTCTCAATGAAAGCACCAATGTCGGTGTCAAAACCGGCGGATCTCGGGTAGGGGGTCCCGAACTGTGTGTCTAAGGCGGATGGTAATAGGAGGCAGGGGACACAATGTTTACCCAGATTCGGGCCCTCTCGATGGAGGTAATACCCTACTTCCTGATTGATTGATCTTGATGATATGAGTATTAAAAGAGTTGATCTACCACGAGATTGTAGAGGCTAAACCATATAAGCTAGCCTATGATAATGATTGTTCTTGTCCTACGGACTAAACCATCCGGTTTATATAGACAACGGAGGGGGCTAGGGTTACACATAGTTGGTTACAAGGGAGGAGATCTACATATCCGTATTGCCAAGCTTGCCTTCCATGCCAAGGAGAGTCCCATCCGGACACGAGACGAAGTCTTCAATCTTTTATCTTCATAGTCCAACAGTCCGGCCAAAGGATATAGTCCGGCTGGCCGAGGACCCCCTAATCCAGGACTCCCTCAGTCCTTCCAGATCCAGGTGACCGGGCGCTCCGACCAGTGCATGTATTTCGTCTTGGCCGGGATGACGGTGTTCACCTCCTGCCGAAGGAGGCGCTCGCTGAGCTTGTTGTCGCCGAGGCTGGTGAAGATGACGTTGGTCGCGTTCTGAGCCGGGTAGGCGTCGTCGCGCGTCGCGGCGCCAGCCGGTGGCGGAGGAGGGGGTGGAGGTGGCTACCCCGCTCCTGGAGTCGGGTCCGGAGGAGGCGAGATGTCGTACCTTAGGATGCGCTTGGTGATGGTGCACTGCCGAAGCGTATGCGTGGACGGCCTCGCGCTGCTGTGGTGCTTGCAGGGAGCGTCGAGCATCTCCTTGAAACTCATGACGGGTTGCCATGTCGTCTTGCCGGTCAGCCGGCACTTGGCGGCCGGGTCGGCCGCGGGCCCCTGCTCAGCGGTCGCGACGAGCCGGTTGTCGTAGCGCTAGGCCGGCAGATCAGCCTTGCGCTTGTTGTTCTTCTGGTTGTGCTGTTGACGGCTGCCTTCGCTGGCCGGCTTCCAAGCGGGGAGACCGGCTTAGCTTTGCCAGCTTCATCCAGCGCCACCTGGATCTTCATGGCGAAGTCGGCATTGGCGTACTTGTCCGCCTTCACCATGAGCGCGGCCATGGTGGCCGGCTCAGAGTGCAAGAGCTTGTGCTTGAGGAGGGTGCCGTCCCGGCACCCGTTGTCGAAGTATTGGATTGCTTGAACTTCATGGACGCTCTCACAGCTGTTCCAGAGCTTGGTCCAACATGTGAGGTACTCACGGCCGGTCTCCGCCGGCCCCTGCACGCACATGGCGAGCTGACTGGGGCGACTGGGTCGCTTGTACGTGCCGGTGAAGTTGCGCACAAAGGCTTGCTCGAAGTCGACCCATGCGTCGATGCTGCCCTCTGACAGACTGTTCAACCAGGTGCGGGCCGACCCCTGGAGCATGAGAGGTGCGTAGCGCACGGCGAGGCGGCGGTTGCCGCCGGCGATGCCGATGGTGGTGGTGTAGTCGGTGAGCCAGTCTTCCGGCTTCACGGTGCCGTTGTACTTAGCGGTGTCGCGGGGGAGCGTGAACCCTTTTGTAAAGGGCTCACCCCGGATGCGTGGCACGAAGCACGCCAGTCTGACGGGGCCGGTCTCCTCCAGCTCTTGGGAGAGGGCGAGTCGGTCGAGGCGGTGACACACTACAAAAAAAATACACTTCCGTGATGATACGTGTTTGTCATAGTAGGTCGCATTTTTTGTCATGCATGTACATCCATGGCAAATTTATGACAGAATCGAGATAGTCATACCTGTGCTGTCGTAGAAGTGTTCGATGACATTACCAAAATTATCATCACGGAAGTGTCCACTTCCATGACGATAAATCGCGCGTCATAGAAGTGCTTTCGTCAAGGGTGACCGACACGTGGTATCCACCGTAACGGAACACTGTTAAGCTATCGGGTCGGGTTTTGGATCCGATAACCCGTTAACAGCCCCGACCAATGGGGATTTTACACGTGTAAAATCATCATTGGCTGGAGGAAACACGTGTCGGCTCATTGTTGGGACAGATGTCATCCACTCATTGGATGTATACGCCTATGATACGTCGACACGTGGCACGGCCCAACAGAGGCCCATTCCTGTGAAAAGGCCGGCCCGTTTGACTTGGTCAAAAGGTGACGGGCCGGCCCATGGAAAGCCCAACGGTCTGTTCGTATATAGCCCATTTACAGCCCACTAACCCAAGGCCCGTTACGCCCTATCCGAATTAGGCCCAGTAGCGTCATCTTGGCCATCCAATATGATTCCAGCCCATTTTCACTTCTGGCCCATGTATGGCCCATGACGTCTTTTAGCCCATATGAGGCCCTATGTAACTCTTGGCCTATTAACGGCCCGTGGTGAAACTGGCCCGCGATGAACAGTGTATTACTTTAGACCCATTAACGGCCCGTGGTGAAACCGGCCCGTAATGAACAAAGGTATTGCTTTATACCCATTAAGGGCCCGTTATTCAGTTGGGCGCTTATGCACTATGTTATCTTTTGGCCTTCTCGAGCCCATTTATTCTTGGGCTTATTTGCAGATTCGGTTACTTACGGCCACATCGCTATTTTCTCGCTTAGGGCCAAATTCAGCCCGTCATTACAGTCGGCCTGTTTGTAGTCCGTTAGTTTGTTGGGCCATTTTCATAGCATCACCAAATACGGCCTATTAACGGCCCGTTATGGTCAGCCAATAAAATGTACGATTTCCATTATAGGCCCGTCTATGGCCCATTAAAGGCTAGTACAAGACCCATAAATGAGTCGGCGGCCCATGGATCCTACGTGACGTAGAAGGCCCATGGATCCTGCGAGACGTAGAAGGCCCATGGACACTGCGAGACGAGAAGGCCCATGGATCCTACGAGACGAGAAGGCCCATGGATCCTACGAGACGAGAAGGCCCATGGTCAGCGAGTTAGCCCCGTTTGAACGATATAGCATATTCAAAGAATTATCCTACTCAATACTATCACCTCTAAAAAGCATACACTATACAACAAAGAGATCAAGGCATAGAAAGGTAGAATAATCCTACACTATACAATAAAGAAATTACAGCCGATTATACCCACTGGGCATTATGGTACGGCACAGGTGATAATAAAGCATACACAAACAGCAAATTACATACACTGGCAAATACGGCTCATACATCATGGACGCGCATCAACTTAACTCCATTTGAACTATAATCTCTTCAGAAAATAGGATTGGCCGGATTCAGATAGCACAAATTTCAGTCTGCAAAATCTCCAATTCCTTCATGGTTACCTCGGTGTCTTGTTTCATTTTTTTGACTCCTCCATCTAATACCTGCATGTCCAGTCTCAACTTGTTGATTATACGTTGACAATCATGTACACGTTGTCTTGCCACCTCTAGTTGATGCTCGAGAACATCAGCACATTCCAATTCCAATCCATAATCATTCGGTAACGGCCATGCCGCACTGCTCGCAGATTTTTGTGTTGATGTCACTTCATCCTGAAATGTTTATGTAAGTACACATGACTAGGGCAAAAATATAGTTACAACAGTGAACCGAACAAGACACTATTTTGTACTACATGGCAAAACAGGACTAACAATAATGTTACACGTCACTTTCACACACAAAATGTTACACGTCATGAAGCATAAGCAGGTGATATTTTAAAAATTATAAAAAGATAGTCTGTGCAGCCTGCATACAGAAATCCCTCTTAGCTCACCAGAGGAGCATGATGTTGGGGCCCAATCAAAACATGCATAAGTTACAAATTTAGACAAGCATGTTGCGTATAAGTAAGCAAGCAGTTGGCCATTCTGTACCTCAATTAAAGTCTTAGGGAGCATAATGAACAGTAGAGGGTTTCATACAAACATACTACAGTAGGCAAAACTATGCAATCATTAGCATAGTATAAACTAGATTGTGAGCCTCATGCAATAATAGTTGGTTAATAGACTTCAAAGCTTCAGCACACTTCGCGAGTAATTAAATGGTAAGGCCTTTAATTATGTCAACTAATAGTGATACAAGTACCGAACATCGTGCATAATTATTTGGGCATCTCATTAAGTGAGGACAAATAAAGCAATTGAAAAGAGAAAATTAACTATGCCTGAAACAAACAAGGAATTGAACTGTTGAGTTGCATACAAGTGACTTACCTTAGCAGGTTGAAGAGGCTCAAGCAGCTCCTACTTCTCTTGCAAGGCTCCTTCCTAACATCTTGTACTTGGAAATCCTCAATCTTATCTTCATTGCACCCCTCTCGCAAGGTGACACAAACTAGTTACTCGCCTCCTTGAAGATAAATATGCATACTTTCCATTCTGTGAACACAAAAGGATGAGATTATAACAAAACAACACCACATAATGAAACATGCCGATCTCTTGCACTTGCACACAATGAAATGAGCATTTACTATGTCTGCACTATGTAAAAACTAGGCATACCTTCGAACTGGATCTCCAGGTACTCTTGGAGAGCCTACTGTAGTGTACAGCCAAACCTTTATTCACCTATGAGTTAGACAAGGCCCCACTACAGCAGCCCTTAGTGTTTAAATCGTTGACAAGCTCTGTTAGAGTGTTAGGTCAAGAACAACAAGTAATCAAAGAAAACAGTCCTAGTATGGCTGGCTGATGCAAACAAGCAATTGAACAGATGTGTGAGCAAATCTTACATATCAAGAAAAGAAGCAAAGAAGGAGGCTTAAAGACCATCACTTGACTGACCAGATTTAAGGGGCATTTAAACATCATGTGCAACGTATGAACTAACATAAACATTGCATATTCTAGATTCTACAATGGAAAGCACATGTATTAGGTTATGCCATGTATGATGATGCCTAAATGTACAGATAGCAGGCATGAGTGATTCATCATTGCACGCACAATTGAATTGCAGGTTAAGGGCCAGTTCGATTCCGCCTTTTCAGGGTATATTGTCAAAATAAGCCATAAAAGATGTGAAGAAGTCATTTTTGAGTTATGGGCTTGGGCTTAACTAATTTCGCTTGGGAGGGGGGTGTTTCGGGTAGAACCTCACTAAAAATTGAAGGGAAGGGGAATAGTGAAATGACTCTGTTGTCTGCCTATATTACACTCAAAATGCGACTGTTGATGCCTGTGTCACACCTGATCCTGAAGTAAAAACAAACACCTAAGCATTCATTACCCTGCTCGCTTGCATCTCCTCTCCCCTTTCCCTCTACCTCGATCCCCTGCCTGCAGCACTAGGGTTCCTCCAGCGAGCCGTCGCCACTGGTCCCATCTGGCCTGGTCCTCGACGATGCTATGTCCAGCTTGGCTACATGGCCGGCGGGTAGGGGCAAAGCTCCCTGGCTGCTCCTCCTCTGGCGCAGCCCCTCATTCTCATGGTCTCCAAAGAGCTGCTCCACTGTTCGTTCTAACGCACTACTCCAGCAAGGCGCTGCACAACTCGGCTGATGCCACATCATGCGTAAGGCACCTTGTTCCCCTCCTCCTCCCAGCCATGGCCTTGAGGTGCTGTTGAAGGATGAATTGCTATGAGTTTCTCGCTGGTATATGATGAATTGCGATCGCTGCTCTGCTGTATGATGAGTTGCTATGAGCTGCTCTTTGCTGCTATATGATGCTTTCGTGTGGTGCTGCTATATGATAATAACCAGCCACTTAGACCATCGAATTTCAACAAATAATTGTTCTTCATTTAAATGTGGGTCATGTGTTCTTCGTTTAAATTAGGCAATGAGATCTCTATGGAAAACATTGACCAAAGTAGATTGTGCCAAGTAGATGGTATCTTTGTATTTGCATTTTGAGCAAATAGTGATGGTCTGTTTTCCTATCATATTAATTACTGCACTGGGTTCAATTTGTGATGTTTGCAAGTCAAATTAATTTTCATATGTGCAGCAAAATGAAAAATATATATAATGCAATCTAGACTTTCCACTGATCATACCAAAGATAAGCTGAAAACGCAATGAAAAGAACTGGTTGGCGTATTACATGGAGCTTATATTCATAGGTGCTTATTTTCTTAGGATAGCTCGTAATAACTGTCCCTAAGGAACTTGGCTAATAGAACTGGCATACAAATAACATGTCACGATGATTGCAATGGAGGATTGACGTACCATAGCACACTGTATAGGCTCACCGCTGCCTCTCCTTTTTTGCGATGTTCCATGAAATTGCCACATACATCTTGTACTTTTTCATTGTGTAACCCTATCTGCAAGTTGACACGGCTAATTTCAGACATCTCTACATGATACCACGTTGCATATACCTTGCGCATATTTAAACCACCAATTAACGATTGTGTGCGTACCATAAACTAGCCATGACTCAGATGTTGGATTGGCGGTGCACTCTAAGGGAGCCTAATGTAATGCACTGGAATTCCTACATGCCACCTACGATTTTGTGTAATGTACTGCCCCTGTTCCTAAATATATGTATTTGTAGAGATTCCAGTATGGACCACATATAGATGTATATATATATATATATGCATTTTCGAGTGTAGATTCACTCATTTTGCTCCGTATGTAGCCTATAGAGGAATCTCTAGAAAGACTTATATTTAGGAACGGAGGTACGAGGTAGTATCATGTATGACATCTACATATCTAATTTAGCAGCCAGTAGTAGAAATCATTGTCTCGCACAAAGGATTACTTGGTCGAAAATCCTATCAAAGCACGCAAGGCAGGCATAGAACAATACAAGAGAGAGAGACGCGCTTACAAGATCATAGCAATGCCTCACCCAGATCTTGGTTGGCCAAGCTGTTAGATCCGTAAGAAACATCGTCCTTGTAGTTTTTGCCACCGCATAACAATGTAACAAATGACCGGTTAGTATATTTGAAGTACATCGGGCAGGTGATGCTGGACGGGTTTAAAGGTGACAAGAACCTAGGCCGTGGTGGGTGCTTGGCATCTCTCCAGACGGTGGGAATCAGGTTAGAAACGTCGAGGGTGATGACGCTGCGCTGGCTGTCGGGGTCCGGTAAGGAGATCTAGAACCGTCAAGTAGGGTGTTTGTGGAGCAGCTCCGGTAGGGTGGACTACGGTGTGGGTGAAGCGGATCTATGGCCGTGGACGAGGGCGTAGGTGAAGCTGCTCCGGTGGTTGGGTTAAGGATGGTGTCGACGACGCGGATCTGCGGCCGTGGACGGGCATCGGTTGCTCCGTGGTTGGGTTAAGGATGTTTTGACGATGCGGATCTGCGGCCGGGGCGGGCGCCGGTTGCTCCGTGATTGGGTTAAGGGTGGTGTCGACGATGCGGATCTGCGGCCGTGGACGGGGCGTCAGAAGCTGCTCCGGTAGGTTCGATGAGGGAGTACTAGTGAATCTGAAATCATTCGGGGCAGACATAAAACATATCGCTTCAACCCAATTATCGCAGCAACTACTTTAAAAGAAATTAGCTAGTTGCCCGTGCATTGCACGGAACATCAAGATGCATTTGTATGAGTAGTTTATCTTGTGAGAGAAAAGGCTGAACGAGGGAAGGACTTATTTGCGAATGTGGAGAGACGTGTGGGTATATTTTTGCAAAATTACTATAGTTTCTTTCCTATCCGTTAGATATAAATCCGATGGCCTATATTACAGCATGGCATGCACACCATCATCACCAACTCTGTTTTCTACTCTCTCCGTCCGAAAATACTTGCCATCAAAATGGATAAAAATAGATGTATCTAAAACTAAAATACGTCTAGATACATTTCCTTTTGTCCATTTTGATGACAAGTATTTCCGGACGGAGGGAGTATTTGTCTTTTTAGAGATTTCAATAAGTGACTATGACCGGACCTTACCAACACACTCAAAAAAGTAGTCCATAATTTTGATGTTACCCTCTTTTCTTGGCGGTGCAGTGCCATCTGGATACCTCATAAATAAATCAAGGACAAATCTGACCCCTTCATGAAAAGACATACGTAGCAAAATGAGTGAACCTACACTCTAAAATATGTCTACATACACATCTGTATGTGGTAGTCCATTTGAAATCTGAAAAAGACGAATATTTAGGAACGAATGGAGTATATATAAGAGTAGACATGGAGATATATCTCCAGCATGGTCTACAACAAAAATGTGTTGGGCTGGTTAGCGCCGGATGCTTGCAACGCATGACATGAATTCGAATTCTGTCTTTTAACTTTAGATTTGTATATTATATATTACTCTACTTATGTAATATATACTTCTTTCGCTACTGTACTGACAGTGGAACCCACAGAGTACTTAGAATACTAAGGATGGACTTGTTTCTTTTTAACTTTCTGTATGAAGTTGTAGCCACCCTGCAAGTCACGTGTACACTGTACATGCAATTAACTTTTTATAGAGGGGCAATCATACAAGCAATTAACTCAAATGGATTGGCTATCACTCTATTATTTCCAGCATAAAGAGCATCTCTAACGGCAGCCGGCAAATTTCCTCCCTCTTCCTTCCGCGGAGGACGACATCAAATGCCAGCGGCATACATTTTTACAACTCTAACCAACCAGATGAAATTCGTGCAAACACGGACTGATTTCATATAAGCATGAAGGATTTCGTATAAAAAAGGCAGATCTTCATATAAACATGATGGATTTCATTACATTTACATGAACTAAGAGGTGCCAATCCGGCTCTCTTGTATAATTAATACTCCCTCCGTCCGGAAATACTTGTCCTAGAAATGGATATATCTAGACTTATTTTAGTTCTAAATGGCCGCCCATGATCCTTTGTCTTCCTCATGTCCGCTGACACTTGCGGGTCGACGAAGGTCCTCGAAAGAGACGAAGCAGCAAAGAAACCACCTGAATCCGCGGTCATCGCCTCGGCGGTGGCCTTCATGGGTCCCAAGTGGCGGCGGCCTCCCGTGTTCTACTTCTCCTCGATGATGGCGGCGGAGAGGGAGAAGCTGGCCACCAACTGGTCGCTCTCCACGCACCCGGCTTCTGTCTCTGCCTGGATGGCGCTGCCGCAGGCATGGGAGGCGCACCCATAGACACGGGAGGCGCGGCCACCGCAGACACTGGTGGCGCGGTACGACGCGGAAGCGAAGGCGCCCATCCCGGCGTGCTCGCCGCCGTGCCGGCTTGGAGCAACTCGCCACTCCTCATCAAGCTGAACTGGAGCGGCGAGTTGCTGAACCACGCTACCGCTTAGGGCGGCAACCGCCCGCCGGGCCAAGTGAGGTTGGTGAAGCACGAGCGGCCTCGCCCGTATCCGGAGGGCTCGGCGGGCCACCCAGCCGGGTAATATGCCGGAGAACGGCTCATCGGAAGCCATCGGATGGGTGGAGAAAAGGGTGAAGGAGGAGATGGGGGAGCGGCGGAGGGGTGCGATTCTTGCCCGCTGTCTGTCTGGCCTCGTGTAAATAGAGGGTGGACGGTAGGAGCTTGGCCGGCGTATGGCCTCGTTTAAACTGAGGGCGGATGGGAGGAGCTCGGCCGGTGTTGCGTTTAATTCCGGCCCGCTCATGAACGCACGTGTGGCCGGAGTAGGATTCTCGTTTTGCATACGGGTTTAACGGAGGGGTTTAATGGAGGCGTCGGGCGTGTAGTGGGCGGTGCAGTACTATTCGATTTGACAGCATTAATGAGCTGGCAAATCACAAAGGCCCTCGCCTCTCGTGAAACCGACCGAGCTAGACTGCCCCGCCCTCAAGCCTTTTAAAAAATGTTTATACTCCACTTTTGTACAGTAGTAGTATCGATGGATTGCGCCATGGAGCAAAACTTGAAATTAAAAAAAGGTGGTACATATAGAGAGCGCTATGAACTATGTGTCATACATGGCAATAAATAAAGTACTACATGATACTTATATGATACATGGCGCAGGAGTACTAAGTATTATTAATACAGTTTTGCTAGAACTCATCTAAATGAGATATAGTTTGTTCTCATTCATCTTTTATAGCCATTGGATGTGATGCTATAAGATGCGTGTGTGCTGACATGGGTTGTATTTGTTCTTGTGCAACGAACTGACCAGTGCATGTCATGTTTGATAGTCTCAAGTCATTAAAAGCATACAAGCCCCACATCTCTTCTTGGTTGATTCCTCTATTTATGTCAAAAAATAAGAAACAACGTGAGAGTTAATGTACCACGCCTATGTGTTAGACTAGCCACAATGGTGAGTAACATACAGTAGTAACATACACATATCCCTAGACTATGTTACTACCTTCATAGTGGGTACTACCTCTGTCCTGGTTTATAGGTCCCTTTTATAGTTTGTGCCAAATTTTGACTAAAGATTTAACTAACAAAATGTTAATGCATGTCAAGAAAAATTATCTCATTGGATTTGTCTTTGAACATAGTTTTGAAAAATATAATGTTTGGTGACATGCGTGAACATTTTCTTACTTTAATCTATGGTCAAAATTTGGCACGAAATACAATGGGGACCAAAATTTGGCATCACTGTAACTAGTACTCCATCCGTCAATTTATAAGTTGTGCTTACCTTTTTCATCAACTTCGTGCAACGCGCGGGCATCTTGCTAGAAACACTAGAATATGTCTATATAATCCATATGTGATAGTCCATTTGAAATCTCAAAAAACACAAATATTTAGGTACGGAGGGAGTAATATATTAGGAGTATATCAAAACAATAGTGATTTCTTTCAAGTTTTTGAAAAGATACTACTATTCTACTACTTTGGATCCGTCACAACGCACGGGCACATTGCTAGTAAAGGAAAAGGCCTGCCACGTTCAAGGTCGCACCCCACACGCCCGGAATCGGGAGTACAACACGGCCCGTCCGCACGACACATAGCTTAGGGAAGGCGTGTTGCCTAGCAGTGGTGGAGCTTGAAGCAAAACGTTACGCGTGCCATCTAGCCAGCTATAGAAATTACCCTTGCGCTGACGCTCCATGCCTCAAAACTGGATGTACAACTACGAAAATCCTGCTAGGTTGGGCGGGCCAGGCACGTGTTGGCCCTCACGTAGCTCCGCCCCGTGCCTAGCATTTTCACTTTCATGTGGGACCGCCTGCTGAGCAAACCGACACCCCGCCCGCCGCCGAGTTGGAAAACAGAAACAAGGGGAAGATCTAGCTGTAGCACGGAAGCCATGAAATTTTGTGTCGACGGGCTCGTTGATAGAGTAGGAGCATTCCGTATTAGTACCACTCCTACCAAGTTTGTACTCCTAATACTATTATATTACTAGTACTACCACTATACAACTAGTAGATACGTACGGCACAACATCGAGGAACAAAAAATGGGAAGATCTTGTTTTGGGTGATTTATCTTTTTTTCAATCAACGTAGTATGAATAATATGATGTGGGGGGCACCCATGAAGCTTATGTGGCTTGGTTGCATGGCTACGGAAGGTTAGATAAAAATAAATAGATAATGTTTTTAGAGTGCACTCCACTAAATAGATATACTTTGGATCCATTGCAACGGACCGGCACATCTATATCTATACCCCCTATATAGTGTGTGAAAAACTTCGAAAGTTGGTCGTTGGATGAAGCCAATCCGACGGTACAAAGATGGCAAATCCAAGCACTACTGGCCATTGGATATCATCCACCAGATTCTGCCACATGTATAATCTAGAAGATTCCATGGTTGAACTTAATTCATGACTAAATTTGCCACAACTAAGCTCAGGCAAAGTTATTAATAAGTTCTTCAAAATGAGAGCCACAAGTTGGCAATCCTAAGGGAATCTTGCCACATTTTTTGTGTGTATGTCATGTGGGGCTAGTGTGGCTTGCCTAAGGTGTGGCTTGAACAAAACACTCACCTAAGTTAATCAAACTTACCTAACCTTACATTCCACCAAATTTTGCCACAAGTTGGCAAGCCAAAGGGAATCTTGCCACATTTTTTGTGCGTATGTCATGTGGGGCCAGTGTGGCTTGCCTAAGGTGTGGCTTGAACAAAATACTCACCTAAGTTAATCAAACTTGCCTAACCTTACATTCCACCAAATTTTGCCACAAGTTGGCAAGCCTAAGGGAATCTTGCCACATTTTTTGTGTGTATGTCACGTGGGGCCAGTGTGGCTTGCCTAAGGTGTGGCTTGAACCAAACCCTCACCTAAGTTAATCAAACTTGCCTAACCTTACATTCCACCAAATTTTGACACAACTTGGCAAGCCTAAGGGAATCTTGCCACATTCTTTGTCTGTATGTCATGTGGGGCCAGTGTGGTTTGCCTAAGGTGTGGCTTGAACCAAACACTCACCTAAGTTAATCAAACTTGCCTAACCTTACATTCCACCAATTTTTGCCACATGTTAGAATCCGAAAACTACACATGTAGAAGCATAATGCACAAACCACTGAATCTCATGCGTAATGCACGTGTACCTTCCTACTAGTACTAGTAGTAGTAAGAAACAAATTCCAGTTTTGGCACGAGCTCAGATCATGGAGCACCACAAGGCCTGCCGCAGAGTTACATTTGCTCTCGGGCCCACGGACCGAACTTCAAAGGGCTTAGTGCCCGCCTATGAGTCAATGACATGTGGGCCTTAAATGCGGCTGGCCCACATGTCATTCTCATGGTGGTGGTGTGGTTCGCGACTCACTCGTTCGAGATGAACTGTCCGGTGGTGGCGTGGCCGTGGCGAGGGTACCACAGCTGGGCGTCGGGGCGTTACGAGGCGTAGATGGCCACACCGGCGGGACGAACAATCCTACCATTCAGTCACTGACATGTGGGACCCATAAGTGTGGGTCCCACCTGTCAGTGAAGGAAAGGCAGGGCAAGGCAGTGATAGCCACGTCAGAGGATCCATGTCCACGCCGGGGCGCCGTGCCGTGGGTTGGAGCGGCATCGAGGGAATCGCGTGTGGGTGTGGCAAAGGCGGTAGAAACAAGAAATGTGATGGTCGCCGTGGTTCAACTTCCATGGACAAGCTGTCGTGTTCTGCACGACACATGTATATCAAAACTAGAGTGTTTATATTTCAAGCACGTGAACAAGTATTATTCTACTAGTTTGGATCCATTGCAATGCACGGCCAGCACATTGGTAGTAGTAGTGTCCATCTCTATCTCTAGAGGCCTTCCTCGCTCATCCTTTTCTCTCACAAGATAAACTACTCATACAAATGCATCTTGATGTTCCATGGAACGCACGAGGATGTTTCCTTGGGGTCTTCTAGCGCCGGCGTGGCCAGTAGTTGCAAGTTGACGCCTTGAGATGCCGACGTCGAGGGGCACTCGGATTTCCTCCGATGAGCAGGTAAGATGAGTTTGATCACGTAGTAAATGCATTCTAAAGACTACTTCCATGTCCATTTCCTAATTCTCCCCCTGCCCACTATTTCACAGGCTAGGCTCGGTGCGAGTGGAGATTGGCTTGCATATGTACGGGAGGGTACCAACATCAATTTGCACAACCTTTACAACGGTGACACTGCTCCTCAGAGAACCTTTGTCCAACATTGGGATCAGCCATGCAACGGGCCACCGCATGAATTGGTACTATGGAACCACGGTGAGATTGAATAAAAGATAGCACGAACCTTGCACATGGCGGTCAAAGGCGGACCATGCTGTCTGCGGCCGATTTGTTGTCGTGACGAGTAGGAAGACGCTATGCTCTTTCTAACCGCATCTTTAAGGTGACAAACCAGGGACTTATTTTGTATGGGACACATCCTACGATATACTCCCTCTCTCCCAGTTTATTTGTTTTGAATCTTTTCGTTTTATAAGTTTCAAATTCAAATTTAGAGCTCCCCATCACATGTTGAGTTTACAATGTCCATTAAATCGTTGCGTGCATGTATATTAAAGAAACAAATCCCGAATTTGGCACGAGTTCGTGCTACAGGAGCACCACAAGCCCTGGCGCAAGAGTTACATTTCCCTCTCAGGGCCGTCGGGACTAAGCTTCAGCGCCTTACTACAACTACCTTTGAGTCAATAACATGTGGACCCGATAGGTGACTGGTCCACATGTAATTCTCCCGAAGGCAGAGGGGCAGTGGGGCCAAGAGGGGTGAGCCGCAGGTCGGGGGATGTGTGGTTTCATGGATTCGAGCGGCGTCGTGGGAATCACGGGTGGCTGTGGTAGAAACTTGATGCTCGCCGCATTTTAGGTGGCCCACATGTCATGCACACAAAGGCAGAGGGGCGGTGCGGCCGAGAGGAGTGAGGCGCACGTCGGGGGGCGTGGTGCTGTGGGTTGGAGAGGCGTCGTGGGAATCGCGAGATGAAACGTGATGGTCGCCGTAGTTGAACTTCCATGGACAAGTTGTCATGTCTACGGACACATGCACTGTATACCGATCACTGGAAGGAGTAGCAGAGAACACTATATATGCAGATAAATAGTTCCTTATAGTCAAGCGGACCCATGCTACTACTCTGCTCCAAAGACATGCACACCATCAAAATAGTCCATCTATATCAATATACACAGTGAGGGAATAATTTTTTTACAAGAGAGGAAATAGTTCATCCATCCATAATGCCCTCCTGCTGGTGCAGCGTTTTCTTCTTCTTCTTCTTCTTCTTCTTCTTCTTCTTCTTCTTCTTCTTCTTCTTCTTCTTCTTCTTCTTCTTCTTCTTCTTCTTCTTCTTCTTCTTCTTCTTCTTCTTCTTCTTCTTCTTCTTCTTCTTCTTCTTCTTCTTCTTCTTCTTCTTCTTCTTCTTCTTCTCCTTCTTCTTCTTCTTCTTCTTCTTCTTCTTCTTCTTCTTCTTCTTCTTCTTCTTCTTCTTCTTCTTCTTCTTCTTCTTCTTCTTCTTCTTCTTCTTCTTCTTCTTCTTCTTCTTCTTCTTCTTCTTCTTCTTCTTCTTCTTCTTCTTCTTCTTCTTCTTCTTCTTCTTCTTCTTCTTCTTCTTCTTATTATTATTATTATGAAATGGGAGAAGTAAATGGGAGAAGTGGCGGCAGCAGCAGTTGATTAGACGGCTAGGTAGACTAAACGAAAAAGGCTATGCGGGTAGATCGAGGACTCGTACCTGTTCGTGTATGTGCCCATCCTTCCTGATAGGTGGGACCTATGCAAACAGATAAAAAAATGTGACGTAGCTTTTTTCTGAGCCCGTGAGTGGGAGACACAACATTCTCTGGTTAAGGAATACTCCCTCCGTTTAGGTGAGTATAAGTCACCTTATGAAAATCAGGTTTTCCCAATACCTTTAGGCATGGAGCATTAACTTCCTGCTCGATCCCCTCCCAGCCTCGTTAGCTAGCGTTCCATTCCACTGCTGCCGCGTTCTACCTTTCCTTTTTTCCTCTTCTCAAGTGTGGAACGATCTGCATGCCGTCCTTGATGCACCAGAACGACCACTGCATGCATCGCGGCAGGCGTTGATTGGGCATGCACGAGAATTTGGTTCTGCTTCAAATATGGATGATACCTGAACGATGAAGTGAACAGGCATGCTAGCACGGGAGACCTATTTCCGCTATACAATACTGGAGTACTCATGTTCCTACTAGTAGTAGTAGTAGTAGTAGTAGTAGTAGTAGTAGTAGTAGTACAACTGTGGTACACTTGATGGTCAAAATACTATTCATCCGGTCCTCACAGTGAAGTGACAACACCTACTACCGACACTAGTCCAGGCGAGGCGGCGGTCCGGTTACCAAAGTCAGCCTCACCACATGCACTGCGATCTGTCACCGCCACCAGACACAAGACATTGGCGCCGCCTCGCCTCCTCTCCGCTCCCATAGCACCACTCCATCTCCATCTCCTTCTCCGCTCCGTCTCCATCTCATTGTGCCCCGTGTACCTTCGCCTCATTCGCCTCCCCAGACCACTATTCCTCGCTAGCCGCTCCAAAGACCGACATCCTTCTCCCCGTAAATCAAGCCCCTTCCAAACTCCACCATGGTCGAACGCGAACCACGCAGCATCCATATGAGCCGCGATTGGAGCAATCTCCCCAGTGACATCCTCGACCTCTGTTGTTCGTGTATGGATATGTTGACTACCCTGCGGCTGGCTGTATGCTCGAGGGACATGCACATGGCCATCATCGAAGCGAGGCCTAAGCTTTTCAAGACACCCTGCTTGCTGCTATCTGGTCTTGCGAGATTGGCTCACCATGATACGGAGGCGTGCATGATGCCCCTCGACTTCAATCTGATCTCCATTAGCCGAAACTTCTTTGCAGGTATGTAGTGTCGCCGTACATCATTTCCCTCAACATCGATCCGATCACCATCGCCCGAAACTTCTTGGCAGGTATGACTGGGTCGGCACGAACTCCCACTGGATGGCTGCCTTCAGAGAAGACGGTAAAAGTTGGTGCTCGTGAACTTCCGCACCTCCCATGAGATTATCCTTCCTCCGCTGGATTATATAGAGTATTACCATCGCGGTCCAAGTCATCTAGATTACTACGCCGCTTGGACGGACCTTGTTTTGCGAAGATTGTAATCTGCCAAGTACCCACACGACATGCGAATTACGCAGACTTCAAGCTAATTGCCTTGTTCGACCGCGGACTCGCCTATCTTTACGCTGGTGCCTTTTTTAGCTGGAGACAACTCGGCTCGCAGTGGATCATCGTCAAAGCTGATACACACTTTTGTGATGCTATTGAACACAATGGCATCATCTACGCGATCAACAAAGCAGATGGCACCACGTATTGTTGGGACGGTGCGTGTAAGTTGTTTCCGTCTCATCTTAATGATGACGCCATGACACTGTTTGAACTTTTTTTGATGATTGGCATATCCCTGTTTGAGCAGAATTTGAGTAGAACTATGGCAATATATTAGAGACGCCAGAATCAGCTATATTTGGAATGAGTTAATTCATGCGATTGTGACCATGTCATTACAGCCAATTTGTACCCTGAATAATCAAACTGTTAGGAATATATGGATATTATCCTTATTTTACTGTAATCTATATACTACTACTAAATATGAGTGTGTATCAATGGCCATGTTAGTTTGCTCATTTTCATGATGTAGAAACATGCACCACACTGTTGGTTTCATCTAACCATACATTAGGGAAGTAAATGTGCATATGGAGAACTCTATATTTGGAAGTAGTGAAATCCTGCAATGCTTACCATGTGTACATACCTATATTCGCCTTTAGCAATCAATGACTAGAATAATATTCTCACAAAAATTTGCCCACGAACATGAGTATATAACAATGCATGGTCTGTTAGTTACCTTGAAGAATTTGTTTGTGAGGATGAACATGATTACATAACATGCATGACATGGTAGTTTCTGTGAAGAATCGATTGTGAGATAACATGAGTATAACCATGCATGGCACTTCTATATTTTCAACCCAGATACATTTCCTGTATTTTCCTCCCAGCCCAACAGGACATATCAATGATGTTTCTTGCATTATCCTACTCATACTCTGAACAATGCTGATCTTACATTAACAATGCCTGTCCTTTTTGATATGATGCAGTGTCCCTACAGCAACATCGCCTTTGTAATTACACCACCTTTGCCAAAAACAGGAAGCACAACTGGTTCCTCGCTCGATCGACGACGGAAAAAGATCGATGATCATTCGGACACATGAGCCGAAAAGTTATATTGCAAAACCCCATCAGATACAAGCACCGTAATACGTGAGTATCCGGACAATGGTTGTTACGCCTATGAGCAGGATACCAGCTTGTTGGGGCCTTTAGGATTTTTAGTTGAGGCGGGTAAACAGCCTTGGTTCACACTCTCTTTCTCGGACTCAATTATCCGATTAACCAGAGATCACCGCTGGCAAGGACCTTGATGGCGAGAGGCTCTGCTTGCTATGGAAAATCTGTGTCTACACGGCGAGCCCTAGGAGTTCGGGAGCATACTCCCGATTGTCAACGATACAGCCTGCAGCCAAAAGAAGGTGAGAATGACAAAGGCATCCGGATTAACTTTGATCCTTGGATGTCTCAATTACGACGAGCAAAGATGTGGTTCAAGCCTTCAGGTTGATAGGTAATTGGGCTGTTGCATCGAAGGGTGGAGTACCGTGTCTCCGGATCATTGGCCGCTGAAGCGGGGCTGCAAATTATGATGGTGTTTGATCATCTCTTCGAATGACTTTGTTGTCTTTGCTGCTGGTTTTGGGTGGGTAGTTCTTTCTTTTGTTATGCATATTCCTTGTCATTTGGTCATCCTCGTCTATGTCACTCTTTCTATGTAATAGTTGCTTCAGTTTAGAATGTCATTCTCATCTGGATCACGAGAATCTGAAAAGCCGCAGATGGGTACGTTTTGGTGGTGTAGCAAGACTTCTTATGAACTATCATGTCTTGTTGTTTATGTCGAGAGTAGTCACTAGTCGGTGTTTGAATGTTGTATATATCGTTGTTTCAATTGTTTATTGTCTCGAACTCATGGTGGGCTAAATGAGGGCATCACCATTCTCCAAAGGTTCGAGTATATCTCCTTTTTCAAGTTATATAATTTGAGCTCACCGTCTTTTTGATGATGTACACTTGTTTGGGCCAAGAGGTGTCATTGAATATGGGCCGAGTAGTAACGCAATGCCAAACAGGTCAATTATGACTCTCAGGCCGGGCTCTCAAAAGATCCTGAAAAAAGGCCGGGCTCTCCAAAAAAGAAAGAATAAGGACTCTTAGGCCGACATGTGGGCGCCACCGGTGTTTTCGTGCGCTTGCACGCCGAGAGCATATTGGCGCGTGCTCGAAATTCATGCTACCTTTTCATCCCCAGTCTCCCGCCCCCCCCCACCTCCGAATCTCGATTCCTACCCAGTTCCCCAAATCCCCCTCCTGTTCTCCCTGTACTCAAGCGCACTATCATGTCGCCGGTCTATGCGGATCTCCGAGCCGGAGATCCTGAGGTCCGCCCTGCCTTCGTTCGCTGCATGCTGTCACTCAACAGTGGCATGGCGGCGCTTGACGACCAGTTTGCCGGCAAAGTGCTGATGGTAACCATCAACGGCGGTCGGCCTCCCGTCTCGCCGGACGACCTTGTCAAAGCTCTTGGCATTGCGCACGCATCCAAATAAGTGACTTGCTCGTCAAGTCTGTCCGCCACCGGCTGATTTCTTCGTCAGTTCGAAAAATTTTGACCGCAATCGTGTGTTCGAATCTTCCGGCGTTTGTTCTGCGATGGCGCTACCGGTGAGCTTTGATCGGTGGCACCTGGATGGGGCTCGGTGCCCTCTGAGCTTGAGTTTTAACAAAGCTTACCTTCCACGGCATGCCTCGACGTGCTTGGAACAGCGAGTCCATGAACGAGCTTATCAACGACCTTGGAGGTGAGCTCGTAAGTATGTTTGTTCCTCCGCATAGCTGGGCTCGACGGTTATGGCATGGATGAAGAAGCCGCCCACCATACCAAGGTGATTGGTGTTGAGATACCGTGCAGGAACCGGGTTGTACTATTCATCGCCACCAAGGCCGCCACGGACCACGTTAGGGATGTACTTGTATCGAGTGTTCGTGCATGTCGAAGAAGTGGTCAATCCATCAATCAAGTCCTGCCGCTTCGCTGGTGCTGTGGTCCGTCGACGACGCCCATTACAGGAGTCAACGCCGACTTTCCCGTGTTGCTCGGAACGATGGATGGCACAGGCCTACTCCATCGCACGGCGGAGGCCACGCTTCTTTGGGAGAAGAGGCAGGCTGGCTGTCTGGATGTGCTCTAATTTGAGGTAACAACTGAATCTTGTCGATAGTACTAGTTAAATCCGAGCTATGGGTCCGAAGCAATCGATATGCTAGTACATTTGATTGTGACCTGTTCTAATTTTGTACCTAAACTTTTTAGAAAGGGATGTACGTCAACTTAATGTGCTAGCAGAACTTATTGTGTTGTCTGTCTGTTTTCTTTGCACAACATTCAAGATATTTCCCCGTCATTTATAAAGACGATGAACCGTTATGTACGACTTCGTTGGTTTCAACATAGCCCTTCCTATAGCGATCCACTGCTTCCATCCTGATTGTGCCGCCTGCGTGAAATTTTCGTATGCAAGTTCAGTGTGCTATAATGTTCTATATGATTGTGTCAACTATATAAGTTTTTACTGAGCATCAGCAATGCATATGGCTGAAAGATGTATTTACGAGCATCGACCGATGGGTCTCTCTCTCTATCTCTCTCTCTCTCACACACACACACACACGCGCACACGCACAAGTGGGACCCGTTGAATTATTTATTTGCTCGTGACAGCTTTTAATTAGGTTCCACTGTAATCTAACTTTTTTCTTAAGTTATTAATTGAGCTCAGTGACTTCAAAAAGTTGTACAGAAGCCTTGTTTGGGCCTTTCCGGCGTCCCTGAATGTGGGCTAAGTAACCATGTTAGGTTGTACAGTACTACACAAGCCTTTTTTTCAACATCAGCAATGCAACTGGGCCGACAGTTGTACACAATATCCGGGTCAACTTGTTATCCGCCCTGTTGGGCTGCAAAGTTTCCTAGGAGGTATGCATTAGGCTTAACAAGAAAATGGACTTTAAGAAATAATAAATGGGATGTAATTATAATAACTGGGCAATTACTATGCACCAAACACATAATTAGTTTCAAAAACATAGTATTTTTGGAATTTAGAAATTTTAATTTCATTACTTGTTGCGCGCGCAATATTTCATTGGATTTTAACGTGATACAACTTTATTTTGGAATTATATTTAACCTGACTAGAAATTTCGGATAAAAATATTTCGGATCCCATCAAAATGTGGGAATTGTTTTTTGAATTCTGTTTTGAGCGGTTGTTTGAAATTATTAATTGTTGTCCTACCTAGAAGTTGGGCTGTACTTTTAACAAACCCGTAAATGGGCTGTAGTAAATTCCATTAGAATTGAAAAATGGGCTGTACATTCTTACAAATCGCAAATGGGCTATATGTTCTCTGCCAAATCCGAGTTGTGGGCCTACTAAGTTGACGCGTAGCAAGGGCTTTGTCAACTTAGTCAATATAAACGATTCTAGCTATAGTGATCGTACGATGTCCATCCAACGACCGTAGTGCTTCTTTAACCTCTGGTCTTCTTGCTCCAGCCGCCCAAAGCAGCGCCGGTCGTGTCGCGTGCTCCCGCCTCCCGTGGCGGCTGTGATGCCGCTGGAGGCCTCACCGCCCATACTACTCCCACCGCTGGCTAGGCCATCCTCTACTCACCCACACCCCTGTTATTCTCATGGCGATGGCAGCCAACCAAGAACCTCAGACTCCTCTCGCGGGCTACCACTGCTGCGTCTTCCACGGCTCCACGTCGTCCCTTCCTAGGCCTCGCCGTCGTCCGCACCACCGCCTGGTGCTCTCGGCGCAGCGTGGTCAACGTGGTCAACGACCGACTTCCATCGGAAGAGTAGTGTACGTGGAGAGGCGACACCGGGTCCAGCGGCCGCAAGGAAGTGCCTCCTTATTACACGCAAAATAATTATTCCTCCACCTGACAGCATGGAACCACTGGACGGGCCACCTTATTTCACGAAAAAAATGTTTGCCCCCTGACTGCTGGGACCCACCGGATGGGCCAGCGTATTTCACGAAAAAATATTCCCCGCGCTGTCATCTCGGACCCACCGGAAGTGCCTCCTTATTACGCACAAAAAAATGAATACTCCCCCTGCTAGCTGGGACCCACCATGGTGGGAGGCTGACTTAGGGCCTACTAAGTTGATCGGGACGGGGCCTTTGTCAACTTTAGTCAATATGAACGATTCTAGCTCCAGTGACCGTACGATGGCCATCCAACGGCTGTAGTGCTTCTTCAACCTCTGGTGTTCTTGCTCCAGCCGTCCAAACCAGCGCCGGTCGTGCCGCATGCTCCTGCCTCCCGTGGCCGGCTATGCTGCCGCGGAAGCCTCACCGCCCCCTACTATTCCCACCGCTAGCCAGGCCCTGCGGCGACGGCAGCCTCACACCCTAGCCGAACCACTGAACCCTCGTACTCCTCTCCGCACGGGCTTCCACTGCCGCGTCTTCCTCGGCTCCTCGTCGTCCCCTTCCTAGGCCTCACCGTCGTCCACCGCCGTGGTGCTCTCGGCGCGGCGTGGTCAATGTGGTCAACGACCAACTTCCATCGGAAGAGTACTTTATGTGAAGAGGCTGACAGCTGGGTCCACGGCAGCCGCAAGGAAGTGCCTCCTTATTACGCGGAAAATAATTATTCCTCCACCTGACAGCAGGGACCCACCGGACGGGTCACCAGTATTTCGCAAAAAACGCTTTCTCCCCGATCACTGGGACCCACAGGACGGGCCACAGATTTCGCAAAAAACGCCCCCTCATTGCCATTTCGGACCCACCGGAAGTGCCTCCTTATTACGCACAAAAATGAATACCCCCCTATGGCTGGGACCAACCTTGGTGGGAGGCTGACTTAGGGCCTACTAAGTTGATCGACGGAGGCCTGTGTCAACTTTAGTCAATATATGAATGATTCTAGCTCCAAGGACCGCACGATGTCCATCCAACGGCCGTAGTGCTTCTTCAACCTCTGGTCTTCTTGCTCCAGCCGCCCAAAGCAAAGCCGGTCGTGCCGCTTGCTCCTGCCGCCTCGACGGGCTGTGATGCCACGGAGGCCTCACCGCCTTCTACTCCCACCGCTGGCAGGCCATCCCTCACGCACCCACACCCCATGTTATTCTCATGGCGACAAAGCAGCCTCACACCGCAGCCGAACGAGTGAACCTCATACTCCTCTCACGCTGGGCATCCACCGCCGCGTTTTCCCGGCTCCGCGTCGTCCCTTCCTAGGCCTCGCCGCCGCCCACCGCCTCGGTGCTCTCGGCAAGGGCGTGGTCAACATGGTCAAGGAATGG
Source organism: Aegilops longissima (assembly GCA_021605205.1). Classification (NCBI taxonomy): domain Eukaryota; kingdom Viridiplantae; phylum Streptophyta; class Magnoliopsida; order Poales; family Poaceae; genus Aegilops; species Aegilops longissima. The sequence continues at coordinate 481,086,307 of CM038677.1, read as the reverse complement.
CTTCCATCGGACATGGATCGTGACGTGGAGAGGCTAACAGCTGGGTCCACGACCGCAGCAAGGAAGTGCCTCCTTATTACGCGCAAAATAATTATTCCTCCACCTGACAGCGGGGACCCACCGGATGGGCCACCGTATTTAGCGAAAAAAACGTTTCCCCCTGTCTGCTGGGACCCACCAATTACATCTTCACACGCAAGGAAGTGCGTCCGAAAAAAGCGATTCGCCCACCTGACTGCTGGGACCCACCAGCTACATCGTCGCACGCAAGGAAGTGCCTGACAGTCAGGACCCACCTGGTCGAAGCGTACGTAGCATTATCATTTTGGTCGCGAACGTGTACGTACATATATACTGGTGGATGTAGAGGCGCGCACGTGTCATAGTAGAGGCGCGCACGTAGCATGTACACGTATGTACAGCGGCGAGGGTGCAAGAAAGAAAATACCGCCACGTATGTACATATGGGCAGGGTCTCTAACGCCTATCGTGCATACGTACATGGCTAGGTCGGAACGGAGAAATACCGTCGTCGTCTTGTTCATGGGGATCCAACCGGCTGGGTCGGAACGAAATGCGTGGTCGTGTTCATCGGGAGGGCTTGGATGGAACAGGCATGGAAACAAGGCATGGCGTACCGCACAACAGAGGAAACGGCCTTGTGTTCGACCAGCCACGTTCGAAACGGGTTCCTGTTGATCGGGAGGGGCCTGGCGTACCGCAAAACGGATGAAACGGACCTCCTACGGTCGAAATGGGGGTCCTGTTGATCGGGAGGGGTGTGGCGTACCGCAAAACAGAGGAAACGGACCTCCTACGGTCGAAATGGTGGTCCTGTTGATCGGGAGGGGTGTGGCGTACCACAAAACGGACGAAACAGACTTGTGTTGGAGCGCTACGGTCGGAACGGAGGGGGGGGTGGAGGAGGGGTATGGCGTACCGCAAAATGGGACTCCACGGGATACTGTTCATCTCCACCGTCGACCTCCTCCAGCCTCCACGGGCTCCTGTTCATCCAGCCTCCACCGCGCGCTACTCCACCGGCTACTGTTCAACCACCCTCCACACCGGCACCCTCCACCGCTCATCGCTCATCCAGCCCTCCACACCACGGGTCCTGTTCAACCACCCCTCCATGGCCAGCCCTCCACACCACGGGTTCCTGTTCATCCAGAGGCAAGGCCACCGCCATCGCTCATCCACCCACGCAACGCTAATCTGCTCATCCCGAGGCATCATCGATCGGCTTCATTAGCAGCATAAGCGGCAATCGCCCATCGGGTTCTCATAACAGCCATCGATCGATCGCTCGGGTTCGATGAATGCGTAGCTCGCAGTGCAATCGCCGGGTTCGATTAGAGCTAACGCCGCACACACACAGCCGCAGACATACGAGAGAAAGCGACGCATCGCTCCGCCCGACCTCCCACCGTAACCGCAACTCCCGAAATTTTCCTCCCCTCGCTTCTACCACGGTTTTTCCGTCATGGACGGCCCAACGAATGTCATGCAGCTGCGTCTCCGCCCGCCCGTGACGAAAAGCCAATTTTCTGTCATGATTTTTGTCATAGAAGTAGGAGCCCACCACATCTATGATGATATCGGGTTTTGTCACAATTATCGTCATAGAAGTGTCATATGTATGACAGAAATTTTTTTCGTTCGGCCCAAAATGTCACGGATGTGTCTTTTTTTTGTAGTGACAGGCGTCGGTGTGGTCAATGGCGCACGGGCCCAGCCGGTCGGTGACCGCGCCGCAGGGGCCCGGGTCTCCTCCAGATGGACGACGGCTGGGCAGGAGCATAGGATCGAGTCGACGTCGGGCCTCCGAGGGCGGCTCGTCACCCAGGCCGCCGGCGGTCGTCGGGGCGGGGTTGCGCCGGCTCTGGGTGCGGCCGGAGCGCGCCTCGCCGGGTGGCGAGGATGCCGTGTGCTTGAAGTCGCCGGGTCCAGTGACGCGTGCGAAGCCGGATCCGGCCGGCTTGGCAAGTTGGTTAAGGCGGTCCTGCTGTGCGTTGGCCGCAGCGAGGAGGTCGTTCACCCTCTTGAGGTGGTTCTTCAGCTCTTCGCCCGCGAGCTGGTCCAGGCCGACCACGGCTGCCTGGGCAGCGCACATGTTCTTCATGGGAGTCTCGTAGATGGGAGGGATGGTGCCGAAAGCGCTCCGATCGCGCCGCCCCGGGCCCACATGTCAGCGACCCGGCTCGGCTCGGGCGCGTCCGGCGTGAAGCCGTAGGTGGCGTTGCGCTCCAGCTGAGCGGAGTCGAGGCGGTGCTGCATGGCAGCGAGCGTCTCGATGAGGTCCAGCAGGCGCTGGCGGTCCTCGTCGAGGCGAGTCCGGGTTGGGCGGGCTGGCCCTCTCTGTTGCGGCCCTGGCTTCGGCGGCCTTCCTCGCCGTGCTGGACGAGGAAGCGGTGCCGGTATCGGTGACGAAAACCTCCACGCAGAGGTCCATCGCCCCGGTGGGAGCGCCGCCGCCGAGGGAAAGGGGGGAGTCGGGAAATTCAAGTACCTCGCTTGGGTACTCGTCGGTCGCAGGCACGTCGGAGACGCGGAGCTCGGCGAAGGAGGTGGCGAGTGCGTCGATGACGTCGTCCGCCAGCGTGACGGGCTCGTCGGAGTCGGAGTGGAGCCCCATCGGAAGCTTGCTCCTGGCCAGGACCTTGAGCTGCCCCACGATGGGCGCACGACAGATGTCAAGGGATGACTAAAGAGAGGAGGAGGCTCTAGGGCACTAGTGGGCTCCAGAGGCGAGGTTGGCACGAGCGAGCGAGGGATGCAAGACATACCCAGGTTCGTGGCCCTCCGGAGAGATAACACCCCTAGTCCTGCCGAGTGTGGTTTATATGTAATAGTACAGAGTTGCTCCTAGAGCTGTATGGAGGAAGAAGGAAGGCCAGCCAAGGCTTAGGCAGCTTCCTCTCCTTGGGTGCTGCCTGGTAGGTGAATGTGTGTGATCGCTTGTGCGAGTGATGAGGTTCCTGTGTGAGTTCTCGAGTTTGCCCATATGCATGAGGGCTCCTGGGGGGGTTTATAGGTCAACCCCCCAGTGGTACAATGATAATGTTACAAGGTTGTAGGGCCCGATCGTCAGTGTCTGGGAACCCGGTGCTGGGACCAGCCGGGTACCAGGATTCGCCGGGTTCCCCGGGCATGGGACCCGCCGGGTACAGGGGCACTGTTGGCCGTCTTGTCGATCGTCAAGGAATGGCCGGGTTGAGTTGGTTACAGTGGCGCTCCGTCAGGTCGCCGCTTGCTGGCGTCATGGGTGACGACGATTGCTCCGTGGCCACGCCAGCCCAGGTCAATGGGTAGTTGGGGAGAACTGTTGCCACGCCCGGCTGACCAGAGGCGTGGGCGGGGCACTGTTCCTTTGGTCATCAGTTGGTGGAGACTCGTCCCATCGTACGGCAGGGATGGGACGGCCACTGACCCTTGGCCAAGTTGGAGAACACGCCAGGGGCAGAGCTAGCTTGTTGGAGAAGTCTTGGTGCGCTGGGCTTGGCTGTCTTGAGCTGGTTGTTGGGGCCGAGTCGAGGAGTCCGGCCGGGGCGACGAATCCGGCCGGGTAGAGGGACTTGGCCGGGTTGGGCAATCCGGCCAAGCGCGACCCGGCTTGAGGGGCGATGCTGGCCCTGTCGTTTTTTAAAAGGATCCGAGTTCCGTTGCCTACCCGGGGTTCATCCCCCCGACACCTTGTTTTGTAATTTTTTACATTTTTTTTTTGTACACATGATGATTGGCTTGAAGAATGTCTATCTCGTTACTTTTTTATATATTTTTTTGACCACATGCTGATTTGCTTGAATGAAGGTCTATCCCGTTACTTTACGACATGTTTCCAAAACATGGACCTCGAGGTTAATTGAACTAATAGGATGGAGCATTATATACATTCAACGCAATTAAATGTTTTCCAAAAAAAGTGATATGATTTCTATGAAACTTATAAGTCATGTATGTCAAATTAACCTCTGTGTACTTGTTCTCGAATTAACCTCCGGGCCTTTTTGTCGGGCATCACACACATCTTGTTAAGTTGCACCATTTATGTTCTCTTCCCTAATCGAAAACAGTTCATTCAACTGTACCATATGCCGTATATCACACACAGCTTGATCTGGCTGATCGTTTCTGTTGATTTCCCTAATAGAAAATAGTTCATCGGAGCGAACCGTATACCATATATCGCACACATATTGATATGGCTGCCCATTTCTGTTGTTCTGTCTAATCGCAAACAGTTCGTCCGGATCAACAGTATGCCCTGCTTCGCACACGCAACTAAAATTTGAACCGTGTTTGATGCATTCATCATAGCAAACGTTTTGCACCTTTTTTGACGGTTTTTTACACCACCATTTGCGATTATGGCATCGCACACAGTTTTGTTGAAGGGTCTCTGATCGTAGTGTCGCATTAGCAGCATCCTGTAGTAGTGAGTGAATACGTTTCGCCCACAAGGGGAACACGTTTCCCTATTGGAACCACGAGGCTTCTTTGAGAGAAGCTCCGGTTTGTAAGAGGTTTGTAATAAAGCTTGGCCCAAATTGGACAATGTTTTTACCACGACATATATGTGCATGACGTGACACCATGCCACCTTTGATGACTTTCTGGTGAGTTTAGGATTTACGGGGATTTAAAAACCGAGATTCCAAGTGTTTGAGGATGAGCCACGACGTGGGTACGGTTGTAATTCGTTCCCATTCCTAGCATGGGAACTAAACATGCACCCAAGGACACATTATAAATTTTCTAGCCATTTTGGTGAATTGGAGCATATATTTGAAGTTCAGATTTGCATTATGGACATTAAATGCCTAGGAAACTCAATTAGTGTATAAAAGGCCAAACGAACCCTGAATAAGTTTAAATTTCAGCACAGATATCCTGTCGTTACATGTTGGCCGTAGAAGAAAATACAAGGCGAAAAGAGGCAGTGATTACGTTTCGCCCACAAGGGGGACACGTTTCCCTATCAGAACCACGAGGATTCTTAGAGAGAAGCTATGGTTTCGAAGAGCCTTGTAATAACACTTGCGCCAAAATGGACAAAAAAATTCCTGGACATATATGTGCCATGTCGTGACACCATGCCAGGTTTCATGATTTTCAGGTTAGTTTTGGATTTACGGGGATTTAAAAACCGAGATTCTTCTCACGAAATGTTGTCAGATAGCACACGGTTCACTCACGAAAGCCGTGTGCCTACCAAATCGTGGCCGATGGCCCACTCACCCTACTGCGCGCATCATCTGAGTCGTGCGTTCTGATTGGCCAGAACCCAAACCCCGCGGATTGTACGTGTGCACCGCTGGATGCTCCCAGATCAAACGGTAAACCTGAGCCCTTTCGACAGCACATGCAGTACATGGGTAAGCAATGTGTGCATGCGTCGTGTTGCTCACGCTTCCTTCTCTACTAGGTTTTCTAAACAGGCTACCATTTCTCGCCACTCCTCTCATCGGTTTCCCGCCTCTTCTCCCATCATTTTCCTGCTACTAGTGTCAGTGCTCATTGAAGGCTAGCGGCAACACACCGGCCATGTAAATATCCTACACAGTTTCAAAAAGCACAAATGTGTGTGATAGGAGGGAGTAGGTCCCATAGGGTGACCAGCGTGAAACGCCTTAATGGCAAGGAGGCAATTCTTATCAGCAGGGGGCGGCTTCCCATCCGCTAGTCTAGTCGAATAGAACACAGAAGTTAAGCATGCTCGGGCTGGAGTAGTCCAAGGATGGGTGACCCAGTGGGAAGTTGCATATCTCAAGCTTCATTTAAATGCCATGACACGGTCATTATCAAGATATATTTTGTCTCTACAGGGACCTATCATGGCAATTATATAACCTTGAGATCCTTGTTTTGCTAATTTGTAGACTATGTTTTTATGGGTTACTTTTTTCTCTAAAAGAATTAAAGAATGATTGACTTGATTTGTCATGGCGATTATATAAACCTACTATGTTTTTATGGGTTATTTTTTGCTCTAAAAAATAAAGAATGATTGACTTGACCTCTCATGGAGATTATATAAACCTTTTTTCAGGTTGCATGGAGGGTATAGGGGGCAGAGTATTCTTCTCGAGCATGTCTCCCTTGTGCGGCTTATAGACGCGACACATATCTGTGGGCTCCCCGAGGTATATATACTATCCTTTACCGAAAATTAGGGGGCCCACACAATCTATCCCTTTGACCCAACAACGAGAAGGGTTTGACCATGATAGTTTCATATTGATAATAGTAGGGTACACGTGCGTTGCACACACGAGATTTGGTAACCAAAATATGAATAAATACCACACTATAGCATGTAAGCTTTGAGTCATATATGCATGATGTAGATGTTCGTTTAATTCTTATAGTTCATCTCATCCAAAATCAATTAGTTTTATAAAAAATCTATTTTAAGATTCATGGAATTGTGCAGTGTAAAGCATAAAGTAAAAACAAAAAGTGAGAATTCATTTAGAAAAAAAGTTTGGGCAATTAAGATATGGAAGATTCTAGAGAACAAAGGAGAAATGATTGTGTTTTGAGGTTTGTGCATTATGCTTAAGTTCAACCATGGAGTCTTCTATATTGTATATGTGGCAGAATCTAGTGTAATGTAGATGATATCCAACGACCAGTAGTGCTCGGATTTGCCATCTCTGTACCGTCGGATTGCCTTTATCCAATGACCAACTTTCAAAGTTATTCGCACACTATATAGGGGTATACATATAGATGTATCCCATGCTAGACCAAATAAAGTTTGAGCCCATGCGTGGGGCGACCCCCTGCCGCCTTGAAGTTGGGAAACTGACATCATACGTACTGAACCAGGCTTGGAGTCGGGTACAGTGTTCGGTTTGTAATGTAGTTGGTGGCCCATCAAAGTTGTGCATTTGGGATTTAAACACATCACACACCACCGTACCCATACTTATTTTTGGGCCGCATGTAGTGTATACGGGGTCTTGTAATCGACCACGTCTCCCTTGTGTGGTTTTTGTGACGACACACATATCTGTGGGCTCTCCGAGTGTGTATATATATCATCCCTTTGACCAATAATGAGGGGTACATGTTGGTCATGAATGGATTCCTCCTAGTTCGTGTTAGGGCCGGTCATCGTCACATGTCGCTCAACCAAAGCTCGAGCTCATGCGTTGTCAGGATTCCCTCCCACATACTCGGATTGCTGGGTTCGACCTACATCATACCCTGTGTATCTCGTCCTCAACTACCTAGCCTTCATGGTTGTTGTCTGTATCGAGAGGTAGGCACCACATCTAAATTATACATTATTCTATATTGAAAACACACATCACCCCTTCCCAACATACACTATTTTGGGCCGCATGCAAGTGGTGCTGGTTTTGTGGTCCCTCTCGTGCGATTTTTAGGATGGTTCAATCTATTCGCCCAAGCGGTTTATCGACAACAACATCTGTCGTTTGACCAAAAGATAGATTCATTGGTCCGTCTTATGGTAGGTCATGGCGACATGCATGTATGAACAAAGTATCGATCGTTACGTGCATCCGCCCCGCTGACACGAAGTGGGAGGTGGTGGGCCAAGCATCCTAGCTAGCTATGACATTATGTCATTATATAGCCCGTCTATTCTGATAATATTATCAGAATAGTTATTCTGATAACACTTCCGCACTGCATGCTCAACGCGAGGGCACTGCATTTTCTTCAGAAAGAGCACTGCATTATAGAGAGTAGTGAACTTCGTGTCGTAAAAAACTGTACGCAGTGTTATTTTGGTACTGTTTTTACTCTAGTTTTTTAACCGTTTATTGGAACGAGGCATATGATATACCGTTGGAAAGCTATGGATTAGGCGCAACTTCGCCATGTTGAACTCTTTTCGAGATTCCTCATAGTTTAAGAGCAGTTTTGAAAATGGTGCGGTCCATGATGAGCGGCAGCGAGCGTTTTTTCACGTTTTTTTCTAAACCGCTCGTCGGAATGAAGCAAACAATACACCGTTGGATAGATATTGTTGAGGCGCATCTTTTTCATAACTATTTTTTATCTAATTCGTTACGGTTTAAGAGCAGTTTCAAATTTACTAAATCGTGGAATTCTGTTTTTCAAAAAATTTCAAATTTTCGGTACTGTTTTCGCTTCAGTTTTCTAACCGTTTGTCGAAATAAGGCATGCAATATACCTTTGAAAAGCTATGGGAGAGGCGCAACTTTCATATGTTGAAATGTTTTTGAGATTCCTTATGGTTTTAAGTTAATTTTGAAAATCATGCGGCGAACGACGAGTGGTAGCAGCCGTTTTTCACGAAATTTTCACAAACCGCTGGTCGAAATGATTCAAATTATACGCTGTCGGAAAGATATCGATGAGGCGCAACTTTTTCATGTAGGACACTTCCGCTAATCCTTATGGTTTAAGAGCAGTTTTGATTTTACAAAAATGCGGACACTCTGTTTATTGCGACACCCAAATCGTCGTGTGCACTACATCAGACAAACGAGTGCACTGCTTTAGACTGAAAACCGCACTGCATCTGACAGACTAAAAATTGTCATGCGTACGCGACGAACGAAGTGCACTGCTTGAGACAGATGGGTGCACTGCTTCAGACCGAAACCACACTGCATCAAAACGGACTGAAAATCATCATGTGTACGCGACAACGAAGTGCACTACATCAGATGGATCAGTGCACCGCTTCAGACCGAAACTGCACTGCATCAAACGGAGTGAAAATCATCGTGTGTACGCGAAAATGAAGTGCACTGCAACTCCCAATGCAATTTTAGATGCAATTTTACTTTCGTGTGCACTGCAATAAGGGAACCACAAACTTTTTAACAATGAATTACAATAATTGTGAAAAATGTACTTCTTCAGTTCACTGAGCGCACTGCTTTTTACAAAGAAAAGATCTTACAAACGGAGTAAACCCCACAATGCAGTGTAACAAAATTGGATCCCTTTCCTTTTCTTCTGTTCCCCATCACACACGACTCATCTGGGACTGTCGGGGGCTCTTCTCGTGCACTGCGGGGGAGGAGGAGAACTAGAGAGGGGGTCAGGGCAGACGGTGGCTGCGCCGTCGGGGGCAGATGCCCTACAACTCGTTGCGGGAGGAGCCGAGCACTGCAATGCCCACGCAACTGCACAACAGGCCCGACGCAAACGAACTGCACGCTGACATGGCGTGGTATCCATGGATCCATGGCCGGGGTCACCAGACCCGGCAGCAACTCGTCTTTTCCAATAAAAAGCAACAAAAATGAACCTTCAAGGAGAGGACGCTCGAGGCCGGTGCTTGCTGCACCCTGGCTGACGACGAGTGAGGCCAGCAGAGGCAAGTGGTGGCCGCCGAACCTGCACGAAGATAGGGGCCCTGACCGAGCTGCACGGGGGGCCGCGACCGAGCTGCACGTGGTGGGGTGGCGCCCGAGTACCCACGGATGGCGCAGATGAGGATCTCGTCGGAGACCGCCACGAGGAGAGGGCTCGTCGTCGACTTGATCCAGATCGAGGACGAATGGCGGTTCCGGGCGTGGGGGATGGGTGACGCTTGGCAGGGGCGGCGCGAAACCATCCCGAGGGGCACCAGGACGTATATTTGGCCACTTCCAGGTGGTTCTTGACTTCTAGCCCCTCTCATTGATCTTCGACGATGCGCCCAACCATGGACCCCCGCGGTCAAAATTGTGCATTGGAATTTTAAACATCACAGACCACCCTTTTCACTCATATATATTTGGGCCACATGCTGGTGTGGCTGTCTTCTGACCCTCTCTAACGCTATTTTTTGCTACAAAGACTCTAATGACACTCAACAGACACGGGTATAATATCTTAACCATGTGCGATACAAGTGCGTTGTGAATCACCACGCCTGCGCAAGCGCGAGCAAATTTAGGTGGAGGTATTGGCTCAATCGTGTGTGATGCAAGTGCGCGACAAAATCACCACGACCACGCATGCGCGAGCAAAGGGTGGATGTACTGGCTTAACCGTGTGCGATGCAAGTGTGTTGTAAACCACAACCTATGCAAGCTAAAGGTGGGTAAGTTTATTCGGAAATTAGGACGAACCGTGTGCGATAGACCATCTAGGTAGAAATATAAAACAAACTACTCGCCTTGAGCGTTGCAAAAATCAGCGGTTCCGCGCCACTTTTCGTTTTTTTTGAGGAATTAGACGGTGGGAGAGACTCCCACTGTGTTTGTATTACTCAAAAGAAGAATACAATGTACATGGTGGACTTACATGGTGCCTGACCCTCCACTTGTGGAGGTTTGGGCAACTACTATTTTATGAGGAAGAAGTCAAGGGGGTTCTAAGCTATTTACAAAGGAGAGAATAAAGTCTCTCACATCATCTTTGGTTCTATGTTGGAGCAGGCTAAAATCATGTTTGAAACGTTCAAGCCAAGATAGAATAGTTGGTGTGATGCTTCTGAAATGTTTTTTATTCCTCTCTTTCCAAATGCTCCAGGACGCTTGAAGGAAGACATCCATGAACATGGGATTGTTCCAATCATGAGCTGCCAAACTGATCCATCGAAGCCTTGTACCAGTTTGTTGCCAAGTCATCCCTAGAATGGACCAACAATGTTGGCTAAAAGGGCATTGGAAGATCATGTGTTCGATAGTCTCTTCATTTCGCTGGTCACAAAGAAGGCAGTTGTAATTTTCTCCAATGTTGTAGTGTCTCCTCTTGAGCATGTTACGTGTGTTTAAGCTGTCTCAGAGAAGAAGCCAGCCGAACACCTTAATTTTCAACATTGACTTGGCTGCCCAGAGCCACTTGTACGAATGATGTGCATGCACTTCTCTAAAGTAGAACTTGTAATATCTGATTGCCTTAAATTCCACTGAACCCCAACAATATGTCCAGTTATCGCGGGGGGTCGGGTCAGTAATGTTGCCAACATGCCAATTTTCGTTATTATCATACACGCATATTGTTATTGGACCGTGCTCGATCTTGGGCACTCCCGCCCCGCATCAATTCCTTTACCCAAATTTTAGTAGCCGCCATACTTCAACTGTCGCCCACACTCCTCCTGCACCGATCTTATAGTAAAATTATAGTAGTCGAGGCATTTGAACCGTCGCCCTCCCTCGTCCACCACCATCTCCACCCACCATTACTAAAATTTTCAGTAGCCGCGGCGTATCCTCAAACACCACCTTAACAGTCCCCCACCCATCCCCTCCCCCCCTCGAACCCTAGCTCGCGGCGGCCACCGCCGCCAACCCTTGCCGGTCTGCCGGTTCCTCCTAGCTTAGGTAATAAAGTTTTGGTTACCCAGTGATTCCCATACCGTCACCCCACTCCCCTGAGTTTTAAGATGAGGCCTGCGGTGTCCCTCCCCACTAGATCCACATCCCCTGCTCTAGAATGTCGCAGCCTAAGCTGGACCACGTATCCCGGGGAGCCCGACGAGCGTTCGGCCAAGAAGACGTTTATCATGGCCTCTTAGGCGGACGTTGGCGAGGTGGCCGCCGTTCGCCCCGACCTGTCGATCCCGGAGAAACACGTCACCCCGGAAGCCGGTGACGACGTTTACTATGTTGCCATGCCAAAGGCTTCATGTTAGCAGGCTAGCGTATTACTGTATCTCGGGAAAGCTGGCTATGACATCAAGCTCGTCCATAGCGACGGGTTCACGCGGGCCATGTCACAGGTTAAGTGGTCCATCCCCAACCCCTTTGTTTCAACCACCGTTGATCTCTTCGATGGCCCTGCCGCTGATCTCCTCCGCCAAGCGGTCAAGGATTTGCGAGCATTATATGCCATCGAGCCCATTTTGTCATTTCTGAAGGACACGTTCCATGGTGGCGGCTTGGGATCCTAAATTGCCAAGTCTAATCTCATCGACCATGATTGAGGGAGTCCGGTATTAGGGGGTCCCCGGGCGTCCAGTATGGGTCGGACTGGTGGGCCGTAAATATACAAGATGGAAGGCCTTATCCCACGTCCTGATGGGACTTTCCTTGGTGTGGAAGGCAAGCTTGGCGTTCAGATATGAAGATTCCTTTCTGTGTAAACCGACTATGTACAACCCTAGGCTCCTCCGTGTCTATATAAACCGGAGGGTTTAGTCCATAGAGGCAATCTCATACAGGCTAGACTTCTAGGGCTTATCCATTGCGGTCTCGAGGTAGATCAACTCTTGTAATCTTCATATTCATCCAAGTCAATCAAGCAGGAAGTAGGGTATTACCTCCATTAAGAGGGCCCGATCCTGGGTAAACATCGTGTCCCCTGCCTCCGGTTACCTTCGATCCTCAGACGCACAGTTCGGGACACCCTACCCAAGATCGGCCGGTTTTGACACCGACATTGGTGCTTTCATTGAGAGTTCCTCTGTGTTGTCGACAGAAGGTTCGATGGCTTGTTCGATCGTCTAGAATGATGCTGTTTCGGAGGAGACTGTCCTCCCCGGCAAAATCTTCGTATTCGGCGGCTTCATGCTGCGTGCCAACTCAATTGGACACCTCGAGCACATCGACAGCTATGCCCCCGGTCATCGGATCAGTTTCAGAAACCTAAACTATGTCGCTGATATCCGAAGAGATTTGTTCTTCGAAGGATTCACGGCCACAACCGCCGCTCCGGCCTTAGATCCAGAGCGGACCACCGGGTACGAAGACAGGAAATTAGAGCTCGCCGGACTCTCTGCAATTATGGAACTCGCCACCGGAGATCCGGTGGGGACGGCGTCATCAGCAAGCCCAAAAGCGAACTGAACTCCCCTTGTCGCTAAAGCGCCGGACTCTCCCTCGGACCCTCCTTCGGACTCTAAATCCGAACACTCGAGGCCCGCCATAAGCGGGCGCGGCCAGGAGGCCCTCACCCTGGGCGGCCCCGCAGGCTCTCTCCTCTCTGTCCAAACCTCGCACCGAAACGAGGCCCTGGACTTAATGCGATCCCTCGCCATCACAGAGGATTCGCCTTCGAATTACGCCCAGCCCGAACTAGGGGCTGAGTGTGGAGAATTTTACGTCCCACCCACCACCCACTTCATAGCCACTGTTGAGGATCTAACCAACATGCTTGATTACACCTCTGAAGATATCGATGGTACGGACGACGATGCCAGAGACGATAAGGCCAAAACCCTCAGTTTACCGGACGGTGGATGATACGTCTCCAACGTATCTATAATTTTTGATTGCTCCATGCTATAGTATCTACTGTTTTGGACCATATTGGGCTTTACTTTTCACTTTTATATTACTTTTGGGACTAACCTATTAACCGGAGGCCCAGCCCAGATTTGCTGTTTTTTTTGCCTATTTCAGTGTTTCGAAGAAACGGAATATCAAACGGAGTCCAAACGGAATGAAACCTTCGGAACGTGATTTTCTCACCGAATATGATCCAGAGACTTGGACCCCCGTCAAGAAAGAAAGGAGGCGGCCACAAGGGTGGAGGCGCCCAGTATGCCCCCGCCTCGTGGGCCCCTTTGCTCCACCGACGCACTCCTTCCTCCTATATATACCTCGTACCCCAAACGATCGACACGGAGCCAAAACCTAATTCCACCGCCGCAACCTTCTGTACTCCACGAGATCCCATCTTGGGGCCTGTTCCTGAGTTCACCGGAAGGGAATCTACCATGGAGGGCTTCTACATCAACACCATAGCCCCTCCGATGAAGTGTGAGTAGTTTACCTCAGACCTTCGGGTCAATAGTTAGTAGCTAGATGGCTTCTTCTCTCTTTTTGGATCTCAATACAATGTTCTCCCCCTCTCTCGTGGAGATCTATTCGATGTAATCTTCTTTTTGCGGTGTGTTTGTTGGGACCGATGAATTGTGGGTTTATGATCAAGATTATCTATGAGAAATATTTGAATCTTCTCTGAATTCTTGTATGTATGATTGGTTATCTTTGCAAGTCTCTTCGAATTATCAGTTTGGTTTGGCCTACTAGATTGGTTTTTCTTGCAATAGGAGAAGTGCTTAGCTCTTGGTTCAATCTTGTGTTGTCCTTTCCCAGTGACAGAAGGGGCAGCAAGGCACGTATTGTATTATTGCCATCGAGGATAACAAGATGGGGTTTTTATCATATTGCATGAATTTATCCCTCTACATCATGTCATCTTGCTTAAGGCGTTACTCTGTTTTCATTAACTTAATACTCTAGATGCATGCTGGAGAGCGGTCGATGAGTGGAGTAATAGTAGTAGATGCAGGCAGGTGTCGGTCTATTTGTCTCGGACGTGATGCCTATATACATGATCATACCTAGATACTCTCATAACTATCCTCAATCCTGTCAATTGCTCAACAGTAATTCGTTCACCCACCGTAAAATACTTATGCTATTGAGAGAAGCCACTAGTGAAACCTATGGCCCCTGGGTTTATTCTCATCATATCAATCTTCCATCACTTTATTATTGCTTTGCTTTTTTACTTTGCTTTTTATTTTATCTTGCATCTTTATATCAAAAATACCAAAAATATTATCTATCATATCTATCAGATCTCACTCTCGTAAGTGACCGTGAAGGGATTGACAACCCCTATTTGCGTTGGTTGCGAGGAGTTATTTGCTTTGTGTAGGTACGAGGGACTCGCCCGTGGCCTCCTACTGGATTGATACATTGGTTCTCAAAAATTGAGGGAAATACTTACGCTACTTTGCTGCATCATCCTCTCCTCTTCGGGGAAATCCAACGCAGTTCTCAAGAGGTAGCAGTGGATGGCCACCTCCACATATGATGTCTACGTGGTGGATACACCCAAAGAGGATGACGATGACGGCAAGAAGGATCCAACTGAGGAAAAGCCTGCCGAAGAACCTCCAAAGCGTCGACATCAGCGGTGCCTCTCAAAGTTGCATCGCTAAAAAGACAGCAATACCGGCATCGAAGACTATAACACTCCGGAGAACGCCGAAGACCCAGATGCCCCTGCCGAGCCAACATCCGAACAAGATGATATGGAAGACGGGCAAGTAAACCCCGATGATCCAATCGGGAACGAGGACTTGGAGGATAGTAACTACCTACCGATCTCCGAAGAGGATGTGAGCCTCGGCGACGAAGACTTCATCGTGCCGGAGGAGCCCCTCGAGCAAGATTGTTTTAAGCGCAGGCTAATCGCTACTGCGAGAAGCCTGAAAAAGAAGCAGTAGCAGCTTCAAGCTAAACATGATATACTCAATGACAGATGGACAATGTCTTGGCAGCCGAGGAATACGGCCTCGGGCGCCCAACCAAGAGTTACCCAAAGCGTAAGCTACTAACTCAATTTGACGACGAGGCCCTTGAGCCAATACCGCCAATGCATAAAAACGCCGACGAGCCCATCCTCCCACCGCACGGACGGGGCAGACCGGCTACCCACGCTGAACACCAGCCCGCACTACCATACCAATGAGGCAGGGAGGTCGCGGCCCCGGGCTATACAAATGACTTATGCAAGGACCTGGACAGTAGAGCCGGTCTGACAAGATCAATCTATGGGTCAAGGGGACGTGCTCCGACATGAGAGGACGACCATCAGGACTGGCGTGATAGGCACAACCTCACTCGACCCGAGAACCGCATTCGGACTTCATCCGAACTGTGCCGCGACATCGCTCGATACAGAGGCGGCATGCACCCCTTGTGCTTCACCGATGAGGTTATGGAGCACCAGTTCCCCGAAGGATTTAAACCCGTGAACATCGAATCATACGATGGTACGACGAACCCCGCTATATGGATCAAAGATTTTCTTCTCCACATCCACATGGCTCGTGGTGAAGACCTCCACGCCATCAAGTACCTGCCCCTAAAACTCAAGGAGCCAGCACGGCATTGGCTGAACAGCCTCCAAGAAAACTCTATTGGAAGATGGGAAGACTTGGAGGACGCCTTTAGAGACAATTTTCGAGGTACCTATGTTCGGCCTCCAGACGCTGATGACCTAAGCCAAATAGTCCAGCAACCCGGAGAATCAGCCTGGAAACTTTGGACCAGGTTCTTGATTAAAAAGAACCAAATTGTGGATTGTCCGGACGCCGAAGCCCTCGCAGTCTTTGAACACAGCGTCCGAGACGAATGGCTCGCCCGACACCTCGGCCAAGAAAAGCCGAAGTCCATGGCAGCCCTTACCGCACTCATGACCTGCTTTTGCATGGGAGAAGATAGCTGGCTGGCTCGTAGAAGCAACAGCACCAGTGACCCCGGCACATCCGAAGCCAGGGATGGCAATGGCAAGCCATGGCGCAATAAAAACAAGCGTCGAAGCAACAACCAAGATACCAAAGACACAACAGTCAACGCTGGATTCAGTGGCTCCAAACCCGCTCAACGGAAGAAGCCATTCAAAGGAAATAGAGATGGTCCATCTAGTTTGAACAGAATACTCGATCGGCCTTGCCAGATTCATGGCACCCCCGACAAGCCTGCCAATCATACCAACATAAATTGTTGGGTCTTTAAATAGGCCGGCAAGTTCAACGCCGAACACAAGGGGAATGGGCCGCCCAGTGAGGACGACGATGAAGTGCCTCGCCCACAGAACACAGGAGGACAGAAGAAATTTCCCCCTGAGGTCAAAACAGTGAACATCATCTACGTCACTCATATTCCCAAGCAGGAGCACAAGCGCGCGTTAAGGGACGTCTATGCCTTAGAGCCAGTAGCCCCAAAGTTTAATCCATGGTCAGCCTCTCCGATCACCTTCGACCGCAGAGACCATCCGACCATTATTCGTCATGGAGGTGCGGCTGCATTGGTCCTCGATCCAATTATCGACGGATTCCACCTGACGCGAGTCCTCATGGACGGCGGCAGCAGCCTCAATCTGCTCTATCAGGACACCATCCGTAAAATGGGCATTGATCCGTCAAGAATCAAGCCCACTAAAACCACCTTTAAAGGGGTAATACCCAGCGTAGAAGCCTGCTGCACAGGATCCATAAGGCTGGAAGTCCTCTTCGGCTCACCGAATAACATCCGGAGCGAAGACTTGATCTTTGACATTGTCCCGTTCCGAAGGGGCTATCACGCACTACTCGGACAAACTGCTTTCGCCCGTTTCAATGCAGTCCCGCACTATGCTTATCTTAAGCTTAAGATGACTGGACCACGTGGAGTTCTCACAGTCAATGGAAACATGGAGCGCTCCCTCTGTACAGAGGAGCATACCGCGGCCCTCGCAGTCGAGGTGCAGGGTGGCTTCGCTAAACCGAAGACCACACCGACAGCCAAGCTCTTGGACACTGTTAAATGAGTCCGGTCTACCTTGCAGAGCGACAGTTCGGCTCATATAGAGCTAGATTAGCAATTTGGCCTCCGCCAACGCCCTAGCCTGATAGCGGCATACGTACCGCACGTGCATAACTACGCGTTAAAAATAGCATGGCAAGGACGGAGGCATACTAAACATAGGGTCCACGATACGGCTTGACCCTATCCGGATCTGCATATTGCTCCACCTTTTTTGTCTTGTTTTCATTTTTTTCAGGTTCTTTACAAGCCCGCATCAATTCCCGGAGCTAACAAGGGCCCCCCTTCTTGGCCCTTCTACATACTTGATCGTCGATCCTCTCAAAGGATCCTACGCCAAGGTGAAAAGTGGCGCAGACGTGCGGCAGAACGTCCAAAGGAACTTCTAGATCATCTTTCCAAATTTAGGACATGTATACAGCTTTCCCTTGTCCTCGGCATGTAAAGTAGCCATGATGCTTATTGCATCCTCTGTAAAAATACATTTTGACGTACCAATCAGATTATAATGGAAACAGTTTTGCCCAGCCTTGTTCGGTATAGGCCCTTTTCCCTGTTTTCCCACATTACGTCCAAATTGGCATATACACCATGGTACGACTTAAATCGCCATGGGCTCTACTCAAGCTATATACATATCTTCAATGATAGAAAGTCCGAACACTCTCAGAGTTTACTTCGGCGTCCCGAATACTGCATTATATGCATCGGCTCCAAATCACATCTTTCGTCAATAGTTGGGTTGCCCGGCTCTTGTGCTTGCCACCTTATGTTCCGTTTTTTGGCTAAGGTAGCAAAGGGAGAACTAGTGATTGTGTCTCCGGCTACCCCGGTCAAACACTTCAGTAGAGAAAGCTGAAAACTGACTGTCTTGGTGCAGCGAGAGCTGGTCAGCAATTCAATGACTTATTAAATCTCTAGCGATTTCTCCCATATTACACAAAGGGTTGGCCGTGTTCAGTCATGTGTTTAAAGGCATCGAAGTTTGGTGGCCGCATACTCACCAGGGGCTTTCTTATGTCCCCGCTATAAAACTCCAACTGCTAAATGAGAGTGGTAAAGCCACATGGTTTGGTTGCCTCGTTCGCCGCACTAACACCTCCTTTACGGACCAAGACGTTGGGTCAAGAATGATTATATGTTATCCTGGACACCCTCGTAATACCTACGTGGGGGCTGAAGCCGGCGACTGGCAAATTCTTAAAGATATAAACGGCCATACAGAAGAAAAAGTAATTCGATGATAACAGGCATAAATACATTATAAAGGCCTCGGTTTATAATACAATGTCTGGGTAGCTCGGATACAGTCTCTCGGACATAGCTACTCGAACATAATATCCTTTGAGCATTGGCCCTCTATCAAATGGGCACCCTCAAGGACATCTTCGAATTATCACTCTGGCTTGCGGTGAGCCTTGTCACCGGGCGGACCTTCAATGGCTACGTTGGCGGACTTCATTTTGGCCCAGTGCATTTTGACATAGGAAAAGGCCATCCGCGTGCCCTCAATGCATGTCGAGTGCTTCACCGCCTCTATTTTGGGTAAGGCGTCGCCTAGTCGCTTGACTATGCCGAAGTAGCTACTTGGAATGGGTCTGGCGGGCCACAACCGGACTATGATGTCCTTCATGACCGCACCGGACATCCTATGTAGCTCCGCCAGCTGCATCATTTGATTGTTTAGCAGTGCTGGTCGCTCCGGCGCCAAATACTACGACCAGAAGAGCTTCTCTGTCGCATTCCCATATTAGGTCCGGAAATATTAGGCGGCATCAGCAGCACTCCTCAGGAGATCCGGGAAAGCGTCTAGAGCACTCCACAGTCGATTTAGCAAAGCATATCTTCGACCGCCGAATATACTTTGTAAAAGAAAAGTCTTACCAGCCGCTATCTATCCGGCTTGCTTGATTTCCTCGCGAGCAGCCCAGGACTCGGACCGCGCCTCCTTCGCAGCCCGAAGAGCCTTGGTGAGATCGGCCGCTTGGTCCTTGTTATTCTCCTCCAAGGACTCACATTTGGTGGTAGCCTCCTGGAGCGCTTGTTCTACTTCAGTCACCCTCTCCTCATACTTAAGGCGGGAGGCCTTTTTGGCCTCGACATCCTTAGCCGCCGTGTCTGTAGCTGCTTTGCTTGCCCTTGCCTCCTCCTTGGCTTCGACAAGCGCACTCTTGAGGGCCTCGACCTCGGTAGCATTGCCTACAATCATTGACATAGCAGCACACGAGCTTAAACACTGAGTTGGCTCTATAATTTAGGCTTTTATGGGGTCTTTTTTAAAAGAATACCTTGGGCCTCATTTAACCGATTGTTAATGCGGTCGAACTCATAGTCAGCCAGCTTCAGTTTCCGATGGAGTTCGAAAACTTCCGCGTCCTTGGCTGAAGCTGCTAGCAGTGAAGCATGTTCAACAAAACAGACAAGTATGTTATCTATGGAATACATGATCCTCTGTCCGACCGCTTTTTCAGAAAAGCCAAACCGAGTCTCAGGGGAAACTATCTATAGACACGCATATTTTTACACATGCAAAGTTGGCTAAGAATATTGAGTCGCATACCTTAAAGACTGTTAGCAGGCTAGTAAAAGCTTCGTTCAGCCCACTTTTTGCGGACTGAACCTTCTCAACCATCGTACCCATTAGGGTACGGTGCTCTTGCACGATGGAAGCACGTAGAAGTGCTTCCCTCAATGTATCCGGTGCCTCCGGATTGATGGAGGTCGTCGGTGGAGTCGGCAATCCCCCCTCCTTAGAAGAGGGTTGCTCGCTCGGATCCGGAGCCATGTGGGACTTCGGAACAGTATTCGGTTGGGGGCCAGACTGGTCAAGGCCCCCGCCATCAGTCCCCATGGGGATCAGGCCCTCACATTTTTGGCAGCAGAGGCATTACCCTCTGGCGCCGTTACTGCGGCCTTCCGCACCTCTCCCTATCCTGGAGAGGTCCTTTGGGACAACACCTCGGTGTCGTCCGTGGCATGAGGAGGGGAGGCTCGCGGAGGCGTTTCACTCTCCATCATCTCTGGCGCCAAAGAATTCCCGGAGACGATGATTGTTGGGGGAGGTCACTGGCCAGATTAAAATACATAGATGATATGTTACCCTGCAATTTATAAAAGCTGGATATATGAGGTATGTTTGAGTACTTACGATTTGGCCGGGGGCTTCGTCCTGGGGTTACATTCAGGGACGGCTTCAACCTCTGATTCTGATTCATCCGGAAGGGAGAGTTTCCCCTCCTTGGACGCCTCCGCTTCTAGGTCTACGGACGCCCCTCTCTTCTTCTCCCCCCCCCCCACTTGAGGGGAGAATTGCTCTCCTCCTCATTTTCTTCATCTTCATCTCCCTCGGGGGAGGAGAGAACTTCGGTATCTTCGAACACTATGTCCGAAGTACCCTTACGGGAGAGGCCACTTCTGGTCTCCTTCCCCTTCTTCTTGGCCTTCTTCTCCGGCGCCACGTACGGCGCCGGAACTAGCATCTTTGTCAGCAAAGGGTTAGCTGGGTCTTCGGGTAGCAGAGCCGGACAGTTAATCCGCTCTGCTTTCTTCGTCCGGACCTGAAGAAGAGAAGGAAGGCTTAGCATACTCCTCGAATCTCCGAGAAGAGGTTATATTTGGAAATCCGAAAATTACCGGAGTGGCAAGATGAGCACAGTCGAGGCCGAGGTCTTCGGTCGTGTCCGGCCACGACTTCTAGGACTTGAAAAGCAGCTTACAGATTTCTTTGTGCGTTGTGTCGAAGAATAGTTGCAGGGTTCAAGGGCTGGCCGGATTGAACTCCCACATATGGAGAGTCCGGCGCTGGCAGGGGAAGGTCAGACGAAAAAGCATCACCTAGATCACGTCGACGCGAGGCTGGTGTTCTTCTCTATCATGCCCTTGACGCGCTTCTGCAGCGCCATCACCTCGTCGGATGGTGCCCAGTCCAGGCCCTTCTTGACACACGATGTGAGCCGCATTGGAGGCCCGGATTTGAATTCACGGGTGGTGGCCCATGCGGCATCGCGGGGCTCTGCGACATAGAACCACTGCTGTTGCCACCCTTTCATGATTTCAACAAAGGACCCCTTGGGCCAGGTGATGTTAGGGAGCTTGCTCACCATGGCGCCGCCACACTCTGCGTGTTGACCCTCGACCACTTTTGGCCTCACGTTGAAGACATTGAGCCACAGGCCGAAGTGGGGGGGGGGATGCGGAGGAACGCCTCGCACACGACGATGAATGCTGAGATGTTGAGAAAGGAATTTTGGGCTAGATCGTGGAAATCTAGCACGTAATAGTACATGAGCCCGCGGACGAAGGGGTGGAGAGGAAACCCTAGCCCATGAAGAAAGTGGGGGATCAATAATACCCTCTCGTTGGGCTCCGGGGTGGGGATGATCTGCTTCTCAGCAGGGAGCCGATGGGCGATTTCTTTGGCTAAGTACCCCGCTTCCCGGAGTTCCTGGATGTTCCCCTCCGTGATGGAGGAGGACATCCACTTGCCCTGCGCTCCAGATCCAGACATGGCGGGAGTAGCTGGTAGAGAGGAGAAGGTTTGAGACTTGGGTGCTGGAGCTCGAAGACAGATGGGCTGAGGAGGAAGAAGGCGTGAGGTAAAAAGGTGGATCCCAATCTTCTTATACAGGCTATGAATATCGAGCGTCCCCCCCCCCCACAAGCCATAACCCTTGCCTATTTCCCAGGGGTCATGCAAACGGCATGGTAGGATTACCCAAACCCGTATTGATGAGAATCCCATAATAAGGGGACACAATCTCTGCTTTGACACGACGTGTTGATGAAACCCGCGCCTCGGAACGCGAAGCGGGAGGCTGAAAATTGGTTCAAAATAATAATAGAGCCAGAACACAACACCTCGCCGAAAAAGCTGTCAGAAGATATGACCCATTTTTCTGTTTAAGTATTTTTTTCCCTTGTGGTTCAGGGTTGTAACTATTGTACATAGCCGGATATAGTTCCTTTAATCAACTACTTTGGAGTATTCGGAGGAGGAACCCGCAATGCAATGCCGAAGACAATCTGCGCGCCAGACACATCGTCATTGAAGCCTGGTTCAGGGGCTACTGAGGGAGTCCTGGATTAGGGGATCCCCGGGCGTTCGGGCTATGTGATATGGGACGAACTGGTGGTCCATAAATATACAAGATGGAAGGCCTTCTCCCGTGTCCCGATCGGACTTTCCTTGGTGTGGAAGGAGAGTTTGGCGTTCAAATATGAAGATTCCTTTCTGTCTAAACTGACTCTGTACAACCCTAGGCTCCTCTGGTGTGTATATAAACCGGAGGGTTTAGTCCGTAGAGGCAATCATAATCATACAGGCTAGACATCTAGGGCTTAGCCATTACGATCTCGAGGTAGATCAACTCTTGTAATCCTCATATTCATCCAAGTCAATCAAGTAGGAAGTAGGGTATTACCTCCATTAAGAGGGCCCGAACCTGGGTAAACATCGTGTCCCCTGCCTCCTGTTACCTTTGATCCTCAGGTGCACAGTTCGGGACCCCCTACCCGAGATCGGCCGGTTATGACACCGACAATGACCACGACCACAAGGAGGGCACCCACGAAAGTTCTTTCAAGGTGAAACAGCCCATCTGTGACATCAGAGAGCGCACCATGGGCTTGTGCTCTTCCAACTGGAAGGACCCCGTCCATTAAATATGCGACAACATTCTATCAGCAAATCTTACCTTTTCTAGCTTGCCAACCCGTACCCTTTGTTGTAGTAGCATTTGTCGTGCGGTGCTTTAACTGTGTCGTGTTCAATTATTTCAGTTATGCAAAAATGTATTGTTCAATCGGGCTATGTGATGTTTAAGTATAAATTGTCCACTTTAGTTTCATGAATGGCTATATTTGGTGGTTTATAGTGAGTAGATGCCTTGTTTACCTATATTTGGTTGTTAGGTTGGTTGGAGTGAGCATTTTTCCAGTTATTGAGCAGATGCATTGTTTATATGTATTTGGTTCTTAGTTTGGTTGCAGTGAGCATTTGTCCAGTTATAAGGCACATGCCTTGTTTATCTGTATTTGGTTGTTAGGTTGCTTTTTTAGCATTTGTCCAGTTATCAAGCAGATGCCTTTTTTTATCTGCATATTCTTGTTAGGTTGATTGCAGTGAGCATTTGTCCAGTTTTCAAACATATGCCCTGTTTATCTGTATTTGCTTCTTAGGTTGGTTGCAGTGAGACTCTGTTCAGTTTTCAATGGCTATATTTGGTTGTTATACTGGTCATTTATGCCTTGTTTATTTCATTCATTCACAATGTGTTGTTCATTATGTGCAATTCAGAACTGTGCCACTCGACTACATCAATACCAGTTTGAACGGCTATATTTGGTTCCAATTATTCCTGGTGTAGTTAACACATGCCCTTTATTTCAGTTTTACACATTTATCCAGTGTGATGTTTAAGCATTACCTACGTTCTATTCATTTTCAAAAATACTAGTTTGAATTGCAATATTTGATGGATGTTAAGCCTGCTGTCAGTAACATTGCCTTCCATTTTATATATGCATTAACAACATGCTGAAACCAACACATTCAAGCTATCATTTGGAGATGATGTTGTTTACCTTTGCTATATTTGTTTGATGTTAAGGTTGCTGTACTTATCATGCCTTTCCGCTACTTATGCATGACAACAACGGGAGTGGCCACCATTTTCCGCCGAGGTTAGCTTCATCCCTAAACATACTCCCCGTCGTTCCATAATGTAGTGCATATAGATCCAGGCCTGGAAACTTGTTAGCTTCTAATATTGACTTGTTGCTTGTAGGTACATAAGCCCTTGGCAAGGATCCATGCATCGACCCTTTTTGCGTATGGGGCAATGAGATATTCATGAACAAGCATCAAGTGAGGAAACCGATAAGGATTATTAGCAAAAAGAATATGAATGGTGGCAAGCAAATTATTTGTTTATGCTCTATCCAACACAACAGTGAGCTGTAGGATGGTAACTAAAAACTCCGCAGCCTTCTCTTTTTACTGCCCATAATGAGTTGTTAGACAACAATGTCTGAATATTTTTCGTTCGCAGTTGTTCCCGAAGCAGTTCACTCAAGATTACCTCGCAAAGTACATGATTGGTGGACACGCAATGAAGGTTAAAGTATTTCATCTAGACTACAATGAGCATCAAGAAGTCGTAATGAAGACAGTGAAGGATGGACGGGTAGCCATCACAAGGGGTTGGCCTAGAGGGCGCGCATTACGCATGGAGGAGGGCACAATATGGGCATTCCACTTCCCTTCTCCAGAAACCAGAATGTCTTTTGCCTCTCTCTTTACAGTCTTTACTACAACTGTGGTTCATCCTTCTTTACTTGGTGCTTGTGTAGTTCTTCATTATTTGTACCCATGCATTGGTGGTTGAACCTGTATTCGTAATAAACAAGGTTGGAGATGAAATAAGTGATTGCCTACTTTCAAATTCAAAACATGTGATTTTTAAATTAGGGATTAATTAGGATTAACTAGGGATTAATTAGGGATTACAATGCACATAGTTTGTGAAAGTGAAACGTCTGCGATAGACGTGGAGATCAGAAACATTTCTAGGATCCACTACATGTGCGATCAATCTCCACTGCACACACGACATCCTCTTGAAAACTGTTTTCGTTAGGCCACCTTGCACAAACGTTTCCCACATAAAAATTGTGTGTGATGGACAGCCTTTGCCACACAGTTTCTTCTACGCACCGTGTGCGATGCATTCAACAACGCAAATGATAATATTGTTGATATCGTGTGCAATGGCAAAGCTATCACAAACGATTTAATGGGGAAAATTGTGTTTGATGTACCTATGAACATAAACGTTTTCCTTGGAGCGACTGTGTGGGATGTACATACGAATGAAATGTTTAGCGGGGAATGACTGTGTGGGATGTACTTGCGACCGGAAACAATTTCTCCTGTACAACTGTATTTTTTAGCTCTACTGTACGTATTTCCGTACTTGAGAGCTCGTTGGTCGCACACGAACTCATTTTGGCGAGCGTGTGTGCCAGGAGGGCATATCCCCGACGGATTCTGGGTCGTGTGGGAAGGATCCCCCTATCACCGTCACTCACTAGGCGACGGTTCCAAATGCCATCGCGGAAAGGGGTTAAAAACAGTTTATATAGCACCAACTGAGGGATTCCTGGATTAAGGGGTCCTCGGGCGTCCGACCTATGTGACATGGGCCGGACTGATGGGCCGTGAAGATACAAGATAGAAGACTTCCTCCCGTGTACGGATGGGACTCTCTTTTGCGTGGATGGCAAGCTTGGCCTTCGGATATGAAGATTCCTTCCTGTGTAAACTGACTCTGTACAACCCTAGGCCCCTCTGTTGTCTATATAAACTGGAGGGTTTAGTTCGTAGAGGCAATCACAATCATACAGGCTAGACATCTAGGGTTTAGCCATTACGATCTCATGGTAGATCAACTCTTGTAATCCACATATTCATCAATACCAATCGAGCAGGAAGTAGGGTATTACCTCCATCAACAGGGCCCGAACCTGAGTAAACATCGTGTCCCCCGTCTGCTGTTACCATCGACCTTAGACGCACAGTTCGGGACCCCCTACCCGATATCCGCCGGTTTTGACACCGAAATTGGTGCTTTCGTTGAGAGTTTCGCTGTGAAGTCGAAGACAGGATTGATGGCGCGCCTTGTCATCAAGGACAGTATCACCGCCGGAGCCCTGGCCTCTAGCCAAACCCTCTGGCTGGGCTGCTTTACCATGACCGCCCGTTCGGCCGTCAAGCCGATGATGACTTCTCATGTCATCGAAAATCGTCTCTGTGTTGACTTCGAATACTCCAAACAGATGGATGCGGCAGAGTTGTCGTCTTTAAACGAACTCCTGGATCGCATCGCTGCCATGGGGGTCGCTACAGACTACGATCATATTGGGCTTAAACCCGATCAGAGAGAAGTCAAATCTCCGCCGATCACCCATCAGATAGCGATCCTAGAGTAGCAAAACAACAACTCTTCCCCTGTGTTGAGGACGAGCTATGTTCGGATTTCCGAGCTCGTAGAGCCGGATACCTGTCTTCGGGACGACACTCCCTGTCCTCCGAACCTAGAATCGGACGTCGAGCCTGGAAAACCATTTAACATCCCGGAGCCCGAACTAATGAGCTCGGATGTTTTTCAAGCTCCAGACTCCAATTGGGTCGGGGATCGGATTTAAAGCCACCCACCCACCACAAGCAATATTCGCCAAGCATTTCTGGCCCTCCGGATATATGCAACCTCAAGTACGTATGAAAACAGTCTCAAGAAACAGTCCATCACTTTTGGGCCAGGTTCCTCCTTGTCAAATACAAGATTAAAGATTGCCGCGACGAGGATGCGATTTCAGTATTCTACAATAATTGCACGGATGAAGGAATCCTCAACGCCATCAACCGCCGTCGCGTATTACACTTTGCTGACTTGGCAACCATAGTACAAAAGTTCTACACAATGGAACGTGCCTGGAAAATTCAGACAGCTCGTTGGGAACCACCGGTCTCCACTCAACCCCTTTGTCAAGCAAAAATGATGCACCCTCGCGGGGCACCCGACCCCATAGTGAAGAAAACTAAGCCCATTACAGGACATAGAACCGTTCTGGGGGATGGCTCGATAGGCCATGCAAAATACACATGACACTGGATACCGTACCAACCCACAGCCTTAGAGCATGTTGGATACTCCGGCAAGTGGCCAAGAGTGGCGAGGATATCCTCACCAAAAACACCTCATAACAACGCCCCCTGGAAGACGACGACCTGAGAGTATTGACAGTCTTCGAGACTTTCACTTCAAACAATCATCGCAAGCGGGCACTCCGCAACCTCGCCGAAGTCTGCCAAGTCGCGGCAATGAACCCCTGGAATGACACGGCCATAACTTTCAATTCCAGTGACGAACCAAAATTCCGGTCATGCCGGGCACCAGCTGTCTTGGTCCTCAGTCCAATTGTGGATGGCTTTCGGCTCACTAAATTGCATGTGGACGGCGGCAGCGGACTAAACCACATCTACGAGGACACACTCAATAAAATGGAAATAGACATGAGCCACAACGAGCAAAGTAATATGACCTTTCGAGGAATCATCCTAGCCGGGAGGCGCGATGCGTGGGGAAAATTACACTCAACGTGGTATTCAGAACGCCAGAGAACTACCGGTCCGAAGAGATAACCTTCCAAGTGGCCCCTTTCAACAGTGGATATCACACCCTGTTGGGGCGAGATGCATTCACACGCTTTCAAGCTATACCTCATTACGGGTATATGATGCTCAAGATGCCCGGGCCCAACGGTATTATCACTCCCGCCAGTGATCCGAACATAGCACTCCTCGCTGAAAACAAAACCAGATTCCTGGCCCTCGAGGCACTTTCCGAGGCCCACGCAGGCGAAGAGTTAATTGCACTATGCTCCACGATGGATAGGGATGCAGACTAAGGCATAGCCTAGTGATGGGAAGGGGCTGATGCCTTCCCACCCACCCAGGTTCAAGGCATGGTACTTGCAATTTGGGTTTGTTGCACCAATTATACTGTAAGGGGTTCCCTTATAGTCTTTCTGTCAAAAAACCGGTGGATAGGGGCGACTTAATCCTTGATAAGCGGCCCAAATCCACCTCCTTCAAACCAACGGATGAAATAGTTAAATTTCAAGTCCACCCGACGGACCCCAAGAAGACAGCTTCCATCGGAGACACATTTGGACTGTCGATTGTACAAAAGAGTACACCTTTGTACCCCTATAACTGTCTGCACGCGATCTGAGCAGCGAGCACCACCGCGACCGAGCAAGGCAAGGAGGTGAGCCAATGTAAGGCGAAGCTTCGAAAGGAGCAGAACGGCGCCAAGACCAAGACCACAAAGAGCAAAGGGGCCAAACGGACTCCCAGGAAGATCCTTGCGGGGCAGGTTTAGAAAACCAGCAAGACCCTTGTCGTGGCAGCTCGCCCCACACCTCGGGCGAATCACCCTTGAGTCGACTGCCCCCATGGGGCAAGGATTAGGAGACATCCCGTGGTGGCATGCAGATCTTTGTGAAGACATTCAAGATCGAGATACACACTATAGAAGATGGCGACCCTTGGCGGGATCCCAGCCAAGGAGGACCACAAGGCCACCGGCAAGAGCCTTGCCGGGGATGACAGCAGGCGCCACGGCAAGACCCTTGTCGGGGCTACGGTGAGGCCCTTGCCAAGAACACCCGTAGGGCCACCATCGAGCCCACGCCAATCAAACCTCCACCACTGTTCGCATGCAGCTGCCGACCCAACCAGTTGGGCAGGCACTGCGTGGCGGCAGCGGATCTTCATGAAGACCCACCATCTGCGCCACCTCATTGCACGCTGCCTACATGGCACCACGAACAGCGCTGGCAGAACGCGATGTCGACACGAAAAGGGAGCGGCGGCAGACGAGACAGGCTCTCCCGTCCCCGATAAAGCAAGGACACCTAAGCAAGGCGCATTAAAGCGCCTTGTCATGTAATCACGAGGATAAACTCGCATCATTGTACCCTTTCCACCTCCCGTGTGCCCTTGTGGCGACCCCTTTCCCTATAAAAGGAGGCCCATGGCGACCGGGAGGAGGATTCGACTTTGGAGCTCCTCCGCCCCATTGCTAGTTCAAGAACACAGATAAACAAACCACCAAAGCAGGAGTAGGGTTTTATGCATCCTCGCGTCCCGAACACTGATAAGGAAACCGTGTGCTATATGTTTGATCCGATCTTCTCACGACCCGCGCCCCATGACCGTAGTAAAGATTCTTGATCCCATAGGTGTCGTTCCCACCGATATCTTTAGGCGCCCGGTAGGGGCGTAGTTGTGAAATCGGCTTTAGCGGTTAGCTGGCAGTCCTTCATCTTCTTGACCTTGAAGAAAGGAGGCGGAAGATCGACACTCGGCGATCGCAAAGCGAAGCTAAGTTGCATGAACCCTTATTTGTGCTACCCTTCTTATTTGAGGTTATTCCCCGGAGATGTCACGCCTTTGTATGAGAAACCTGCACGCTAAGGCTCTCCCACGATCGGCAACACCTTGCCTGTTTGAGTCCGCTCAACAGCCCAAGCGGCTGCGTCGAGAAAGGCGAGTAACCTTCCGTGATCAACAACGCCCTCGATTACGACTCGAGTCAAGCTCGACGATTCGAAGCCGCGTTCGAACGGAAAGGTGGCTCGTCCGGCGCACGCCAGCGTTCGCGGCAGCCCTGAGGATCCGTCCCCAAAAGCGCCGCTAAGGGCTTCCGTGCCGGCAAGCCTACCCGATCGGCGTGGGGCACGCATACAAAGAGGAATCGAACGGGAAAATAACATGCATGAAAATTAAGAGTACTTCAAAGTTATATTACATTGCGTCATAGCTGCGGTTCTAACTAAAGATAAAATTTGTATTGGTCGGGAACCCGCATCGGCGAAGAAGAACGGGATGTCTAATCCCGGCGCTGGCCTTCCACCTCTTGATTTCGTCGATGCAGTCGGTGATGGGCTTGATGCGCTCCTTGAGCACCGTGAGGTCAACACCATCCGGCAAGCTCTTCATCGCGGCCACGAAGTCAAGGTCGGGATTCCAGTGCGCCATCTTGGTGAGGATCTTGGTCACGACCCTCCGGCAAAGTCGCCGGGCCTCCTCAGCCAGCGTGGCCGTCCTGTTGGAGTGAAGATAGGCCAAGGCTCCGAGGACGCCCTCGAAGAACTGGGTCAGCTTGGCGTTGACGGTCCCGCTGCGCTCGAGGGCGTACCTCACGTTTGCCATCCCCATGGTGGCCAATTGCAAGGTGACCCTGCCGGCAACAACCTCCAGATGGCTGATCCACCTATTCGCACCCACCACATACTCCTGGTGGGAGGCGGCCTCGTTTGCCCGCAGCTGCTTCTCCTCCTCGAGGCTCCTGGTCAAGGTCTCCTCCCGAGCCCTGCTCTCCGACAACATCTTCTCGAGATCCTCCAGCTTCAGCTTGAGGTCTCTGATGGAGTTCTGCGTGTTGGAGAGCTCCCGATCCTAACGATGATCGCTCCTTGCGCCTCTACCAAAGCGCGGTTGAGCGTGCTCTTCTCGCCCGGACAGCGAGGTCTGCTCCTTCAGCTCGTCCCGCTCTGCTTCAGCTCCTTCACCTTGCGGCATGGGCGAGCTTGAGCATCGAGTGCCTCCTTGTGCCTCTGCTCAAGCTCGCGGGTCCGTCGAGCGACAAGGGCCTCGAGCTCCTCATCCTTGCCGCGGAGCGTTGCGATAAGCTTCACTTCACGCGCGGAGAGATCCTCTTCCTGGGAATCCAGGGCGGCTTGATGCTGGTTCCGGGCAGCTTCGGCCACGGCAGCCAAGTTCGCCGCCTTTTCCGGGGCCTTCTCGATGTCGGCCATTTTCATGGTGAGCTCCACATTGCGCTTGGCCAATTCCTCCTAAAAGGCCCTGTGCTCCTCGCGAGTCTGGTGGAACCAGGTCTACATCTCAGCGACACGCGCCTTGAAGTCCACCTCCGCGTTGTCCACCGTTGCCATCCTGGAATTGACCTTGTCCAGGCGGGCACGGTAGAGCACTTGGAGCTTCCGGAAATCGGCCCCCATGGCGCGGAAAATCTGCTCTTCTCGAGAACCGTCGCCGCCAACGGCCGACTCAGCATCCACCTCAAGCCCAATGGCGGCAAGCACCTCGCCGTCAAAGGCTTCCCCTTCGGCGGGCACTCGGCTTGATGCCCCTGGAAGATGAACGAAAAGATCGTCGCCCACCTTCAGATATCTGCCAGGGCCCGAGGTTGAGGAGGAGGGAGGCTGGTCACCCGCCACCTCTTCCTCGGCGGAGGCCTTGCCCGGCCTCACCGGCAGGTCCACAGCTGGCGCCCTCGTGAAAGCCTTTGTCGGTCGCTTGGCGGCCCCCACAGCGCGTCCTCGGCAGCACCCTTGGCGGCCGTCAGTGCGGCCTCATCGGCATCTTTGGCGGCCTCCTCGTGGCAATCCTGCTGGCCTCGCCCGCGGCCTCCTCGGCAATGTCTCCAACAACGGTGTCCACGTCCTCCATGTTTGTTGAAGGAGGGCACAGGCAGCAATGGGAGCAATGAAGCCAAGAAAAGAATAAGGGAAAAGAGAGCGAAGGACAGGCGAGTCACCGGTGCGGTGTGAAGCGAAGTCCCTCTCCGCCAAACATTTGGCGCCGTGGCAGAGTCACCACCCCAGTTCCCTCTTCCTCCATGGGTGTGGGCTCCGTGCCTGAGGCCCTTGCCGAGGACACCCCCCGCGGCGGCGTAGTCAATGGGGGTGGTGTGTTAGGAGTAGCCCTCTATGGCTCCTCCTGCTCCCGCTCCCCTCCTGCAAACCCGGCAAGGTCAGCATCATAGCATCGAGTGCCTACCACATGTCGAGTAAGAAGAGGGTGACTAACTTACGCTGGTGGCTGCGCCGGGGGCTGCTGTCCGGGCTGCTTAGCACCACCAGTGGTGTCTTTGAAGCCCCAGCCGGGGGCTGACTACTCGCCGAGGTCCTCGCCCTCTTCACCCTCTGGGCCAACGTCTCTGTCTCCCTGCAATAGCAAAAAATGGATCAAGACAAGCGACCCGATTCGGGGAAAATGGAAATGACAAGAAGGAGCGGAGTACTTACTCGTCATCCGTCTCCTCCTCTTCCACGAGTTTCCTTTTCCTCTCCGGGTGAGAGGCCCGAGATCAAAGGGATCTCCACATCATCATCCGAGTCGGCGCTGCGGAGGAGGCGAAGAAAGGGTGGGGTTTGTCGCGGCGCCGGATGAGGAAGGGGTTGTCGCCTTCTTCTTCTCGGTGGCCTTCGTCAGCCCCTTCGCTGCCGTGGCCCTCGTGTGGCGCCCGGACCCCTCCAGGGTCAATTGAGGCCGCGTAGCCCTGCCGGGCCGGACCAGCTCGCCAGAGCCAGACCGTCGTAGGACTCGCCCACTTCCCCTGGCTGGCGTCGAGCCCGCCGCCACGTCCTCCTCGTCCGACGACTCGTCGGCCGCATCCTCGACAAGCGGAGCTCCAGCATCGACGTTGCTAACCTCCTCGGTGGCTGCCGCCCACAGGGTGAACTGCTCCTCCTCCGCAGCCGTCGCGGCGTTGTCCTCCACACCCCCGGCGCTGCCGGCCTCCATGGCAAGCTGTGCCACCCTCGCCCTGGTGGCGATGTAGTCCAGCTCCGCCTGGGTGGTGTCCATGACAAGCCACCGCTCAGCGTCAGCATTGACGTATACCTCGATCAAGGAGTCGAAGAACTGCTGCACATCTGCGTCCGTCGGCTCCTTCCAGCTCGGGACAGGGCCGTGCACGTTGCAGTCCGGCATCATAGCAATGATCTCGGACCGGCGTGAGTTATTGCACAATGGGACCACCCCCGCTGGCAACTTGAAGAACGGCCCCTTGACGGCCTTGCCGACCTTTGCGGCAGCCCTAGCGGCCTTGCCGGTCCGTTCGACCTCGCCGTCGCGACCCACATCAAGCTGGAAAAGCTGCTGGCAGAAGTGGGCATGCGCCATCACCGTGAAGTTGTGGTCGAGGCCAGGGCGGAGCCGCATAATGTCAGCCGGGTTCGTAAAAAGCCAGGCTGGCCTCCCCTTATTATGCAACGGGGCAATCCGGCGGCGAATGAAGTCTGCCCCGATCATCTCCAGGGTGAGCCCAGCCCGGGTCAGCCGGAGGATCCTGGTGGTGGCGACAGTAAGCCTCCCATCGACAGCATCGACATCACTCCAATCGCTGCTGCGGACCGGCGGCGCTCGGCGGACCTTGCAGAATTCCGGCGGGTCTTCTTCTTCAATCCAGCACCACCAGCCGCGCCACTCCTCCCACCTCTCCTTCATGGCACCGTCCGGGTACGCCACCTTGGATCTTGGGATCTAGGCGACGCATCCGGAGACGGCGCCTCCGGGCTGGATTCGAGGGGAGAAATAATGGCGAAAGAGTGTTGTGTTGGGCTGCACTCCGGCAAAGCCTTCGCAAAGATCTTGCCAAGAGAGCCGAACGCCACCGCATTCGGAGTGAAATCCAAGAGGCGAAAGCCGAAGGTGTGCATGATGTCGCAGTAGAAATCGAAAAAAGGGGGGCATAACCTGCAAGAAAGGTAATCGACAAAAAAGGGATACCGATTAGGAGCAGGATCGGCGCAAGCGGCAGGAATGACGCACGTCGCCGGGTGCCCCGAATTCTCTCCCCCCATCTTCACTCCCCATAAGCGCTTGAAGGAGGCCCGGAGCTCATGAACATCAACCGACGAGGGGAAGAAGAAGGCGGACTTCGTCCGGTCCCCCGACAGCGCGCTCTCCGGCGGCTCCACGGTCCCAGAGCCCTTAGCCACCCAATTGCCCTTGGCGGATTTGGGCACCATGGCGGCCGAGAGGTCTAGAGGATTGAGGAAGAGGGGTGGCGAAGCAGCGACGGCAGGCGACGGCGAAAGCTTAGGAAAGAAGGAAGAGAGGCAATGACGGCTCTGAGATTGGAAAAGGTACAAGAGAAGAGGAGAAAGTGAGCAGCGCGCATCATGTTATTCCTTCTTATGGGGAAAACGCAGGCGCCTCCTTCGCATTAATCGCGACGTGGCGACATTGCGCGCCGAGCTCAGCCCCCACGATGCCGCCCACGACACGCATGCCTCCCCACGCCGAGCCACGCGGGGAGGTATGGGAAGCGCCGCCAAGAGACTTATGCGGTAAAAACCACCCCCTGCTCACAAGCACCATTTTGGGCCTAGCCTAACGACGCGATTATGCTTTACGTGTGGCCCAGGCCTGGGCTCTGTCGGTGTACAAAAAGAGCGGTACACTTTTGTACCCCTATAACTCTGCACGGCGAGGCTCGAGCCGCTGCACCACCGCACCGAAAGCAAGGCAAGGGAGGTGAGCCAAGATAAGGCCGAAGCTCGAAAGGAGCAGAACGACGCCAAGACCAAGACCACAAAGAGCAAAGGGGAATGAGCGGACTCCCCGGCAAGATCCTTGCCAGAGGCGGTTTAGCAAACCCGCAAGACCCTTGCCGTGGCAGCTCGCCCACACCCACGGAGCGAATCACCCTTGAGTTAACAGCCCCCATGGGGCAAGGATTCGGGAGACATCCCCGTGGTGGCATGCAGATCTTTGTGAAGACATTCAAGATCAGATACACACTATAGAAGATGACGACCCTTGGCGGGATCCCAGCCAAGGAGGACCACAAGGCCCCCGGCAAGAGCCTTGCCGGGGATGACAACAGGCGCCACGGCAAGACCCTTGCCGGGGCCCCGGCAAGACCCTTGCCGGGGCTACGGCGAGGCCCTTGCCAAGAACACCCGTAGGGCCACCATCAGGCCCATGCCAATCAAACCTCCACCACCGTTCGCATGCAGCTGCCGACCCAACCAGTTGGGCATGCACCTGCGTGGCGGCAAGCGGATCTTCGTGAAGACCCACCACTGCGCCACCTCAGCTGCCTGCCTGCCTACATGGCACCACGGGCATCGCTGGCTAGGGCGCGTGTCGACACGAAAGGGAGCGGCGACGGACAAGACATGGCTCTCCCCCGTCCCCGATAAAGCAAGGACACCTAAGAAAGACGCATTAAAGGCGCCTTGTCATGTAATGCGAGGTATAAATTCGCATCATTGTACCCTTTCCACCTCCTGTGTGCCACTATGGCGACCCCTTTCCCTATAAAAGGAGGCCCAAGGCGACAAGGAGGAGGATTCGACTTTTAGAGCTCCTCACGCCCCATTGCTAGTTCAAGAACACAGATAAACAAACCACCAAAGCAGGAGTAGGGTTTTACGCATCCTCGCGTCTTAACCTGGATAAGGAAACCGTGTGCTATCTGTTTGATCTGCTCTTCTCACGACCCCGCGCCCCGCGACTGTAGTAGGGATTCTTGTGATCCCGTAGGTGTCATTCCCACCGACATGGACCCAACGGTTGACGCCGCACTACGAGCGTTCCTGCATGAGAACTGGGACATATTCGCCTGGCACCCTTCTGATATGCCAGGAATCCCACGCAGTTTGGCCGAACATAGCCTCAATATATTGAAGGGATATAAGCCAGTCAAGCAAACACTGCGGCGCTTTTCCGAACCCAAACGACAAGCTATGGGGGAGGAGCTAGCCAAGTTAATCGAGGCCGGATTCATCAGAGAAATAAAACACGCGGACTGGCTAGCAAACCTGGTGATGGTGCCAAAGAAGGATAAATCCTGGTGCCTGTGCGTCGATTTCAAAGACCTCAACAAGGCATGCCCTAAGGATCCCTTCTCCCTCCCCCGCATCGATTATATTATTTATGTTACTATAGGACACGACTCACTGTGTTTCCTCGACGCATACTCCGGATACCATCAAACAAATAAAGGAGTCCGATCAAGCCGCAACGACATTCATTACCCCATGCAGGCCTTTCTGCTTGAGCACTATGCCCTTTGGGCTTAAAAACGCCAGTGCCACCTACTAACGCATGATTAAAACATGCCTGGAGAAACAAATCGGCAAGACAGTTGAAGCATATGTGGATGACATGGTCATCAAGACTAGACACGTTGAGTCATTAATAGATGACCTGCGTCTCACATTCGACAACCTCCGCACATATGACATCAAGCTCAGTCCGGGAAACTGTGTTTTTGGCATTCCCGCTGGAAAATTGGTGGGCTTCATCGTTTCCAATAGAGGAATTGAGGCAAATCCAGCCAAAATCCGAGCTTTGTCACAATTGGCTACACCAAAAGACCTTAAACAAGTCCAAAAACTAGCCGGATGCGTGGCAGCTTTAAGCCGCTTTATCTCCAGACCAGGAGAAAAAGCATTGCCACTTTATTGCCTTCTTCGAAGCACCGACCACTTCGTGTGGACGCATGCGGCAGCGGCCGGACTGGAAGAAATAAAGGCTCTTTTAGTGAGCAACCCAATCCTGGCCGCGCCGAATGTCGGCGAACCGATGTTATTATACATCTCTACAATACACCAGGTGGTGAGCGTGGTGCTCGTCGTTGAACGAGAGGAGGACGGACACAAATTCCCACTCCAAAAACTGGTATACTACGTATCCACTGTCCTCGCACCATGCAAATCCCGGTACCCTCATTACCAAAAGATAGCATATGCGGTCTTCATGGCATGCCGGAAGCTACGACGCAACTTCCAAGAGTGTTCGATCACGGTGGCTTCCGAAGTACCACTCAATGACATAATAAACAACTACGACGCTACGGGCCGGATTGCCAAGTGGGCCATAGAGCTCCTGCCATTCGAAATAACATACAAACCACGCCGAGCCGTTAAATCCCAAGTATTGGCCGACTTCGTCACCGAATGGACAGATGCCGGACTACCTAAAAGTACGGTACATATTCCAACTGGTTCATGCACTTCGATGGCTCTAAAATGCTGGCCGGCTTAGGAGCGGGCATCGTCTTAACGTCCCCCATTGGAGACACAGTCCAGTACGTACTCCAAATAATATACACAGACTCCAACAATGCAGCCAAATACAAGGCCTTATTGCACGGTCTTCGGATGGCTGCCTCCATGGGCGTACAACGCCTGGAGGTGCGCGGGGACTCAAATGTCACAATATACCAAATAAATGGAGACTTCGACGCCAAAGATCCGAAGATGGCGGCCTATCGTAACGCCATACTTAAAATACCAGCTCAGTTCGAGGGACTCAAGTTTCATCATGTGGCTCGAGAAAGTAATGAAGCGGCGGATGTCCTTGCTTGCATGGGCGCCAAGCGTGACCCCGTCCCGCCTAACATCTTTCTAGAAAGCATCTTCAAGCCATCCATGGTGTGGCAGGGTGAGAGAAGCAACACCAGTCCGGATCCGATTATACCCCCAGATTCCGAACAGAATATCGATATCATCGGGGGCTCAGCCACCGAAATAACACCATCGGCCCATCTAATAATGGCAGTAATTGCCCTGTGGACCAAACCCTTCTTGGCCTATCTTAATAGGCGAGAGCTCCCTGAGGATCAGAATGAGGCTCGCTGCATTGTTCGGCACTCGAAAGCCTACAAGGTCCCTGACGGAGAGCTCTACAAGAAAAGCGCTACCGGAGTCCTTCAAATATGTATCTCCGAAGAAGAGGGACGACAGCTCCTGGCCGAAATCCATGCTGGTCTCGGCAGTCACCACGCCGCGGCTCGGGCCCTCATAAGTAAAGCCTCCCGTACAGGTTTCTTTTGGCCGACGGCCCGAGCAGATGCACAGGACCTTGTCCAACGTTTTGTCAGACGCCAGCTTTTCACCAATCAAAGCCATATGCCGCCTACCGCTCTACAAACAATCCCCATTAGTTGGCCTTTCGCGATCTGGGGGCTTGATATGGTCGGACCCCTCAAAGGAGGAAGCCATAATAAAAAATATCTGCTGGTCATGGTAGATACATTCACCAAGTGGATAGAGGCCAAACTAGTTAAAACGGCCGAAGCCGGACCAAAAATAGACTTTATATCCGGTGTCGTGCACCATTATGGTGTCCCACATAGCATCATCACCGGTAACGGCTCCAATTTTACAGCCGATGAAGTGAAATCCTGGTGTGCTAACCTGGGCATTAAGCTCGATTACGCCTCCGTCTATCTCCCGCAAACAAACGATCAAGTCGAACGAGCTAATGGTCTTATCATGAGCGGCATTAAACCTAGACTAGTGTGGTCTTTGGAAGAATCAGCAAGCACTGGGTTGAGGGCTCGACTCTGTACTCTGGGGGCTACGGACCACGCCCAATCGCACTATCGGATACACACCATTCTTCATGGTGTACGACGCAGAGGCCGTTTTGCCCTGAGACATCATTCGTGACTCACCTCGAGTGCGCATGTATGGAGAGAGAGACCGAGACTTATAATGTTGGTGAACTCGTTCTACGCTTGCCAGAAAAGAAAAAGGACAAACTCAAGCCCAAGTGGGAGGGTCCCTTCATCATAGATGAAGTTCTCACTGGAGGAGCGTACCGCCTGCCTAATGCATCGGACAATCGCTTAGAGCCGAACCCGTGGAATGCCACCAGACTCCGAGGATTCTACGCCTAGAGCCGTACTCTTTGTTCGTCTTCCTCTCCCTTTGTTTCCAATTTTCTCTCTTTAATTTTTTCTCCAGCTCTATAGCTCTTGTGCGGCCAAGCCGCACACCTATGACGTACAGATCCTTAAATGTATATGCTCCTAATACCTGGGGGCTTCTTTTACAAAAGCTTATTTTCATTATTTTCCAAGCATCAAGCTCACCACATATGTGTCCTTTCCTCATATGTACCTTTTCTTTGCCATTATATGCACCATTATGACTTATGTTTTTGCCAAGCTGGGTTGCCTGGCTCCTGTGCTTATGCCCTACCTTCCCGTTTGTTTGGCTAGGGCATAAAGGGAGCACCTCTGTGATTGTTACAGCCGGGTCATCCAGACTTGTACCTCAGACTGGGTGAAGCCGAAAGCTAGCATTCTTAAGGGAATATTCGGTCAGTGGACTAAATACGTTATACCCTAATTACATTGTGAACCCCCAGATGTTACATATAGCGATTTTTCAATCACAGTTCGGGCATGCATACTAACGCATGTTCACCCAGGGAAAGGAACCCTTAACGGAACTATTCTCCCTGGAAGATGTTTCTTACAATCAACAAGTAATATAACATAGCTAGCCGGATACAACTTGTCTGTTCAAGCAACTATGACCCCTACACCTGGTTCCCACTCATACCCCGGTCTATATTGCCGCTCCAGTATTCGGAAACACTCCGCACCTTCGGGTCCAGAGGTCGAAGAGAAAAGGTTCGCCATGACAATCATTTTACAATCCGGCTAGGGACAATTTTGTCAGTGGAAGTACATAGTCACTTGGACTCAAAAACGTCTTCCTCTATGCCGTATAACTGGCTTTCTAGCTTACAATCCTATTGGGAAAACTTGGCGGCTCTCTTTACTTGGTCATATACCAAACTCACTGGAATTTCTTGTCAATCTGACCCCCGGGGTCCGACCTGGGCCATATGATTCGGATCAAGCTTGGTGTACCGTGTTTTTACCATGGCCCAGGCCTCTCGCGCACCTTCTTGGTAGGCCGATATCTTCCATAATCGAAAATACCGCCGAGCTCCCTCGAATAGCTTCACAAGCTCCTCCATACTTCTTGGAGGGGAGGCAAATGGACACAAAGCCTTGGCAACGCTCCGCATTGCTTGCCGAGCTCGCTCGTGCACTTGGGACAGCTCTTACAGCAGATTGCCTTGAGATCCGGACATTTCCTCTTCAGGACGGCCAGTCAGCATACCTGCAGACATAAATCTGTCAGCTCATTTTTTCGCTGAATTACACGGAGGTAAGTTAAAAAGCATACTGAATATGCCGCCTCGTAGCCTCCTATTTTCCTTTATGGCGTCAGCTAGCTGGGCTCATACATCTTTTAGCTCTTCACCCAGCAGGGTGTTGGAATCCTGTAGCTTGTTCTTATCATCCCTGACTTGTATCAGCAAATGTTCGCCTGCGGCCAGTTGCCTTTCTGCCTCTTGTTTACCCGCCTGCGCGACTTTCAGTTCCCCTTTCAGTTGATCTGCTGATCTTGTCATCGGAAACGCAACAGTATTCACATTACTGGTACATGATTATACTTTTTCTGGATGGAGGGGAACATTACCAGGAGGTGCCTCCTTGGACTTCTCCTGTTCGGCGGTAACAACAGCTAGCTGAGTCCGGCACTTTTCCAGCTCATGAGACAACATGTTGCTCTTCTCTGTGAGTACATGATTATACAATGATCCTTAAATCAGTTGTTTCAACTTTTTCAAGTCTCAGGGGCTACTGGTACATGATTACCAGATCTGTACAATGCGTACTTACCAGCATATCTTTCTAATGCTGGTCAGTGGCTCTGACAAGCCCGTCCCGAGTAGCTCGGATGTACGCATCAGCAGAGCTGAAGGCATTGAACGCCTCTTTAGTAAACCAGGGTCGCGAAGAGCGGCTGAGGGAGTCCTGGATTAGTGAGTGTCCGGATAGCCGGACTATAACCTTTGGCCAGACTCCTGGACTATGAAGATACAAGATTTAAGACTTCGTCCCGTGTCCGGATGGGACTTTCCTTGGCGTGGAAGGCAAGCTTGGCAATACGGATATGTACATCTCCTCCCATTGTAACCGACTCTGTGTAACCCTAGCCCTCTCCGGTGTCTATATAAACCGGAGGGTTTTAGTCCGTAGGACGAACAACAATCATACCATAGGCTAGCTTCTAGGGTTTAGCCTCTCTGATCTCGTGGTAGATCTACTCTTGTACTACCCATATCATCAATATTAATCAAGCAGGAGTAGGGTTTTACCTCCATCGAGAGGGCCCGAACCTGGGTAAAAACATCGTGTCCCTTGTCTCGTGTTACCATCCTCCTAGACGCACAGTTTGGGACCCCCTACCCGAGATCCGCCGCTTTTGACACCGACATTGGTGCTTTCATTGAGAGTTCCTCTGTGTCGTCATCTTTAGGCCCGATGGCTCCTCCGATCATCAACAATGATGCGGTCCTAGGTGAGACTTTTCTCCCCGGACAGATCCTCGTATTCGGCGGCTTTGCACTGCGGGCCAATTCGCCTGGCCATCTGGAGCAGATCGAAAGCTACGCCCCTGGCCATCAGGTTAGATTTGGAAATTTGAACTACACGGCTGACGTCCACGGAGACTTGATCTTCGACGGGTTCGAGCCACAGCCGAGCGCGTCGCACTGTCACGATAGGCATGATCTAGCTCTGCCGCGAACAAGTGCCTCGAGGCAAGACACCGGTGTCCGCCCGACCCTTAGCTCGGAGCCGATCAAGCCCAGCTTGAGGACGGGTGGCTGGACACCGCCTCGGTGGCTGCAATCTCTATGCCGATCGAGCCAAACACCAGCCTTGTCCTTTGCAAAGCTCGTGACTCCAAGGTGCCAGACTCCTCTCCGGACTCCGAAACTTCCGCGCCCCTGCCAATCGAATCCGATTGGGCGCCGATCATGGAGTTCGCCGCGGACATCTTTCAAAGACTCGCCTTCAAATGACATTCTGAATTCACTAAAGTCTCTCTCTTTATCAGGAGAGCCTGGCCGGACTATGGTCAGCAAGGTTGGGATGCGGATGACGAAGAAATTCAAAGCCCACCCACCACCCACTTCGTAGCCACTGTCGATGATTTAACCGACATGCTCGACGTCGACTCCGAAGACATTGACGGTATGGACGCCGATGCAGGAGACGACCAAGAACCAGCGCCTATAGGGCACTGGAAGGCCACCTCGTCATATGACATATACATGGTGGACACCCCAAAAGAGGGGAATGTCGAGGGAGCAACGGAAGATGACCCCTCCAAGAAGCAACCTAAGCGCCAGCGTTAGCGGCGCCGCTCTAAATCCCGCCAAAGCAAAAACAGTGATTCCGGCACGGGAGATAATAACACCGACAAAGGTGCGAAGACAACCCTCCAAAGAGGATTCAACACAGAGGATGGAGAAGCTAGCCCTCATGAGAGAGCGGCGGATATAGAGGTAGAGGACGATAATTACATGCCTCCCTCCAAAGACGAGGCAAGCCTCGATTTACGCATTTAATTTGTCGTGGCTCCGAGGATCCCATCAAACAAGAGCGCTTTCAAACGCAGGCTTATGGCCACGGCGAGCAGCCTCAAGAAAAAACAGCAACAACTTAGAGCTGACCAAGACTTGCTAGCCGACAGATGGACTGAAGTCCTTGCGGCCGAAAAGTATGAACTCGAATGCCCCTCCAAGAGCTACCCAAAGTGCAGGCTGCTACCCTGATTAGAGGAGGAATCACCTAAACCTACATCACCAACGTATGATGCGGCCGACCGGCCACCTCGTGGCCGCGACAGAGATGCCTCTCGGCCCTCCACTCAAGCCGCACCCCGGCGTCGCTCAAAAAGTACCTAGGCACGGGGAAATGCACTAGACCTGCGAGATATATTGGAGGACAAGGAAAGGCAAACAAGATCGATCTACG
Organism: Aegilops longissima; assembly: GCA_021605205.1. Taxonomy (NCBI): domain Eukaryota; kingdom Viridiplantae; phylum Streptophyta; class Magnoliopsida; order Poales; family Poaceae; genus Aegilops; species Aegilops longissima. Next base: position 481,044,132 of record CM038677.1, on the reverse strand, counting down.
AATCGCGTGGGCGCCCCACGACACGTGACGATAACTGTCATGCCGGATATGGCAAATCCGGCCGGGCCGAACATAGTAGACAAAGCTCACCTGAGCTACGTCGTGATATAGCCCAATACAGAGACGCCGCACACCCACTATGCTTCACAGATGAAGTAATGGATCATCAAATCCCCAAGGGTTTCAAACCTGTAAACATCGAATCATACGATGGCACAACAGATCCTGCGGTATGGATTGAGGATTATCTCCTTCATATCCACATGGCCCGCGGTGATGATCTACACGCCATCAAATACCTCCCAGTCAAGCTTAAAGGACCAGCTCGGCATTGGCTTAACAGCTTGCCAGCAGAGTCAATTGGTTGCTGGGAGGACCTGGAAGCCGCATTCCTCGAGAATTTTCAAGGCACCTATGTGCGACCACCAGACACCGATGACCTAAGCCACATAATTCGGCAGCCAGAGGAATCAGCCAGACAATTCTGGACATGGTTCCTAACCAAGAAAAATCAAATAGTCGACTGTCCGGACGCAGAGGCCCTCGCAGCCTTCAAACATAACATCCGTGACGAGTGGCTTGCCCGACACCTAGGACAGGAAAAGCCAAAATCCATGGCAGCCCTCACGACACTCATGACCCGCTTTTGCGCGGGAGAAGACAGCTGGCTGGCTCGTAGTAATAACATGACCAAGAGCCCCGTAATTCGGATACCAAGGACAGCAATGGCGTGTCGCATCGAATAAGCACAAGCGCCGCGTGCGGCATAATATCGAGGATACGGCAGTCAATGCCGGATTCAGAGGCTCTAAACCCGTCAGCGGAAAAAGCCATTCAAAAGAAATACTCAGGGTCTGGCCCAGTTTGGACCGAATACTCGATCGCTGTGCGGATACACGGCACTTCGAAAACTAGCCAATCACACCAACAGGGATTGTTGGGTGCTCAAGAAGGCAGGCAAGTTAAGTGCAGAAACAGAGACAAGGGGCTGCATAGCGATGATGAGGAGGAGCCCCGCCACGAACAATAGGGGACAGAAGGGCTTTCCCCACAAGTGCGTCACGGTGAACATGATATACGCAACCCACATCCCCAAAAGGGAGCGGAAGCGTGCACTCGTGGACGATATGCGCTGGAGCCACGCCTAAAGTTGAACCCGTGGTCCTCCTGCCGATCACTTTTGATCGAAGGGACCACCCCACTAGCATCCGCCACGGCGGATTCGCCGCATTGGTTCTAGACCCAATCATTGATGGATTTCACCTCACTAGAGTCCTTATGGACGGCGGCAGCAGCCTGAACCTGCTTTATCAGGATACAGTGTGAAAAATGGGCATAGATCCCTCAAGGATTAAACCCACAAAGACGACCTTTAAAGGCGTCATACCAGGTGTAGAGGCCAACTGTACAGGATCAATTACACTTGAAGTGGTCTACGGATCCCCAGATAATTTCTGAAGTGAGGAGTTAATCTTCGACATAGTCCCGTTCCACAGTGGCTATCACGCACTGCTCGGACGAACCGCATTTGCAAAGTTCAATGCGGTGCCGCACTACGCATACCTCAAGCTCAAGATGCCAGGCCCTCGAGGAGTCATTACGGTCAATGGAAACACCGAACGCTCTCTCCGAATGGAGGAGCATACGGCGACCCTCGCGGAAAAAGTACAAAGTAGCCTCTCAAGGCAATTCTCCAGTCTGGCTATTAAACGTCGGGACACCATCAAGCGCGCCCGGAGTAACCTACAACAAGACCGCCTGGCACGTTCCAAGCAAGCGTAGCAGTGCGGCCCCAACCCCAGCCCACGCGAAATTGCGAAACCAGTACTACGCGTACATATTTACGCTCTGGTAATACCATGGGCATAAGGGGGGGGGGCACGACCACGGCACGCCCAAAATGCGGCTCAACCGCACTAGGGGCTCCCGATTTTGTCATTCTTTTTTTTCTAACTTTCAGGACTCCACTCTCCGGAAGGCCTGTCCGGCAGTACAATCGCCGAACACACGATGCAACAGCCAGGGAGGTAGAAAGCTACGTCGAATGTCCAGGTAGTCTCTATAACGAGCTAAATACCTGTCTTACATACCGTCTCGTAGCTTGCCCCTGGAGGGGGACATGTTAAATAGTCCCATCTCTTGCTTATCGCACTATTTGTATCGCTCTGCTTTCACAGCAGCCTTTTAATAAACAATGCATAGCTTTTGCCTATTATTGCATTCCTTCTTTTACGTAAATATGTTCAGTTATGACATTATGCAACCGTACACTTTGGTACGGCCAATACACCAGGGGCTTAAGTACCCCAGGATATGGTGTGAGAAGTCTGAACACTCTCACGAGTGCGGCACCTCGAACTTATAGCATTATATGCATCGGCTCCGAATCATGTCTTGGGTCAATAGTTGGGTTTGCCCGGCTCCCATGTTTTGGTACCTTACGCCCGCTATATCGCTAAGGTAGCGCTGGGAGAACTACTGCGATTGTGCCCCAGTTGAGCTGGGTTAAGCACCTCAGTAGAGAAAGCTAAAACTGACCGTCATGATAGGGCGAGAGCTGGTCGCTGTTCAAAAGGTTTCGAGTCCCTAAAGACTTATGCCGCTAAGAGCGAGGAGCCGGCTTCGTCCGGCCTAGGCGTGGATAGCGCCCCGAACCCGGTCTTCCGAATACTAGGGGCTTCGCCGAAATTTAAAATTATAGAATTCTATGGCTAAGTGAGAGTGATAAAGCATTATAGTCCGATTGCCTTGTTCATCGTGCTGAGCGCCTCCCTCGAAGGACTCAAGAATGGGAACAAGAGCGCTTAGGTTTATTCCGAACACCCCAGCACTTGTGTCATGGGGGCAGAAGCCGACGACTCGCCATCATTCAGATTTAATAAACGGCCGCATAGAAGGTAATATTTTAAATTCAAAAAGCGTTGCTTAGCGCATATGAACAAGTTTTCAGCGCATGTGATAACACGGCGAAGTTTACTCAAAAATTACATCCTTGGAACATTCATCCGCCACAAGGGGGCACCTTCAGACGCTCTCATAATACATCTCGGCTTGCGATGCTCCTTGCCCTCCGGTGGCCCATCTGTCACCAACTTCTCAAAGATCCATCTTGCCCCAAAGTGTACTTTCATTACGTGCAAGGGCCCTATGGTCCCCTTCGATGCATACGGAGCGCTTGATGACTTCAAGCCGTGGACAGGCATCCGCCAGCCGCCTCACCAGCCTAAAGTAGCTCCCATGCATGACCTCTCCAGGCCATAGCCAGACTATAAGGCCCTTCATGGCCTGTTCTGCCACCTTATGGAGCTCGACCAGCTGCTTCAGCTGGTCGCTCAAGGGCACCGGGTGTCCGGCCTCAACATACTGGGACCAGAACACCTTCTCCGTCGGGCTCCCTTCCTCGGCTCGGTAGAATGCGGCAGCGTCGGACACACTGCGGGGCAGATCTCCGGATGCTCCTGGAGAGCTCCGGACTCGAGTAAGTAACAAGTAATTCACTTTCACGTGCTTGCTTTGCATAAAGAATGCCTTACCCGCCGCTATCTTCTTCATCGCCTCAATTTCCTGGAGGGCTTTTTGGGCTTCGGCCTTGGCAGATTTGGCGCTCTCAAGGGCCGAGGCGAGCTCGGACTCTCGAGTCTTTGAGTCAAGCTCCAAAGTCTCGTGTTTTTTCATGAGAGCCTGGAGCTCTTGTTGCACCTCGCCACCCGCGCCTCCTGCTTTTCTCACTCGGTGCGCTCCACGGCCGCATTGTCTTCGGCCTTGGACAACGCTTCCTTCAGGGTCGCCACCTCGGTTGTGGCCCCTGTAATACTCACGTTGGTCCTGTCATTCTTTGCAACCAGATCTTTTTATATACTTTCATAAGGTCTTACTTACCTTCCTTGTCCTCGAGTTGCTTCTTGGCAAGGCCGAGCTTGTTCTCGGACCGCTCGAGGCTCTGCTTCAATGCATCGACCTCAGCAGTCAGTGCGGCAGAGGTCAGCAGCGTAGCCTGCATTCCCATATTTACATACTTATGTTAGACTCCTGCGTATACCTTTTAGATCCTTAGTACGGCTTTTCTTTCTGAACACCAAACTGAGCATCAGGGGCTACTGTCTATGCGGTAATATTTTTACATATCTTAAATACACACCTCAAAGCCTGTTAGAAGGCTGGCACAGGCTTCCGTCAGCCCGCTCTTGGTGGACTGAACCTTCTGGATCACCGCACTCATGATAGTGTGGTGCTCCTTGTTGATGGAGGCGCCGTTAAGCACCTCCAGCAAATTATCAGGTGCCTCCGATTGGACGGAGGTCACCGGCATCGTAGGCTTGCCCTTCTTACTAGGGGGCCGCCTGTTGGACTCCGGAACCACTGAAGGTTCCGTTGCGGTGTTCGGCCCAGGGTCGGACTTAGAGCCCTTTGGGGTTTAATCCCCTTTGCGCCTGGAGTCCGGGAGGTCGCCTTGCGGCGCCTCCAGGACCACCTCCTCCTGGCTTGGCCCCTTTTGGGACTCCACCTCGGCATTGTCCGTAGGGCGAGAGGAGGTAGCAGTCGGGAGTGAAAGACAATTCACATCCGACGAATCCAGGGAGACGCTCGACGATGCGTCGAGCCGGGCCTTGGGAGGACTGCATGATTATATTCGGCGTTAGAAGATACTGTGCAATAAAGGAACGCCATGAGTTATTCTGGTATCCGGATACTTACAATTTTGCCAGGGGCTTGGCCCTGGATGGCCATTCCTCTTCGCCGTCGTCGGCGTTGGTGGAGTAGTCCGGAGGAAGGGTCCTTCCTTCTGACCTCCGCCCCCCGGTTAGGGCGGCCTTCCTTTTCTTTCCTCCCCGCCGGAGGGAGAGGCCTCTTCTTCCTCCTCCTCGCTCGTGGGAGGAGGCGCTTGAGTCATCGGATGATGAATCCGACACCACCGGGCGCCGGGAACTCTTTTGAGTTCCCGTGGCTTTCTTCTTGGCCTTCTTCTCCGGCACCACATAGGGGTCCGGAACCAGCAGCCCGTCAAGCGGGCGTCCGCTGGGTCATCGGGCAAGGGAGCCGGACAGCTAAACTGCCCGGACTTCTCCTGCTAGTCCTGCCAAAGGTAAGGGAATTTAGATCCCGCATGGAGTCAAACTATGAAAGACAAATATCCTGTAAGAGGTAAAAACAACTTACCGCGTTGGCTTGATGCTGCGCGCTGAATCCGCGATCCTCGGTAGCGGATGCGGGAGCCTCGGCGCCCTTGAACAGCACCTTCCAAGCATCTTCGTACATAGTGTCGAAGAGCCTACTCAGGGTTCGTTGCTGTGCCGGATTAAACTCCCATAAGCTGAAAGCCCGTTGTTGACACGGGAGGACCCGGCGGATGAGCAGGACCTGGACTACGTTAACAATTTTGAGCTTCTTGCTCGCTAGGCGTTGGATGCATGTTTGGAGTCCAGTTAGCTCTCCTTTTTTGCCCCACGCCAGGCCCTTCTCTTTCCAGGAGGTGAGCCGTGTGGGGATGCCAGATCGGAATTCGGGGGCCACTGCCCATTCAGGGTCACGCGGCTCGGTGATGTAGAACCACCCCGATTGCCACCCCTTTATGGTCTCTACGAAGGAGCCCTCGAGCCATAGGACGTTGGGCATCTTGCCCACCATGGCACCACCGACTCGCTTATGGCCCCCACTACCTTCGCTTGACATTGAAGGTCTTCACCATAAGTCGGTGGGGCGGATGCAGAGGAAGGCCTCGCACACGCACGATGAACGCTGAGATGTTGAGGATGAAGTTCGGGGCCAGATCATGGAAATCCAGGCCATAGTAGAACATGAGCCCTCGGACAAATGGGTGAAGTGGGAAACCTAGTCTGCGGAGGAAATGGGTGAGGAACACCACCCTCTCATGGGGCCTGGGGGTGGGGATGAGCTGCCCCTCTTCCGGGAGCCGGTGCGCAATGTTGTTAGACAAGTATCCGGCCGTCCTCAGTTTTTTGATGTGTCCCTCCATGACGGTGCAGACCATCCACCTGCCTCCCGCTCCGGACATGGCTGCAGAAGGTTGAGGTGGAGAATGCGGACTTGGGCGCTGGAGCTCGAGTGCGCGAAAATGGATAAGAAAAGGAGTAAGAAGGCGTAGATGAAAAAGGTGGATCCTTATCCCCTTATATGGGTGGATGAAACTGTGTGCCCCCCACCAGCCTGGTAAAACTCGCTTATCACCCAAGCGCTGTAATTAAGGGTGTGGTTGGGTTACCCACGCCCGTATTGATGAGAATCCCGAAATAAGGTGACACGATCTCTGCTTCGATAGGACGTGCCAAGGAAACTGCCTCGCTAAACGCGCTAAGGTAGGACAGTAAAACGATTCGAATAAAGACATGGTTGTGGTGTGATGTCATGCTACGGAATACGTCGGCACATTAGATTTGTGCAAATATTATTCTCTCTACGGTGGTATGTGGAACTTATTTTGCAGAGCCGGACACTATCCTTGTGTTCAAAATCTTCTATGAAGTATTCGGAGGAGGAACCCGCCTTGCAATGCCGAAGACAATCTGCGCGCCAGACTCGTCATCATTGAAGCCTGGTTCAGGGGCTACTGAGGGAGTCCTGGATTAGGGGGTGTCCGGATAGCCGGACTATAACCTTTGGCCGGACTCCTGGACTATGAAGATACAAGATTGAAGATTTCGTCTCGTGTCCGGATGGGACTTTCCTTGGCGTGGAAGGCAATCTTGGCGATACGGATATGTAGATCTCCTCCCATTGTAACCGACTCTGTGTAACCCTAGCCCTCTCCGATGTCTATATAAACCGGAGGGTTTTAGTCCGTAGGACGAACAACAATCATACCATAGGCTAGCTTCTAGGGTTTAGCCTCTCTGATCTCGTGGTAGATCTACTCTTGTACTACCCATATCATCAATATTAATCAAGAAGGAGTAGGGTTTTACCTCCATCGAGAGGGCCGCACAGTTCATGACCCCCTACCCGAGATCCGCCGGTTTTGACACCGACAGCGGCCCTCCGGCGCCGATGATTCATGGTGCTCTCCACTTCAGAGTTCGTGATGGATACATTATCCGAATCCTCTGAAGGAGGACAATCCGGCATCGCTCCCGTGTCAGCCCCTGCCCTAGATGCAGGGTCTAGAACCTGAATGATGGAGGCGTGACCGGCAGGATCCCCGGACATAGTCCGGCGAACACTCTTCCTGATAAAACACAGTGGACAATGTCACGGTTTGATGTTACTGCCAGGGGGCATATTTAAAGCCATACCTCTTTGATGAAGGCTCGGTCGTGTTGTCAATTGCCTTCCTCTTCGAAGACACTCCTGGCGTAGGTGCCGCTCTCTTATGAGACGCCTCTCGGGAGGCATGACGCGCCGAGCGCCTCCCCTTTGGAGCACGAGATAGTGCGGTGGGTGAGGCATAATGAGGAAGCTCTTTCGGAGGAGATGTCTCCTGGCTACTTACATGTGAGGCAGGAAGGAGGCCAGGATAATCGGCCATGATGGCCTCTTCTATGCCATCATAGCTCGCCTGGTAGAAGACTCCCTCTTTGAGTTCTACAAATATATTTGGATCCTCATCGAATCCGGGATCGAGGTCCCGGTTATGGTCCTCCGGCTGTGGAGCGGGGCTATAAATCCCCGCGATAGCCTTCCGCCATTCCTATTAAAAATGGACGCATAAATGTCAATGAAACATGACTCGGGGAAAGGATCGAGTAAGGAGGTGGGATTAAAACTCACCCAGCTAGGGGGATTGTACATGGAGAATCCCTCTTTAGCGCTTAAGATGAGTAAAATCCTCTTTCTCCCCTTTATACAGATCGTCCAATATTGTGGCCAGGGCGGCAGGGGTGTCCGGACCGTTCCATCTGCAGCGTGAGGCGTCATCTTCCCCATTGTAGTGCCACATAGGGAGCCCTCTGAATTAGAGTGGCTGAACACCTCGCACTATGGAAGTTTCCATTACCTTGATTATTGATAATCTGGACTGGGCAAGTGTCCTTACCTTGCCCATTAATTGTTGAACTTCTGCGCTGTCTTCCTCCTCGAGGCTCCGAGGACGCTAGCTATGGTGTTTCCTCAACGGAGCGCTGGAAAATTCGGGAAGGCCCATTCGGACTGGGTCGGGGAGAGCGACATCTTCAATATAAAACCACTCCGAGGGCCACTCTTCGGATGCCTTCTTCGGCGTGCCGGACAAGTATCCGGTCCCGGCTATGCGCCATATCTCGGCGCCACACACCTCGAATACGGATCCCTTTTGGGTACGAGGGAGGAGGCCGAAAAGTTTCCTCCATAAATCAAAGTGGGCCTCACAGCCCAGGAATAGGTCGCAAAGAGCGACAAAACCCGCGATATGCAGGATGGAGGCTGGAGTGAGGTTGTGCAGTTGGAGGCCGTAGTACTCCAGCAGACCTTGGAGGAAAGGGTGGATTGGAAACCCGACACCTCTTATTAAGAAGGATATGAAGCACACTTGCTCCCCCTAGGTTGGATTAGGGAAATTTTCCGCTAGGGCCTCGCCTGTAAAGGAGGTTAATCCTGCCCGAACGGTCATGGAATACTGAACATTTCTCCCAATCGCCTTTTTCAGAGCCATGGGGGCGGGAGGAAGAACTGGGAATGCTAGCCATGCTGGAATGGTTTCTCCTACCAAGCATTAAGGATTTTTCGCCTGTTGTGAGATGGCATCTAAGATCCAATCCACTTAAATATACACCTTTATTACATGGCCAGGGTGTTATGTGCAAAAATACTCTAACCTTTCGTGTTCGTTCGACACGTGGAAGCCGAAGCAATGGAGGCACAGAAGCCAATGGTTACGAAATAAATGGAAAGCCGAGTATAACTCTTCGGATCAGACGCTTTGAAGAATTCGGAGGAAGACCCCGCCTTGCAATGCCGAAGACTATCAGCGCGTCGGACACATCGTCATTGAAGCCTGGTTCGGGGGCTACTGAGGGAGTCTTGGATTAAGGGGCCCTCGGGCGTCCGGCCTATGTGATGTTGGTCGGACTGATGGGCCATGTATATATAAGATAGAAGACTTCCTCCCGTGTCCGGATGGGACTCTCCTTTGCGTGGAAGGCAAGCTTGGTGTTCGGATATGAAGATTCCTTCCTCTGTAAACCTACTCTATACAACCCTAGGCCCCTCCGGTGTCTATATAAACCGGAGGGTTTAGTTCGTAGAGGCAATCACAATCATACAGGCTAGACATCTAGGGTTTAGCCATTACGATCTCGTGGTAGATCAACTCTTGTAATCCTAATATTCATCAAGATCAATCAAGCAGGAAGTAGTGTATTACCTCCATCAAGAGGGACCAACTTGGGTAAACATCGTGTCCCCCATCTCCTGTTACCATCGACCTTAGACGCACAGTTCGGGACCCCCTACCCGAGATCCGCCAGTTTTGACACCGACACCAACGCATACCAGTGTCATGTACTAGTACCTATGTCTTTGATCTCTCTCTCTCTCTCTCTCTCTCTCTCTCTCTCTCTCTCTCTCTCTCTCTCTCTCGTGTCCTTGATTTGGCATGATCTTGATATACCGCGAGCTTTGCTATTATAGTTGGATCTTATGATGTTTCTCCCCCTCTTCCTTCTTGTAATCGATTGATTTTTCCCTTTGAAGTTATCTTATCAGATTGAGTCATTAAGGATTTGAGAACACTTGATGTATGTCTTGCATGTGCTTATCTGTTGTGATAATGGGATATTCACATGATCTACTTGATGTATGTTTTGGTGATCAACTTGCGGGTTCTACGACCTTGTGAACTTATGCATAGGGGATGGCACACGTTTTCGTCTTGACTCTATGGTAGAAACTTTGGGGCACTCTTTGAAGTTCTTTGTGTTGTTTTGAATAGATGAATCTGAGATTGTGTGATGCATATTGTATAATAAAACCTATATCTACCATCCATATTACACTTGTATCACCATCTCTTTGCCGAACTAGTGCACCTATACAATTTACTATTGTATTGGGTGTGTTGGCGACACAAGAGGCCCTTTGTTATTCGGTTGCAGGGTTGTTTGAGAGAGACCATCTTCATCCTACGCCTCCCACGGATTCATGAACCTTAGGTCATTCACTTGAGGGAATTTGCTACTGTCCTACAAAACTTTGCGCTTGGAGGCCCAACACGAGTCTACAAGAATAAGGTTGTGTAGTAGACATCACTCCTACCGTAAAAAAAGAATCATCCTTGTTGGTCAAGTTAACCTCTGTGGCTGTAGGTTAAAGTGATGGACGACGACCTCGTGGGCCCACAGAAAGCGTCACACACGAGTGAGTGTCCTAGGGCAATCACCGAATGCATGTGGCCCAAACATGTATGTATGAAAGGGTTGTGTAATGTTTTAAATAACCAATTAACGACTTTGATGTGGCACCTGCCTCAAAAAAGGTAAATCACACATGGTGGCTCACGACTCGTAGTGTACTGCCAGTCGCCCCTCCACCCTAGACACACAGACATGCACACACCGCACTTCCACCACCAGTACGAGGCATGTTAAAATTTTCCGCAGTGAACATATGTGACCAAAGGAGGGTCATGTTAAAATTTGAGAAAAACATGAGTTATCATTCAGATGGTTTTGTACATTAATTGATTTCCTAGGGATATATTATGTAAAATCAAATTGGAGCTACATGCACACATGATAGTACACCAAAATGGATTGGAAAATCATATGTGTGTCCCTGGGTGCATGTTTAGTCCCCATGCAAGAAATTTCAAACATTGAGAATCTTGATTTTTAAGATCTAGAAAATCCGAAACTTAGTTGAAATTCATGAAACTTATCGTGGCGTCATATGGACACAAATATACTGTAGTATTGTACTTTTTTCAAATTTGAGACAAGTTTTGATGTAATCTTCTTACAAATGGGAGATTATTTATAATTGGGAACCAATATAGGAAATAGATTATTTTTTCCGAACCGTGGGCTTTAGACCAACAATGTACGTGCCATGATTTGGTTAAGTAATATAAAGCGGCAGAATTAATCATCAAAAAATAAAAACAACATACGTGTCACCACGCGGCCCGTGTGCCATGCGAGCAGGCTTGAGTTGATAGGACGTATGCGAGCAGTCTGCCGCGCAGACAGACCGGGTGGCGTGCACGCAGGTGTGTGAATTGACGGGAGGCGTGCAAGTAGCTGTGTGAAATGACGGTAGGCATGCCAGCAGTCTGCTGCGCAAGCTCACCTGGAGGCGAGCTAGCCCTCTGACCACCGCCCGCCGCACTCCCACTGCTCCATACAAATGGCGTGCCCGAGCCGTGCTACTTCTTGAGCTTGGTTTTCCTATTGAAGAGGAAATGGTGATGCAACAAAGTAGAGATAAGTATTTCCTCAGTTTGAGAACCAAGGTATCAATCCAGTAGGAGGTACACACAAGTCTCCAATCTATGCACCTGTACAAACAATCAAACACTTACACCCAACGCAATAAAGGGGTTGTCAATCCCTTCACAGTCACTTGCAACAATGAGATCTGATAGAGATAGATATAAAAGATTACTAAAACATAAAAAAAGTAAAAACAAATAAATTGCAACAAGGTATTTGTTGGTTTTTTGGTTTATAGATATGAAAATATATGATGGAAAATAGACCTGGGGGCCATAGGTTTCACTAGAGGCTTCTCTCTTGAAAGAAAATAATACGATGGGTGAACAAATTACTGTCGTGCAACTGATAGAAAAGCGCAAAGTTAGGACGATATCCAAGGCAATGGTTATGAATATATGCATCACTTCCATGTCAAGTAGACCGACTCCTGCCCGCATCTACTACTATTACTCCACACATCGACCGCTATCCAACATACATCTAGAGTATTAAGTTCATAAGAACGGAGTAACGCCTTACATAAGATGACATGATGTAGAGGATAAACTCAAGAAATATGATGAAAACTCCATATTTTTAGCCATGATGGAAACAACACAATACGTGCCTCGCTACCCCTACTTTGTCACTGGGTGAGGGCACCGCAAGATTGAACCCAAAACCAAGCACCTCTCCCATTGCAAGAAGAATCAATCTAGTTGGACAAACCAAACCGATAATTCGAAGAAAATTCAAAGATATTTAATCATGCATATAAGAATTTAGACAAGATTCAAATAATATTCATAGATAATCTGATCATAAATCCCCAATTCATCAGATCTCGACAAACACACCGCAAAAGAAGATTACATCGGATAGAACTCCAAGAACATCGAGGAGAACATTGTATTGAAGATCAAAGAGAGAGAAGAAGCCATCTAGCTACTAGCTATGGACCTGTAGGTCTACGGTAAACTACGCACGCTTCATTGAAAGGGTAATAGAGTTGATGTAGAAGCCCTCCGTGCTCGAATACCCCTCCGGCAGGATGCCAAAAAAGGCCCCACGATGGGATCTCACAGGTACGGAAGGTTGCGGCGGTGGAAAATTATTTTGGTGGACACTTCTGGTCGTTTGGGAATATTTCTGAATTTAAAGGCCAAGAATTAGGGTTAGAGGAGCTCCGAGGGGCCCACAAGCCCTCAGGGCGCCCCCTAGGGTGCGCCACTGAGGCTTCTGACCACCTCGAGACTCCTTTGGCTTCATCTCCAAGTCATGTGTGTGTCTTCTGGTCCAAGAAAAATCATCGCAAAAGTTTTATTCTGTTTGGACTCCGTTTGGTATTCCTTTTCTGTAAAACTCAAAAACAAGGAAAAACAGAAACTGACACTGGGCTCTAGGTTAATAAGTTAGTCCCAAAAATAATATAAATAGCATATAAATGCATATAAAACATCCAAACTACGATGACGATGGAGAACCGGTTAGTCATCTATACCCATATGTGTCAAATATATCCTAGGGTTTCTCTGGTTAGTCCTGCCTCTCCCTTTTTGGAATAGAAATCCTATGGTTATGTTATCTCAATCTATGAAATCTAAGTAAGTTTTTTAGATCCGTTTAGTGTATTAATTGTTTAATTGTACAAATGATAAGTGATTAATTGTTTCATCTGTACAAATTATTTCTGTTAATAATCTAACTAGGGTTAGTGTTCATGCTAATACTTCCTAGCCAGACCTTGATAATTGATTTTAAATGCCCTACATATATGTTTGTGCCAATGTTTTTTCAAGATTGGTATCTACATAGATGATTTTGTTAAAATTATCGAACCATAATCTTTGGACATGTCTTAAAAAATAGCCATAAAATCCATAAAATCCTTATCCTACTTTACGACATGTAAAAATTGATTTGATGTCAAATTTTGGCAACTGCCAAATGTTCGCTACAGATTAGTTTGTATTCCATTGATCATTTGCCAATCTCACAAAAGGTTGCCAAGTGTTGCAACTTTTTATTTTGCCAAATGTTGGTCGAATCAAACTCTTAATTATGTTGCAGTAAGTTGTGTGCTCTCTATTAATGCATTTCTTTCATCAAGATCACTTCATGATTTAGGGTTCACACTATCACAGGATATATTATGTTTCATAAACTTTGCCTGCTAAATTCTCATTATTATAAAATATATTGATGCCACATTTTTTACTATATGTATTGGTGCTATCTAAGGATGTCGACAGCGAGGATGAAGATGACCATAGGAGGTGCAAGAGGCAAAAGCTCAGGGAGATTTATGTGGGAAATCATAACAGGCGTATTAGGACCAGGGATGGGGGCTTTCGATGCCCATTTTGCAACCAAAACCTTCATGATGTGTGAGGGAGTCCTGGACTAGGGGGTGTCCGGATGGCCGAACTATCATCATGGCCGGACTCCCAGACTATGAAGATAGAAGATTGAAGACTTTGTCCCGTGTCCGGATGGGACTTTCCTTGGTGTGGATGGCAAGCTTGACGATATGGATATGTAGATCTCCTACCATTGTAACTGTTGGGGAACGTAGTAATTTCAAAAAATTTCCTACGATCACGCAAGACCATGGTGATGGCATAGCAACGAGAGGGGAGAGTGTCCGTCCACGTACCCTCGTAGACCGAAAGCGGAAGCGTTATAACAACGCGGTTGATGTAGTCGTACGTCTCCACGCCCGACCGATCCAAGCACCGAACGTCGGCACCTCCGAGTTCTGCACACGTTCAGCTCGATGGCGATCCCGGACTCCGATCCAGCAAAGTGTCGGGATGAGTTCCGTCGACCGACGGCGTGGTGACGATGTTGATGCTCCACCGACGCGGGCTTCGCCTAAGCTCCGCGACGATATGACTTCTCCGCGCAGGCTTCTCCTAAGCTCATGACGATATGACCGAATTGGAATATGGTGGAAGGGGCACCACACGGCTAAGGCAAGATCCGTAGATCAACTTGTGTGTCCATGGGGTGCCCCTGCCCCGATATATAAAGGAGGAGGAGGAGGAGGCCGCCCTTAGGAGGGCGCGCCATGGTGTGGAGTCCTACTAGGACTCCCTAGTCCTAGTAGGATTCCACCTCCCTTGTTGGAGTAGGAGAGGGGAAGAGGGGAGAAGGAGAAGGAAGGGGCTGCCCTTGTCCAGTCGGACCTGAGGGGGGCAGGCCTCCTCCCTTTGGCCTTTCTCCTCTATTCCCGTATGGCCCAATAAGGCCCATATACTCCCGGCGAATTCCCGTAACTCTCCGGTACTCGAAAAATACCGAATCATTCGAACCTTTCCGAACTCGAATATAGTCGTCAATATATCGATCTTTACGTCTCGACCATTTCGAGACTCCTCGTCATGTCCCGATCTCATCCGGGACTCGAACTCCTTCGGTACATCAAAACTCATAAACTCATAATATAAGCTGCCATCGAAACCTTAAGCGTGCGGACCCTACGGGTTCGAGAACTATGTAGACATGACCTAGAACTATTCTCGGTCAATAACCAATAGCGGAACCTGGATGTCCATATTGGCTCCTACATATTCTCTGAAGATCTTTATCGGTCAAACCGCATAACAACATACTTTGTTCCTTTGTCATCGGTATGTTACTTGCCCGAGATTCGATCGTCGGTATCCAATACCTAGTTCAATCTCGTTATCGGCAAGTCTCTTTACTCGTTCCGTAATACATCATCTTGTAACTAACTCATTAGTTACAATGCTTGCAAGGCTTAGGTGATGAGTATTACCGAGAAGGCCCAGAGATACCTCTCCGACAATCGGAGTGACAAAACCTAATCTCGAAATCGCCAACCCAACATGTACCTTTGGAGACACCTGTAGTACTCCTTTATAATCACCCGATTACGTTGTGACGTTTGGTAGCACCAAAGTGTTCCTCCGTAAACAGGAGTTGCATAATCTCATAGTTACAGGAACATGTATAGGTCATGAAGAAAGCAATAGCAACATACTAAACGATCATGTGCTAGGCTAACGGAATGGGTCATGTCAATCAGATCATTCAACTAATGATGTGACCTTGTTAATCAAATAACAACTCCTTGTTCATGGTTAGGAAACATAACCATCTTTGATTAACAAGCTAGTCAAGTAGAGGCATACTAGTGACATACTGTTTGTCTATATATTCACACATGTATTATGTTTCCGGTTAATACAATTCTAGCATGAATAATAAACATTTATCATGAAATAAGGAAATAAATAATAACTTTATTATTGCCTCTAGGGCATATTTCCTTCAGTAACCGACTCTGTGTAACCCTAACCTATCCGATGTCTATATAAACCGGAGGGTTTTAGTCCGTAGGACGAACAACAATCATACCATAGGCTAGCTTCTATGGTTAAGCCTCCTCGATCTCGTGGTAGATCTACTCTTGTACTACCCATATCATCAATATTAATCAAGCAGGCGAGGGTATTACCTCCATCGAGAGGGCCCGACCTGGTAAAACATCGTGTCCCTTGTCTCCTGTTACCATCCGCCTAGACGCACAGTTCGGGACCCCTACCGAGATCCGCCGGTTTTGCCACCGACATTGGTGCTTTCATTGAGAGTTCCTCCGTGTCGTCACCGATAGGCCCGATGGCTCCTTCGATCATCAACAACGACGCGGTCCAGGTGAGACTTTTCTCCCGGACAGATCTTCATATTCGGCGGCTTTGCATGCGGGCCAATTAAGCAGCCATCCGGAGCAGATCGAAGCTACGCCCTGGCCATCAGTCGAGTTGGAAGTTTGAACTATCGGCCGATATCCGCGAGACTTGATCTTGACGGATTCGAGCATGACCAAGCGTGCCGCCTTTGTCTCGATGGGCATGATCTAGCTCTGCAGCCGAACAGTGCCCTGGCGGCCGCACCAGCATCCGCTCCGGCCCTTAATCTGGAGCCGGATTCCCTGATCGAGGACGAGTGGTTGGACACCGCCTTGGGGGCTACAATCTCTATGGCGATTGAGCCGAACTCCATCCCTGTCCTATGCGAAGACCTCGACTCCAGGGTGCCGGACTCCTCCCCGGACTCCGAACCCTCCACGCCCCTCCCAATCGAATCCGATTGGGCGCCGGTCATGGAGTTCACTGCTGCGGACATCTTTCAGCACTCGCCCTTTGGCGATATCCTCAATTCACTAAAGTCTCTCTATTTATCCGGAGAGCCCTGGCCGGACTACGGACAGGAAGGTTGGGATGCGGACGACGAAGAAATTCATCGCCCACCCACCACCCACTTTGTAGCCAATGTCGATGATTTAACCGACATGCTCGACTTCGGCTCCAAAGACATCGGCGGTATGGGCGACGATGCGGAGACAACCAAGACCCAGCGCCTCTGAGGCACCGGGAGGCCACCTCGTCATCGACATATACATGGTGGATATCCCAAAAGATGGGAGCAGCGATGGAACAACGGAGGATGACCCTCAAAAAGCAACCGAGCGCCGGCGTCGTGGCGCTGCTCTCTAAATCCCGCCACAGCAAAACGGTGATTCCATGCGGAGATAATAACACCCGGACAACACAGAAGACAACCCCCTCGGCAGGACTCAGCGCGGAGGAGGGAGAAGCAAATCGCATGACAAGGTCGCGGCGAAAGAGAGGTCGACAACGATAATTACGCGCCTCCCTCCGAAGATGAGGCAAGCCTCGACGACGACGAATTTGTCGTGCCCGAGGATCCCGCCAAACAGGAGCGTTTCAAATCCAGGCTTATAGCCACAGCAAGCAGCCTCAAGAAAAAGCAGCAACAACTTAGAGCTGACCAGGACCTGCTAGCTGACAGATGGACTGAAGTCCTTGCAGCCGAAGAGTATGAACTCGAACGCCCCTCCAAAGGCTACCCCAAACGAAGGTCGTTGCCTCGATCAGAGGAGGAAGCACCCAAGTCACTAGCGCACGACAAGGCAGACCGGCCAACTGTGGCATGACGAGAGAAGCCTCTCGGCCCTCCGCTCAAGCCACACCCGACGCCACTCAAAAAGTACCAAGGCACGGAAAATCGCCGGACTTACGAGATATATTGGAGGATAAGGCAAAACATACAAGATCGATCTACGGGTCGCATGGGCGCCAACGACGCGGATGATTACCGTCGTGCGGATCTGACAAACCCGGCGGGCGAACACGATGAACAAAGCTCATATGAGCTACGTCGTGATATAGCCCATCTGAGCGGCGCACACCCACTATGCTTCACGATGAAGTAATGGATCATCAAATCCTGAGGGCTTCAAACCCGTAAACATTGAATCATACGATGGTACCACAGATCCTGCGATGCGGATCGAGGACTATCTCCTCCATATCCACATGGACCGCGGTGATGATCTACATGCCATCAAATACCTCCCACTCAAGCTTAAAGGACCAGCTCGGCATTGGCTCAACAGCTTGCCAAGAGAATCAATTGGTTGTTGGGAGGACACGGAAGCCGCATTCCTTGATAACTTCCAGGCACATATGTGCGACCACCAGACGCCGATGACCTTAGCCACATAATCCAGCTTCCAGAAGAATCGGCCAGACAATTCTGGACATGGTTCCTAACGAAGAAAAATCAAGTCATTGACTGTCCGGATGCAGAGGCCCTTGCAGCCTTCAAACATAACATCCGCGACGAGTGGCTTGCCCAGCACCTAGGACAGGAAAAGCCAAAATCCATGGCAGCCCTCACAACACTCATGACCCGCTTTTGTGTGGGAGAGGACAGCTAGCTAGCTCGAAGCAACAACTTGGCCAAACATCCTGATAGTTCGGATACCAAGGACAGCAATGGCAGGTGGCGTCGTAGCAAGAACAAGCGCCGCGTGCGGTGATAGCATCAAGATACGGCCGTCAATGCGGATTCAGAGGCTCTAAACCCGGTCGTGGAAGATGCCATTCAAAAGAAATACCGGGCCCGCCCAACTTGGACCGAATACTCGATCACTTGTGCGGATACATGGCACCCCAAAAACCAGCCAATCACACCAACAGGACTGGGTGTTCAAGCAAGCAGCAAGTTAAGTGCGAACTCAAAGACAAGGGCTGCATAGCGATGACGAGGAAGAGCCCGACCGCCCGAACAATAGAGGACGAAGGGTTTTCCCACGCAAGTGCGGACGGTGAACATGATATCGCAACCCATATACCCAAAGCGGAGCGAAGCGTGCACTAAGGGGCGTATATGCGATGGAGCGATCGCCCAAGTTCAACCCATGGTCTTCCTTCCTATCACCTTCGATCGAAGGACCACCCCACTAGCATCCGTCCACGGCGGTTTCGCCGCATTGGTTCTTGACCCAATTATCGACGGATTTCACCTAACCGAGTCCTGATGGACGGCGGCGTAGCTGAACCTGCTTTATCGGGATACAGATGTGCAAAATGGGCATAGACCCTCAAGGATTAAACCTACAAATCGACCTTTAAAGGCGTCATACCGGTGTAGAGGCCAGTTATACAGGCTCGGTTACACTCGAAGTGGTCTTGGATCCCCGGATAACTTCCGAAACGAAGAGTTAATCTTCGGCATCGTCCCATTCCACAGCGGCTATCATGCACTGCTCGGACGAGCCGCATTTGCAAAGTTCAATGAGGTGCCGCACTACGCATACCTCAAGCTCAAGATGCCAGGCCCTCGAGGAGTAATCACGGTCAATGGAAACACTGAATGCTCTCTCCAAACGGAGGAGCCCACGGCAGCCCTCGCGGCGGAGGTACAAAGCAGCCTCTCACAGCAACTCTCGAGTCCGGCCATTAAGCATCTGGACACTGTCAAGCGCGCCCGGAGTAACCTACAACAAGATTGCCTGGCACGATTCAAGCACGCGTAGCAATCCGGCCTCAACCCCAGCCTCACGAAATTGTGAAGCTAGTGTTACCGCGTACATAATTACGCTCTGGAGATACCATGGGCCTATGGGGAGGGGCAAGACCACGACACGCCAAGAATGCGGCTCGACCGCACCAGGGGCTCCCGATTGTGTCATTCTTTTCCTTTTTTCCTTTTTCTTCCTTTTTCTTACTTTCAGGACTCCGTCTTTCAGAAGTCCTGTCCGGCACTAGAATCGCCGAACTCACAATGCAACAGCCAGGGAAGCAGTAAGCCACGTCGAAGTGTTCAGGTGGTCTCTATTACGAGCATTATACCTGTTTTACATACCATCCTGCAGCTTACCCCTAGAGGGGGACATGTTAGATAGTCCCATCCCTTGCTTATCGCACTATTTGTATCGTTCTGCTTTCATTACAATACCTTTTTGGATAAACAATACATAGCTTTTGCTTATTATTGCTCTACTTCCTTTATCTATACATATGTTCATTCCACGACATGTTGCAACCGTACACTTTGGTACGGCCAATACACCATGGGCTTAAGTATCCCAGAATTATGGTGTGATAAGTCCGAACACTTTCACAAGTGCGGCACCCGAACTTATAGCATTATATGAATCGGCTCGAATCATGTCTTGGGTCAATAGTTGGGTTTGCCCGGCTCCGTGTTTTGGTACCTTACATTCCGTTATATCGGCTAAGGTAGCACGGGAGAACCACTGCGATTGTGCCCAGTTGAGCTGGGTCGAGCACCTCGGTGGAGAAAGCTAAAACTGACCGTCATGATAGGGAGAGAGCGATCGCTGTTCGAGAGGTTTTTCGAGTCCCTAAAGACTTATGCCGCTTAGGCGAGGAACCGAATTGTCCGGCCAAAGGCGTGGATAGCGCCCGAACTCGGTCTTCGAATACTAGGGGCTTCGCGAAATTTAAAATTATAGAATTCTATGGCTAAATGAGAGTGTTCAAGCATTATAAGTCCGGTTGCCTTGTTACGTTGTGTTGGCGCCTCCTAGATGGACCCAAGAATGGGAACAAGAGTGCTCAAGTTTATCCCGAACACCCGGCACTTCGTGGCATGGAGGCTGAAGCCAATGACTTGCCATCTCTCAAATTTGATAAGCGGCCGCCTGAAGGTAATATTGTAAATTAACAAGCGTTGCTTAGCGCATATGAACAAGTTTTCAGCGTCAGGATAACAAATGCGAGCCTATTCAAAATTACATCTTTGGAGCACTCATCCGCTATTCAAGGGCACCCTTGAGAGGCCCTCATAGTACATTTGGGCGTGCGATGCTCCTTGCCCTTCGGTGGCCCGTTCGTCACAAGCTTCTCCGCATCCAGCTTGCCCCAGTGCACTTTAGCACAGGCAAGGGCCCGACGGACACCTTCAATGTAGACGGAGCGCTTGATGACTTCAATCCGTGGACAGGCATCCACCAGCCGCTGCACCAAGCCGAAGTAGCTCCCGGGCATGGCCTCCAATGGCCACAACCGCGTTATAAGGCCCTTCCTAGCCTGTTCGGCGACCTTGTGGAGCTCGACCAGCTGCTTCAGCTGGTCGCTCAGGGGCACCGGATGTTCGGCCTCAGCATACTGAGACCAGAACACCTTTTCCATCGAGCTCCCCTCCTTGGCGCGGTAGAATGCGGCAGCATCAGACAAACTACGGGGCAAATCTGCGAATGCTCCTGGAGAGCTCCGAATCCGGGTAAGTAATAGGTAATTCACTTTCACATGCTTGCTTTGCATAAAGAATGCCTTACCCGCCGCTATCTTCTTTAATGACTCAATTTCTTGGAGGGATTTTTGGGCCTCGGCCTTAGCAGCTTTGGCACTCTCAAGAGCGAGGCGAGCTCGGACTCTCGAGTCTTGAGTCACGCTCCAAACTCGTGTTTTTTCCACGAGCTTGGAGCTCTTGCCGTACCTTGGCCAGCTCGCCTCCCCTTCTCTCGCTCGGTGCGTTCATGCCGGTTTGTTTCGACCACGGACACCGCTTCCTTGAGGTCGCCACCTCGTTCGTGGCCCTACAGTACCCATGTTATTCCTGTTATCTTCGCAACCAAACCTTTCTATATGGTATTTCTTTAATAAGGTACTACATACCTTCCTTGTCCTCGAGCTGCTTCTTGGCTTGGCGAGCTTGTTCTCGGACCGCTCGAGGCTCTGCTTTCTTGTCGACCTCCATGATCGGTCTGGCAGAGGTCAGTAGTGCAGCCTGCATTCCCATATTGACATATTTATGTTAGACTCCTGCGTATATCTTTTTAGATCCTTAGTCCGGCTTTTCTTTCCGGACACCGAACTAAGCATCAGGGGCTACTGTCTATGCGGTAATATTTTTTACATATTCTAAACTTACTTCAAAGCCTGTTAGAAGGCTGGTACAGGCTTCGGTCAGCCCGCTCTTGGCGCCTCCAGTAAGCTATCCGGTGCCTCAGGTTGGACGGAAGACACCGGCGTCTTACCCTTCTTGAGGGACTGCTTGCGGACTCGGAACGCTGAAGGTTCCGGCATGGAGTCCGGACAAGGGTCGGGCTTAGAGCCCCTGGGGGTCTTGCCCCCCATGCGCCTGGAGTCTGGGAGGTTGCCTTGTGGCACCTCCTGCGCCACCTCCTCTTGACCAAGCCCCCCTTGGGGCCCACCGTGCGTGAGGCGAGGAGGCGGTTGGAAGCGAAGTACTCTCCATTTCCAACGAGCCCAGGGACCCGCTCGATGAATCGGCGAACTCGCCCTTGGGCGGGCTGCACGATTGTTCGACATTAGAGAACACTCTGCAATAATAAAAAGCCACGGGTATCCTAACACTTACGATCTCGCCAGGGGCTTGGCCCTTGTAGGCCAATCCTCCTCGTCGTCGTCGATGTTGGTGGAGAAGTCCTGAGGAAGGGTTCTTCCCTTCTCGGACCCTCCGACCTCGCCGGCTTGACGCCGCGAGCTGTATCCGCGATCTTTGTTAGCGGATGCGGGGGCTTCGGCGCCCTTGAACAGCACCTTCCAGGCATCTTCGTACGTAGTATCGAAGAGCCGGCTCAAGGTTCGGTGTTGTGCCGGATCGAACTCCCACAAATTGAAGGCCTGTTGTTGGCATGGGAGAATCCGGCGGATGAGCATCACCTGGATTACGTCGACAAGCCTGAGATTCTTGTCCACCAGGTTTCGGACGCATGTTTGGAGTCCGGATAGCTCGCCTGAATCCCCCCACTTCAGGCCCGTCTCTTTCCATGACGAGAGCTGTGTGGGGAAGCCAGATCTGAATTCGGGGGCCGCCACCCATTCAGGGTCGCGTGGCTCGGTGATGTAGAACCACCCCGATTGCCACCCCTTTATTGTCTCCACAAAGGAGCCCTCGAGCCATAGGACTTTGGCCATCTTGCCAACCATGGCGCCTCCGCACTCCGCAGCGGCCTCCCACAACCTTGGCTGACATTAAAGGTCTTGACCATAGGCGAAGTGGGGCTGAATCTGAGGAAGGCCTCGCACACCACGATAAACCCCGAGATGTTGAGGATGAAATTCGGGGCCAGGTCGTGGAAGTCCAGGCCGTAGTAGAACATGAGCCCCCGGACAAATGGATGAAGTGGAAAACCTAGTCCACGGAGGACGTGGGGGAGGAACACCACCCTCTCATGGGGCCTGGGGGTTGGAATGAGCTACCCCGCGTCGGGCAGCCTGTGCGCGATATCGCCGGACAAGTATCCGGCCTCCCGCAGTCTTGTGGTGTGCCCCTCCGTGATGGAGGAGGCCATCCATCTGCCTCCCGCTCCTGACATAGTTGGAGAAGGTTGAGGAGGAATGTGCGGACTTGGGCGCTAGAGCTCGAGTGCGCGGAAATGGGTGAGCAAAGGAGGAAGAAGGCGTAGGTGAAAAGGTGGATCCTTATCCCCTTATATGGACGGACGAAGCTATGCGTCCCCCACCAGCCTGGTAAAAGTCGCTTATCTCCCAAGCGCCGTAATCAATGGCGCGGATGGGTTACCCACGTCCGTATTGATGAGAATCCCGGAATAAGGGGGCACGATCTATGCTTTGATAAGACGTGCCAAGGAAACCGCCTCGCTAAGCGCTAAGGTGGAACGGTAAAAAAGATTCATAAAAAGGCCTGGCCGTGGTGTGATGTCATGCCGCGGAATACGTCAGCAGATCTGTGCAAAAGTTATTCTCTCTATGGTGGTATGTGGAACTTGTTTTGCAGAGCCGGACACTATCCTGGTGTTCAAAACCTTCTATGAAGCATTCGGACGAGGAACCCGCCTTGCAATGCGAAGACAATATCGCGCCGGACTCATCGTCATTGAAGCCTGGTTCAGGGGCTACTGAGGGAGTCTGGACTAGGGGTTTTCCGGATGGCCGAACTATCATCACGGCCGGACTCCCAGACTATAAAGATACAAGATTGAAGACTTTGTCCCGTGTTCGGATGGGACTTTCCTTGGCGTGGAAGGTAAGCTTGGCGATACGGATATGTAGATATCCTACCATTGTAACCGACTCTGTGTAACCCTAACCTATCCGATGTCTATATAAACCGGAGGGTTTTAGTCCGTAGGACGAACAACAATCATACCATAGGCTAGCTTCTAGGGTTTAGCCTCCTCGATCTCGTGGTAGATCTACTCTTGTACTACCCATATCATCAATATTAATCAAGCAGGAGTAGGGTATTACCTCCATCAGAGGGCCCGAACCTGGGTAAAAACATCGTGTCCCTTGTCTCCTGTTACCATCCGCCTAGACGCACAGTTCGGGACCCCCTACCCGAGATCCGCCGGTTTTGACACCGACAACGTGTATGAAATTGTTCTGGCACATGCAAGAGGACGAGTCGTTAGCTCCTTCAGGCAGAAGTATTCTCGTAGGGTGTCGCACGCCTCGTACGCTGAGTACCTGGATAAGCTTCACCTTCTTGTAGGCCTGCCGACAGATGGGATGTGGGATTGAACTATATATGGCTATGTAGTGTCTTAATTATAACTGTGCTTGAGTATGCTTAATGTCGATTCAACTATCTATGGTTGAACTATGCTTGTGTGCGCTTATTATCTATGCGTGAGTATGCTTATATCTATGTTTACATATGTCTAAATGTGGGATATGGATGTAATCATTTTGGTTGATGGAATTTTATGCATATTAGGGTGAATGTTTAGCGTGGGTAAAAATTTCAGATTCAACCGACGAAGGAAATGTGGACCCACTCCAAAACTTAATTATTCTCCTAGATTGGAACCGTGTGCAATGACTTCCATTTTCCTAGTTTTCTTGGAAATAGACGTTAATCACACACGGTTGGATGTAGCAAACCGTTGCCTCCGAAACGCTTTGTGGGGCAGAAAACACTCACCACCCAATTCAAAAAGGAAAAAAGAAAACCCTCACCATCCCCACGTCACAAAACTCTCACCCTGCCCGCCACCCCCACTGGTCCCCATTCACACCCGCACTAGCTCCTTCGTGACTCTGCATGTCACCACCTATCGCCGCGTCAGCCACTTAGCTCGACGCCTGTCGCCGCCAACGGTTCCCGGCACACCCCACGGCACTTCGCCGCTGCCGCTTGCCATCAGCTATCGCCATCGACTTTCTCGACACTGCTTGCCATCGACCCAGCTCCGCCCAATTGGGGAATCTGCAATATTTAGGGTTTTTTCTCATGGACAACAAGGTAACTAATTTGTTGAAATATTCCCTCATCTCTTATCCTAGTCCGTCTACCCCCTTTAATCACCCGGCCAAAATCGTCACCAATTCATTATTCTTCAAGCTGATTTGAGGGGTTTTTTTGTTCATAGAGTGTACAATGCAGGGACACATCAGGATATTGCGGCCTCGGCTAGACAGCCATGGAGTTCCATCTCACCGTACAAGATGACTTTAGGAGACGCACGGTATCTTCAATCTCACCCTACCTCGGTTGGCAAGGTGTACTTTCTTGAACATATACTATTGATATCTACTATGCAACTTTGTTCTTGTAGACACGTGTTGGGCCGCCAAGCGCAGAGTTTTGTAGGACAGTAGCAATTTTCCCTCAAGTGGATGACCTAAGGTTTATCAATCCGTGAGAGGTGTAGGATGAAGATGGTCTCTCTCAAACGACCCTGCAACCAAATACAAGAAGTCTCTTGTGTCCCCAACACACCCAATACAATGGAAAATTGTATAGGTGCACTAGCTCAGCGAAGAGATGGTGATAAAAGGGTAATATGGATGGTAGAAATATATTTTATAATCTGAATAAATAAAAACAGCAAGGTAGCCAATAGTAAATGGGCACAAAAACAGTATTGCAATACTTGAAAATGAGGCCTAGGGTCCGTACTTTCGCTAGTGCAATCTCTCAACAGTGGAAATATAATTGGATCATATAACCATCCCTCACAGTGCGATGAAGAATCACTCCAAAATTCCTATCTAGCAGAGAACATAAGACGGAATTGTTTGTAGGGTACGAAACCACCTCAAAGCTATTCTTTCTGATCAATCAATCCTAGAGTTCGTACTAAATAACACCAAGCAATTCTTTCCGATCAACCTAACCAATAGTTCGTAATAAAATAACAACAAAGAAAATTCAGATTCATAATATTCAATCCAACAAAAAGAACTTCAAAGAGTGCCCCAAGATTTCTACCAGAGAAACAAAGACAAGAACGTGCATCAACCCCTATGCATAGATTACCCCAATGTCACCTCGGGAATCAGCGAGTTGAGTGCTAAAACATATATCAAGTGAATCAATACGATACCCCATTGTAACCACGAGTATTAAATTGCAAGACATGTATCAACTGTTCTCAAATCCATAAAAGTATTCAATCCGATAAAAACGAAATCTTAAAGGGAAAAACTTAATTCATCACAACGAGATAAAGAGGGGAAAACTATATGATCCGACTGTATTAACAAAGCCGGCGATACATCAAGATCGTGCAATCTCACGAACACGAGAGAGAGAGAGAGAGAGAGAGAGAGAGAGAGAGAGATTAAACACATAGCAATTGGTACAAACCCTCAGCCCCAAGGGTGGACTACACCCTCCTCATCTTGGTGGCCGCCGGGATGATGAAGATGGCCGCCGGAGATGATTCCCCCCCTCCGTCAGGGTGCCGGAATGGGTCTAGATTGGTTTTCAGTGGCTACAGAGGCCTGTGGCGGCGAAACTTCTGATCTAGGTTAACCCCGAGGGTTTTCGAATTTTTTGGGAATTTATAATGTTAAGAAGGGGTGCGGGAGGCCATCGAGGTGGGCACAACCCACCTGGGCGCGCCTGGGCCCCTAGGGGTGCCCTGGTGGGTTGTGCCCCCCTCGGGGCACCCCCCAGGTGCTGCTCTGGCCCATTGGTGGTCTTTTGGTCCATAAAAATCCACAAAAAGTTTCATGGTGGTTGGACTCCTTTTGATATTGATTTCCTGCGATGTAAAAAACAAGCAAAAATAGCAACGAGCACTGGGCACTGGGCACTACGTCAATAGGTTAGTCCTAAAAATGATATCAAGTTGCTATAAAATGATTGTAAAACATCCAAGAATGATAAAATAATAGCATGAATACTTCATCAATTATAGATACGTTGGAGACGTATCAGCATCCCCAAGCTTAATTCCCACTTGTCCTTGCGTAGGTAAATGATAAAAGAAATAATTTATGAAGTGTGAATGCTAGCAAAGTGCATAAGTTTGATCCACGATAATTTCAATAACTTTTCCTAGCATCATAACAACAATTCTTTGTCATAAAATTTCTCATGTTAAACTAGCAACCAATTCACATGTTAAGGTTCAAACAATGAATTCTCTTGAAACTCAACAACCTATGTTCTCAGTCACCAAGCAATTGGAATTCAACTTATTCAACAGAGTCTAAGTAAGAGCTCCACATACTCAACCATCATATAGTCTTCTATGATTGCTAACACTCACCGCATACACATGAGCAAAACGTTTCAACCTGACACATAGAAAGATAGGGGCTTATAATTTGGCCTCCCAGCGTATTCACCTCAAGAGTGATGTCAACAATAATAACTCATGCTACCCATATCCAACTGGATATATGTGCCTAGATCTTTCCTCACCACATGATGCTTGCCAAAAGAGAAAAATAATAAAGGAATAGAGAGAAAAACTTTGACTCTTTGCATAAAAGTAAATACTGAAAAGTAAAAGATAGGCCCTTCGCAGAGGGAAGCAGAGGTTGCCATGCGCTTATTTGTTTGTATGCTCAACCCCTTAGTGCAAAAGAACGTCACGTTGTATTGCCCCTTATTATAGAAATCTTTATTATGCAGTCTGTCGCTTTTATGCTTTGCGATCACAAGTTCTTACAACGCTCAATTTTCTCTTACACTAAATGATCTAACACTTTTAGAAGCAATTTTTATTGCCTTATTGCACGGATGACAACTTACTTGAAGGATCTTATTCAATCCCTAGATAGGTATGGTGGACTGTTGAAAATAAGATTTGGGTTTAAGGGTTTTTGGATGCACAAGTAGTATCTCTACTTGGTGCGGAATTTTTGGCTAGCAAAGATGGGGGGCAAGCACCGCATGTTGAAGGATCTATGACAATATAACTTCTATGTGAATATGAACAAACATAAACCATTAAGTTGTCTTCCTTGTCCAACGTCAACAATTTTGGCATATAATATTTTGATGGGGGCTCACAATCAAAAAAGATTTCCAAGATAGTGTATTTTCATGTGAAAGTTCTCTTCATTATACATATTATTCATGAATTGCTTGTATGACCAATATTGTGATTTTAAAGCCTCAAAATATTTAAATTTCTAAACCCAATTTGAAGCTACCACTAGGCATGATATGATTATAACTTCATGACATTCAATTCATTCAACAATTTACTCATATGATATAAGTGAAGCACAAGAGTAAATGACAAGCTACTCCAAAAAGATATAAGTGAAGATCATGAGCATAATATTTCTTTCTCTCAAATTAATGTAAGTGAAGCAATAGATAATTTCTTCAAAAATACTAAAGAACACCGTGCTCAAAAAGATATAAGTGAAGCACTAGAGCAATTCCATAGAAAAGAGCTTTGTTTACGGGATGTGCGTGCCGCTTACCTAGCCTCCCTGGCAACTATTTGAGGACTCTATTTTATTTAAAAACTTTCATATCTAAGTACTTTACTAAAAAAGCTAGCAAAACAAAATAAAATGACATTCCAAGGATAGCACAACTCATGTGAAGAAGCAAAAACTCAGGCTCAACTGATATTAACCGATAATTATTGAAGAAGAAAGGTGTGATGCCTACCGAGGCATCCCCAAGCTTAGATGCTTGAGACTTCTTGAATATTATCTTGGGATGCCTTGGGAATCCCCAAGCTTGAGCTTTTGTGTCTCCTTAATTCTTCTCATATCACGGTTTTCCTAAATTTCAAAAGCTTCATCCACACAAAACTCAACAAGGACTCGTGAGATAAGTTAGTATAAACCAATGCAAAAATCTTATCATCATCTACTGTAGCAAATCACTAAAATTATTATTCAACATTGCACACTAAATGCCTCTGCATATTTAATACTCATATACTCAAATAGAATCATTAAACAAGCAAACATATGCAAACAATGCAAACATAACAGCAATCTGCCAAAACAGTACACTCTGTAAGGAATGCAAGAGTATTAATACTTCCCTAACTCCAAAATAAATTTGCCACACTCTAGAAAATTTATTAGAGCTCATTTTTTAAAAAAAATTCAACATTTTATCACATTCTGACTTTTCTAGGGAATCTTTGCAGCATCGGGAAACTTTCTGTTTTCAAACAGCAACATGTATACTTGCAAAATAAGCATGGCAAAGGCTATACTTGACATTTTTATTGAAAAGAAAGATGCAAAACATTATTCTAAATAACAGAAATAAAATCCTATCAAATTAATATTTGACGCTCCAAGCAAAACACATATCATGTGATGAATGAAAACATGGCTCCAAGTGAGGTTACCGATAATGTTGGAGACGAAAGAGGGGATGCCTTCCGGGGCATCCCCAAGCTTTGTTGCTTGGATCTTCCTTGTATATTAACTTGGGGTGGCTTGGGCATCCCCAAACTTAGGGTCTTGTCACTCCTTATTCCCCTCATATCGATATCTCACCCAAAACTTGAAAACTTCAATCACATAAAACTTAACGGAAATTGGTGAGATAGGTTAGTATGATAAAGAGAAAACTATTTCACTTTGTTACTGTCAAACACAATATTAATAATTGTTCTCACACAATTCCTACCGCACCTCATCATTTCCACGATTTATATTGAGCAACATAAGCCATAGAAACTAGAAAACAAGCAAACTATGCATTCAAAACATAATCTATCAAAAACACAACTGTCTGTAGTAATATGTACTCAAACCATACTTCTGTTACTCCAAAAATTAGGAAACAATTATTAACACGTGAGAAATTCGTATATTAAACTTCTTCAAAAAGAATCAACTCAAAATCTCTCTTCTATTATAAATGAGAATTATTTTCATGAGCGCAAAAGTTTCTGTTTTTAGCAAGATCAAATCAACTATCACCCAACATGATCCCAAAGGATTTATGACGGAGTCCCGGACTAGGGGGTGTCCGGAAAGCCGGACTATCGTCACGGCCGGACTCCAAGACTATGAAGATACAAGATTTAAGACTTCGTCCCGTGTCCGGATGGGACTTTCCTTGGCGTGGAAGGCAAGCTTGGCGTCTGGATATGTAGATCTCCTACCATTGTAACCGACTACTGTGTAACCCTAACCTATCCGGTGTCTATATAAACCGGAGGGTTTTAGTCCGTGGGGCGAACAACAATCATACCATAGGCTAGCTTCTAGGGTTTAGCCTCCTTGATCTCGTGGTAGATCTACTCTTGTACTACCCATATCATCAATATTAATCAAGCGGGAGTAGGGTATTACCTCCATCGAGAGGGCCCGAACCTGGGTAAAAACATCGTGTCCCTTGTCTCCTGTTACCATCGCCTAGGCGCATAGTTCGGGACCCCCTACCGAGATCCGCGGTTTTGACACCGACATTGGTGCTTTCATTGAGAGTTCCTCGTATCGTCACCGATAGGCCCGATGGCTCCTTCGATCATCAACAACGGCGCGTCCGGGTGAGACTTTTCTCCCGGACAGATCTTACGTATTCGGCGGCTTTGCTGCGGGCCAATTCGCAGCCATCTAGAGCAGATCGAAGCTACGCCCGGCCATCGGTCAGATTTGGAAGTTTGAACTATCGGCAGATATCCGTGAAGACTTGATCTTGACGGATTCGAGCCGCAACCAGCGTGCCGCCTTGTCTCGATGGGCATGATCTAGCTCTGCAGCGAACAATGCCACGAGGCCGCACCCGCTTCGCTCCGACCCTTAATCCGGGCGGATTCCCGATCGAGGGCGAGTGGTTGGACACCGCCTCGGGGCTACCGTCTCTCTGGCGCTTGAGGCGAACTCCATCCTGTCCTTTGCAAAGACCTCGACTCCAGGTGTCGGACTCCTCTCCGGACTCGAACCCTCCGCGCCCCCAATCGAATCCGATTGGGCGCCCGATCATGGAGTTCACCGCGCGGACATCTTTCAGCACTCGCCCTTTGGCGACATCCTGAATTCACTAAAGTCTCTCTCTTTATCCGGAGAGCCCTGGCCGGACTACGGACAGGAAGGTTGGGATGCGGACGACGAAGAAATTCAACGCCCACCCACCACCCAATTTGTAGCCACTGTCGAAAGCTTACACGACGTGCTCGATTTCGACTCCGAAGACATCGACGGTATGGACGACGATGTAGGAGACAACCATGAACCAGCACCTATAGGATGCTGGACAACCACCTCATCCCATGATGTATACATGGTGGATGCACCTAAAGGAAATGAAGATGAGGAACAACGGGACGTTACGAAGGATAAATCCCTCGAAAAGCAGTCAAAACAGCAACGTAAACGCCGAACAAAGTCCCGCCTCAACAGAGAACCAGCCATAGAGCAGGACGAACCGGTGGACGACGAACACGCTATCGAGAAATCGTCCGAACAAGACAACTTGGATAAACAACCCGTCCCCGGCGAAGACAACAGTCCGGACGATGTCACGCCGGACAAATTGTTGGAGCAGAATAACCTCCAGAGAAGGCTCGTCGCCACTGCGCGTAGCCTGAAAAAGCAGAAGCGGAAGCTCAAAACAGTGGAAGATGCACTCAAGATCAGATGGAGCAAAGTATTCAACACCGCAGACAAATACGGCGACATTCGCCGAACAAACAGCTATCCAAAGAGAAAACTACTGCCCGAATTTGATGAGGAGGCCATGGAGCCCCCACAATCAAAAACTAAGAAGGCCACCCGGTCGGATGGACGACCCCACGGCAAAAAGAGAGCGGCAACTGGCGCCGCATACAAACCGATGCGCGATCCTTATAAGGATTCACATCAAAAGGATAGCCTAGTTAGGTCCATCTACGGGCCAAGAAAGCAAGCGCTTCAAAGGAATGCAACATGCCAAATATCCTAACATCACGGCACACCTAAATACAGGGGTGCCGCACACCCCCTATGTTTCATCGATGAGGTGCTGGATCATGAATTTCCAGTGGGATTCAAACCGATAAACATAGAGGCATACGACGGAACAACATACCCTAGAGTCTGGATTGAGGATTACATCCTCCACATACACATGGCTAGAGGAGACGAACTCCACGCCATAAAATACTTACCCCTTGAAATCAAAGGGCCAGCTCGGCATTGGCTTAAAAGCCTCCCCGAAAATACCATTGGAAGCTGGGAAGAGCTCGAGGATGCGTTTCGGGCAAATTTTCAGGGGACCTATGTCCGCCCTCCGGATGCGAGCGATCTAAGTCACATAACTCAACAGCCGGAGAGTCAGCCGGAAATTCAGAACAGGTTCCTAACTAAAAAGAACCAAATAGTCGACTGTCCGGACGCCGAAGCCTTAGCAGCCTTCAAACACAACGTCCGAGACGAATGGCTCACCAGGCACCTCGGCCAAGAAAAGCCAAGAACAATGGCCGCATTAATAAGCCTCATGACCCGCTTTTGCGTGGGAGTGGATAGCTAGCTAGCAATATGCAGCACCAGCGATCCAAGTACATCCGAAATCAGGGATGGAAATGGGAAACCACGGCGCAACAAGGACCAGCGCCGGATTAAGAGGAACGGTCCAAAGAGCGCAACAGTCAACGCCGGATTCAAAAGCTCACGGCAGAACAATAAAAACTGTCCCTTAAGGACAATAGCGATGAGCTATCCTATTTAAATAAAATCTTGGATAAGATATGTCAAATCCACAGTACTCCCGGGAGGCATGCCAACCATACCCACTGAGATTGTTGGGTCTTCAAACAGTCCGACAGACTCAACGCCGAACACAAGGGGCTCGACACACCAAGTGAAGATGACGACGAGCACCACAAGCAGAGCCCCGGAAAACAAAGGAATTTCCCACAAGAGGTTAAAACAGTAAGCTCACTTCACGTGATCAAAGGGAAAAACAGAGCGGCACCCACTAAAATGCGCGCCCACACTGGTTGTCAAAACCAATCACCTTCGACCATCAGGACTATTCCGAAAGTATCCGGAACGCAGGATGGACTGCCTTGATATTGGATCCCATAATCAGCAGTTCAAATTTACACAAGTCCTCATGGATGGTGGCGTGACATAAACCTGATATATCGGGATACAATCCATGAGGATGGGGATAGACCCAACCAAAATTAGCCATAGCAACACCTCCTTTAAAGGGGTAATGCCAGGCCCATATGCCCATTGTACGGGCTCCATACTGCTAGAAGTTGTGTTCGGTTCATCCGACAACTTCCGTCACGAAAAGTTAATCTTCCATGTCACCCCGTTTAAAAGTAGCCATCAAGCACTATTGGGATGCGAAGCTTTCGCCCGCTTTAACGCAATACCGCATTATGCATCTCTCACACTTAAAATGCCCGGTCCACGCGGCATCATCTCATTAAAAGGGAGTATTAAGTGTTATTTGAGCCCGGAGGAACGTGAGACTGCCTTGACAGCCCCACACCTATCCGGCTCCGCTAGTCAAAGAACCTGAATTGGTCATTCAAACCCCGGACACGGCTAGACGAGTCCGGCGCTTACTAGCGGCATTACCCCATACAAGGGGCTGCACGCATGTACCACAAGAGACAGTAAAGCTCAATTTTATTCACTTCTTAGAATCGTACTCTGTTTATTTAATATAAAGTACATCTTTCGCACGATCCTTTTTATTTCAAACTAAGTTCCTCTCTTTTACAGATGAACAACGTGCTACACCCGTCCAGGATAGGGCACAACGGAGACCTGGTAGCGAGGCGTGCGGTAGGGACCCGTTGCAAGGATTCTTTTCAGATTAAGACCCTGCGTAAACCTTTTTTACTGTCTCTTGTTGATCAACATCCCCCGGTTTCTTACTATAACCGAGGAGGAGGCTGGCGTTTTGGCATTGGCCGCACCACAATTTTTGCGCGTACCTGGACACCAGGGGCTTAGGGCATTATTCTGCCCGTTTTTATAAAGACCGAATACCTTAGGGAGTATTCGGCGTATCGAGTTAGGTCTTATATGCATCAGCTCCGAATCATGTCTTTTGTCAAATGTTGGGTTTGCCCGGCTCCTGTGTTTTGCTGCCTTACGTTCCGTTTTATCGGCTAACGCGGCACCAGGAGAACTACTGCGATTGTGCCCCGGTTCGGCGGGCGAGCACCTCGATGAAAGCGAAAACTGATCGTCATGATATAGCGAGAGACTGGTCAACCACTCGATGACTCATCGGAATGTTTTGAATTCCTCCGCATTAACGAAGGACCGGCTTTCGGTCAGTCACACACGCACCCCGAATTCGGGAGAGTGAGGTGCCCCAGGGGCTATATTGTAGCCCCACCCTCGAACTCCTATGGCTAAGTGAAAGTGATAAAGCATTATAGTCCGGTTGCCTAGTTTGCTACGCTACCACCTCCTTAACAGGACCTAGACGTTGGATTAAGTGTGAAAAAGCGCCTTCTTTGCAAACACCCCCGCATTATGTGCGTGGGGGCTGAAGCCAAGGACTGCCATCTTTCAGGTTATATATACATATACATAAACGGCCGCACAGGGAGTAGTTTACTACTTGAACGCACAAGTATAAAAAGCTCTTATATCATATTGAAACATTGTTTTCACAAATCATACATATCATTTAAAATATAATATCCTTCGAGCACTGCGTCTCTATTAAACGAGCACCCTGCAGGACTTCTTCAAAGTAGTGCTCGGCAGGTACTCGGCTTTTGTCCGAATCTTGGGACGCAACATCGGTGGCGTTCATATATGCCCAGTATGTCTTGACACGGGCCAGAGCCATCCGTGCTCCCTCAATACACGCCGACCGCTTTATTGCGTCAATACGCGGTACCGCACCAAGGAACTGCTGCACTAAACCAAAATAACTCTTCGGCTGGGGTCCACCTGGCCACAAATGAGTCATGACATGCCTCATGGCAGGTCCGGATAGTCGATTCAGCTCGGCCCATTCGGCCAACCGATCGGTCAACGGAAGAAGACGCTCCGGACTATGGAATTGCGACCAATATAGCTCTTCCCTTCAGGCCCCTTCCGCCCTCGGAAGTGCTCAACAGCGTCCATGGCGCTTCGCCGCTAAGTCGAGATAAGCATCCTCCGAACTCCACAACTTGTCCAATTGAGCATACTTTGGATCCGTATATTTCCTCCATGCGAAAACGGTTTTCCGGCCGCAATTGGCCCGGCGACTCAGCTCCTCCTTGGCAGCTCTCAAAGCCGAATGGGCATTCTTGGATTCGGCGGCGGCCTTTTTCAGGCCCTCTTGCTCCGCTTGACGTTCTTTTTCAAGAACCTTCTTCAACTTTCTGGCCATATCGGCCATT
Source organism: Aegilops longissima (assembly GCA_021605205.1). Classification (NCBI taxonomy): domain Eukaryota; kingdom Viridiplantae; phylum Streptophyta; class Magnoliopsida; order Poales; family Poaceae; genus Aegilops; species Aegilops longissima. The sequence goes on along the minus strand of CM038677.1, from coordinate 481,008,984 downwards.
TCCTCCTTGCTTCGGCAGTGAGCAGCCCGTTCGGCTTTTAGCTCGTCGGCCGCCCTTAAAGCGGCCGCATTACTATTTCTGGCTTGCTCTTTCGCTCGGGCGAGTTCCGCCCGCAGCTCCTCCACAGCAGCGGCACCATCTGCATTAAGCATACATACCAGGTGTCCGCATAGAAGTCGCATATCTTGCTACTCGTCAAACCGTTTATTGACCAGCGCGATGTCCGCATCCGCCTTGTCAAGTTGCCGCTTTAGTTCGGCATATTCATTAGTCCGACTGGCCACCGGACGCCCCGCCACCTGTTTAGGAGCGGCGATATGTTATAACTAAGATTTTGATCCTTGGTACGCTGTCAATTTTGACAACATACCGAGTCTCAGGGGCTACTATCTATACAGGGCGCATTCTATATGCATAACTGTCAGAAGGTACATCATTTTTGCGTACCTCAAACCCCGTCAGTAAGCTTCTGACGGCTTCATGCAATCCGCTCTCCGCGGATGCAATTCCTTCAATCACCGTACCCATTAGAAACACGGTGATCTTACGAATAACCGCCGCCCGAGCAGATCCTTCAGCTCCTCCGACCGCACACCACTTGGCGCTGGACCTTTCGGCCTCGCCGGACTTGGGGGAACCCTCCACGACGACACCTCAGGATCGTCTGCCTCGCATGAGGGTGTGACTGGTGGAGGCGTTTCGCTCTCCATCATCTCCGGAAGAAGATCCCCCGAAGACGAGCTCTGCTGAGAAGGGCTGAGATCCGAACTATAAGGTACAATTTCGGTTATCTTCATAAATAAATACAGGGATGTTCCTTATTCACAAGACCCCTTCTTTTCACTTACGGCTTGCTGGAGGGCTGATCCCCTTGGGGAAATAGTGCAGCTGGGTTACTTCCCAGCGCCGGACTCTCTGACGAAGATTCCTTTCCCCTCTTTGAGGCCTTGACCTCCGGATCTTCCGAAGCGGTCCTCTTTTCTCCTCAGAAGACGGGACTTTTAATCCCTCCTTCCTTGATATCCTCCTTCGTAGAGGCAGTTGCTTCCACGCTCCCCCCTTCGCCTTCTTCAAAGGGCGCGGCCTTCAACATCTTGGCCAGCATGGGATCCGGCGTGGTCTCTGGGAGGGGAGCCGGACACCTTATTAACTTTGCCTTGACTATCCACTCCTGTTCAAGAAACGGCTCCTTTAAAGGGCATATATATATATATGATAAATGAATGAACAATTTGTCCGGTTACAGGACTACTTACTTGAGTATCTGGGCGATTGCAGCTTAGTCCTGCGTCCTCAGTCAGGTCCGGACACTTTTCTTGTGATCCGAAGAACAGTTTATACATCTCCATGGGTGTCGTGCCCATAAAATTTTGGAGAGCTCGTGGTCCCTCCGGATTGAATTCCCACAGGCGGAGGGGGCGACGTTTGCAGGGCAGAAGGCGCTGGATCAACATAACCTGCGCCACCGTGACCAGATTGATCTCCCTCTCGTGGAGGTCTCGAATACGGCCCTGCAGCAAGGGAACATCCTTGGACGGCCCCCAGTCGAGCCCCTTGTTGACCCATGACGCCAGCCGCTGTGGTGGACCTGAGCGGAAGGCGGGGAGCGCCGCCAATTTGGTGCCCCGGGGAGCAGTGATATAAAACCACTCCCGTTGCCATAAACCAAGCTTCTCTTGAAAAGAGCCCTAGGGCCATGGAGCATCAACACATTTGCTTATGACCGCCCCTCCGCACTCTGCTTGTTGCCCCCCGATCATCTTTGGCTCCACCTTGAAGGTCTTGAGCCACAATCCAAAGTGGGGGGTAATATGGAGGAAGGCCTCACATACGACAATGAATGAAGAAATATGGAGGATGGACTCCGGATTCAGGTCGTGGAAATCCAGCCCATAATAAAACATGAGCCCCTGCACAAAGGGATCTGTCGGGAAGCCTAAACCCCGAAGGAAGTGAGACACAAACACCACGTTCTCGCCTTGCTCGGGAGTGGGAATGACCTGCCCTGGAGCAGGCAGCCTATGCGAGATCTCGCCGGTTAGATACCTGGCGTCTCGCAGCTTTAGCACATCTTCTTCCGTTACGGAGGAAGACATCCATCGGCCGTCTGGTCGGGCGGACATCTTGAAGGTCCGATGCACTGAATCTGAAGCTTTGGGTGTTAGAACTTCGGGCGAGGTGAACTCGATAGAGGTGTAAAAGAAGAGGGCCTTGGTCTCATTATAAAGAGGTTGAATCTGAAGAGCCCACCCGTGGTCGACTAGGACTCGCCTTTGATAGAGGCGTGCGAGCGGGCGCGGTTGGGTTACCCACGTCCGTATTGATGAGAATCCCGGAATAAGGGGGCACGATCTATGCTTTGATAAGACGTGCCAAGGAAACCGCCCCGCTAAATGTGCTAAGGTGGGACAGTAAAAAACGGTTCATATAAAGGCCTGGCCGGGGTGTGATGTCACGCCGCGGAATACGTCAGCAGATCTGTGCAAAAATTATTCTCTCTGCGGTGTTATGTGGAACTTGTTTTGCAGAGCCGGACACTATCCTGGTGTTCAAAACCTTCTATGAAGTATTCGAAGGAGGAACCCGCCTCACAATGCCGAAGACAATCAACGTGCAGGACTCGTCGTCATTGAAGCCTAGTTCAGGGGCTACTGAGGGAGTCCCGGACTAGGGGGTGTCCGGATAGCCAGACTATCGTCACGGTCGGACTCCAAGACTATGAAGATACAAGATTGAAGACTTCGTCCCGTGTCCGGATGGGACTTTCCTTGGCGTGGAAGGCAAGCTTGGCGATACGGATATGTAGATCTCCTACCATTGTAACCGACTCTGTGTAACCCTAACCTATCCGGTGTCTATATAAACCGGAGGGTTTTAGTCCGTAGGACGAACAACAATCATACCATAGGCTAGCTTCTAGTGTTTAGCCTCCTTGATCTCGTGGTAGATCTACTCTTGTACTACCCATATCATCAATATTAATCAAGCAGGAGTAGGGTATTACCTCCATCGAGAGGGCCCGAACCAGGGTAAAAACATCGTGTCCCTTGTCTCCTGTTACCATCTGCCTAGACGCACAGTTCGGGACCCCCTACCCGAGATCCGCCGGTTTTGACACCGACAATTTACTTGGCACTTTATTGAAACAAAAGAAATAAAACATGATCAATATAGTAGCATAATCAGGTGAACACACCAAAACAGTAGGTAAAAGTGTTGGGTTGTCTCCCAACAAGCGCTTTTCTTTAATGCCTTTTAGCTAGGCATGATGATTTCAATGATGCTCGCATAAAAGATAAGAACTGAAACATAAAGAGAGCATCATGAAGCATATGACTAGCACATTTAAGTCTAACCCACTTCCTATGCATAGGGATTCTGTGAGCAAACAATTTATGGGAACAAGAATCAACTAGCATAGGAAGGCAAAACAAACATAACTTCAAGATTTTCAACACATAGAGAGGAAACTTGATATTATTGCAATTCCTACAAGCATATGTTCCTCCCTCATAATAATTTTCAGTAGCATCGTGAATGAATTCAACAATATACCTATCACATAAAGCATTATTTTCATGACCCACAAGCATAGAAATTTTACTACTATCCACATAAGAAAATTTGTTCTCATGAATAGTAGTGGGAGCAAACTCAACAAAATAACTATCATCGGATTGAAACTTAAATTCATGATGACAAGTTTCGTGGTTATCATTATTCTTTATAGAATACATGTCATCACCATAATCATTATAGATAGGAACTTTGTTGTCATTATCAATTGTGACTTCTTCCAACATAGTGGAATCATCATTAAATAAAGTCATGACCTCTCCAAATCCACTTTCATCAATATAATCATCATAAATAGGAGGCATGCTTTCATCATAATAAATTTTGTCATCAAAACTTGGGGGACTAAAAACATCATCTTCATCAAACATAGCATCCCCAAGCTTATGGTTTTGCATATCATTAGCATCATGGATATTCAAAGAATTCATACTAACAACATTGCAATCATGCTCATCATTCACATATTTTGTGCCAAACATTTTATTGACTTCTTCTTCTAACAATTGAGCACGATTTCTGATCCATCATTTTCAAGAAATATATTATAAACATGATACATAACATGATGCAACCTCAATTCCATTTTTTTGTAGTTTTCTTTCTATAAACCAAACTAGTGATAAAACAAGAAACTAAAAGATTCAATTGTAAGTTCTAAAGATATACCTTCATGCACTCACCTCCCCAGCAACGGCGCCAGAAAAGAGCTTGATGTCTACTACACAACTTTATTCTTGTAGACACGTGTTGGGCCTCCAAGCGCAGAGTTTTGTAGGACAATAGCAATTTTCCCTCTAGTGGATGACCTAAGGCTTATCAATCTGTGAGATGTGTAGGATGAAGATGGTCTCTCTCAAACGACCCTGCAACCAAATACAAGAAATCTCTTGCGTCCCCAACACACCCAATAAAATGGAAAATTGTATAGGTGCACTAGTTCCGCGAAGAGATGGTGATAAAATGGTAATATGGATGGTAGAGATATATTTTTATAATCTGAATAAATAAAAACAGCAAGGTAGCCAATAGTAAATGGGCACAAAAACGGTATTGCAATGCTTGAAAATGAGGACTAGGGTCCGTACTTTCGCTAGTGCAATCTCTCAATAGTGGAAATATAATTGGATCATATAACCATCCCTCAAAGTGCGATGAAGAATCACTCCAAAGTTCCTATCTAGTGGAGAACAAAAGAAGTAATTGTTTGTAGGATACGAAACCACCTCAAAGCTATTCTTTCCGATCAATCTATCCTAGAGTTCATACTAAAATAACACCAAGCTATTCTTTCCGATCGATCTAACCAAGAGTTCGTACTAAAATAACAGCAAAGCAAATTTAGATTCATAATATTCAATCTAACACAAAGAACTTCAAAGAGTGCCCCAAGATTTCTACCGGAGAAACAAAGACAAGAACGTGCATCAACCCCTATGCATAGATTACCCCAATGTCACCTCAGGAATCCGCGAGTTGATTGCCAAAACATATATCAAGTGAATCAATACGATACCCCATTGTAACCAGGAGTATTCAATTGCAAGACACATATCAAGTGTTCACAAAACCATAAAAGTATTCAATTCGATAACAATGAAATCTCAAAGGGAAAAACTCAATTCATCACAACAAGATAGAGAGGGGAAAACACCATATGATCCGACAATATTAACAAAGCCCGTGATACATCAAGATCATGCAATCTCAAGAACACGAGAGAGAGAGAGAGAGAGAGAGAGAGAGAGAAATTAAACACATAGCTACTGGTACAAACCCTCAGCCTCGAGGGTGGACTACTCCCTCCTCATCATGGTGGCCACCGGGATGATGAAGATTTCCACCAGAGATGATTCCCCCCTCCGGTAGGGTGCTAGAAAGGGTCTATATTGGTTTTCGGTGGCTACAGAGGCCTACGGCGGCAGAACTTATGATATAGGTTAACCCCGAGGGTGTTCGGAATGGCCTAATCAGAGACCTCATCACGGGCAAGTTTCATTCTAACGGCAAGGACCGAGCCAAGCTTGATGAGTAGTTCCGGTCACCGCCCTAGATCAGCTCCAGGAGGTCACTTTTAATGATGGGCTTATGTGCTCACCGCCAACGTCCGCGCTCTGCCTCGCGCCCACGATGCGCTTCACCGTGTTCATGAACTGTCATTTCCCTTGATTAATGACGCGCCTGCTCTTTTTCCACCATGAGTTAAGCACCTCAAGCTCATCGTTGTCTGCATCCGAAAGGATGACATTTAGCGCCTGCTCTGCGGTTGTACTGCACTTGAGTACCCTCGTCTCCAAGTGATCAATGGATTGAGTAGCTTCCACATCACATCCATGACTCTCCGGACTATTTATCAGTGTTGTTGGTGCTGCAACAAGAGATCACATAAGGTGTATCACAGTATGGTCATTGAGGACACACCTTCACTTGATAGATTACTTTTGGTTGATCAACAAGGTCCAACAGGAATTAATGTCATTTCTGTGCCGAAATTGACAGTGGTGGGCTACTGGTCTGTCAAATACTCCAAACTTGTTATTGTATCCACACCTGTTCCGGTTAAAGTCGCCTTCTTCCTCTCCTTCTTGAAGTTAACATTATTTCTAATTTTGAATATGTATTTTTTTTGTCATACACAAAATGATTCCAACAAGCTTGAACCCTAATCTGCGTGTAGTGAAGGCCTTGGCACTAGAATCTATCGGCCACAACCTGGACCAAGTTGTCAGTTTCCTGAGATGTTTTCTGTGCCTTGAGAAGCTATATATCAAGGTGATGCTCCTTTCCTATTAAATTTTAACCATAAGGGAGTTCAATTTTTGGTACGTTTTCCCAAGTTTACAATGACCATGTGCTACTTCTTGAGATTGCGTTGATTTTTCCCTTGAAGAGGAAAGGGTGATGCGGCAAAGTAGAGATAAGTATTTCCTCAGTTAAGAACCAAGGTATCAATCTAGTAGGAGGCACAAGCAAGTCTCCAATCTATGCACGTGCACAAACTAACAAACACTTGCACACAACGTGAAAAAGGGGTTGTCAATCCCTTCACGGTCTCGGACAAGAGTGAGATCTAATAGATATAAACGATTACTAAAATGCAAATCAATATAAAAACAAATAAATTGCAGCAAGGTATTTTTGGTATTTTTGGTTTATAGATCTGAAAATATATGATGGAAAATAGACCCGGTGGCCAGAGGTTTCACTAGAGGCTTCTCTCTTGAAGATAGCATACGGTGGGTGAACAAATTACTATTGAGCAATTGATAGAAAAGTGCAAAGTTATGACGATATCTAAGGCAATGATCATGAATATAGGCATCACATTCGTGACAATTAGACCGAAACAATTCTGCATCTACTAGTATTACTCCACACATCGACTGACTCCTGCCTCCATCTCGAGTATTAAGTTCATAAGAACAGAGCAAAGCTTTAAGCAAGATGACATGATTTAGAGGGATAAACACAAGCAATATGATATAAACCCAATTTTTTATTATTGATGGCAGCAAAACAATATGTGCCTCGCTACCCCTTCTGTCACTAGGTGAGGACACCGCAAGATTGAACCCGAAACTAAACACCTCTCCCATTGCAAGAAAAACCAATCTAGTTGGCCAAACCAAACCGATAGTGTGAAGAGAAATACAAAGATATATTAATCATGCATAAAAGAGTTCAGAGAAGACTCAAATGATATTCATAGATAATCTGATCATAAATCCACAATTCATCGGATCTTAACAAACACACCGCAAAAAAGTATTACATCAAATAGATCTCCTAGAACATCGAGGAGAACATTGTATTGAAGATCAAAGAGTGAGAAGAAGCCATCTAGCTACTAGCTATGGACCGGTAGGTCTGTGGTAAACTGCTCACGCATCATCGGAAGGGCGGCAAGGTTGATGTAGAGGCCCTCCGTGATCGAATCCCCCTCTAGAAGATCGCTGAAAAAGGCCCCAAGATGGGATGTCACAGGAACAGAGGCTTGTAGTGGCGGAGAAGTATTTTGGTGGACGCTTCTGGAGATGTGGGAATATTTGGGAATTTATAGTGCAAGAATTAGGGTTGTACTACTCCCGATGGGCCCAGAAGCCCTGAGGGTGCGCCCCCCCCCCCCCCCGAGGGTGCGGACGGCAGGCTTGTGGCCTCCTCGGGCATATTTTGACCCCCTCTCCAAGCTCCGTGGATGTCTTCTGGTTCAAGAAAAATCATCATAAAGTTTTATTCCGTTTGGACTCCGTTTAATATTGTTTTCTGTAAAACTCAAAAACAAGGAAAAAACAAAAACTAGCATTGGGCTCTAGGTTAATAGGTTAGTCCAAAAAATAATATAAATAGCATATTAATTCATATAAAACATCCAAAACAGATAATATAATAGCATGGAACAATAAAAAATTATAGATATGTTGGAGACGTATCAAGAATCCCCAAGCTTAAGTCATGCTCGTCCTCGAGTAGGTAAATGATAAAAACAGAATTTTTGATGTGGAATGCTACCTACATTTTTTATCAATGTAATCTTATTTATTGTGGGATGTATATTCAGATCCATAAGATTCAAAACAAAAGTTTAATATTGACATAAAAACAACAATACTTCAAGCATACTATTAATGCAATCATGTCTTCTCAAAATAACATGGCCAAAGAAAGTTATCCCTACAAAATCATATAGTCTGGCTATGCTCCATCTTCATCACACAAAGTATTTCATCATGCACAACCCTGATGACAAGCCAAGAAATTGTTTCATACTTTTGGTGTTCTCAAACTTTTTCAACTTTCACACAATACATGAGTGTGAGCCATGGATATAGCACTATGGGTGGAATATAATATGGTGGTTGTGGAGAAGACAAAAAGAAGGAGAAAGTCTCACATCAACTAGGCAAATTAATGGGCTATGGATATGCCCGTAAATTGATATCGATGCAAGTGAAGAGGGATTTCCATGCAACGGATGCACTAGAGCTATAAGTGTATGAAAGCTCAAAAAGAAACTAAGTGGGTGTACATCCTACTTGCTTGCTCACGAAGACCTAGGGAAATTTAAGGAAGCCCATCATTGGAATATACAAGCCAAGTTCTATAATGAAAAATTCCCACTAGTATATGAAAGTGACAAAATAGGAGACTCTCTATGATAAAGATCATGGTGCTACTTTGAAGCACATGTGTGGAAAAAGGATAGTAACATTATCCCTTCTCTCTTTTCTCTCCTTTTCTCTCTTTTTTTGTTTGGGCTTCTTTAGCCTGTTTTATTTTTTTGTAAAGTCCGGAGGCTCATCCCAAATTGTGAGGGAATCATAGCTTCCATAATCCTTTCCTCACATGGGACAATGCTCTAATAATGATGATCATCACACTTTTATTTACTTACAACTCAAAAATTACAACTCGATACTAGAACAAGATATGACTATATGAATGCCTCCGGCGGTGTATCGAGATGTGCTATGATCAAGAGTGACATGTATAAAAAATATGAATGGTGGCCTTGCCACAAATACTATGCCAACTACATGATCATATGCAAAGCAATCTGACAATGATGGTGCGTGTCATAATAAACGGAACGGTGGAAGTTGCATCGCAATATATCTCAGAATGGCTATGGAAATGCTATAATAGGGAGGTATGGTGGCTGTTATGAGGAAAGGTATATGTTGGGTTTAATGCAGCGGTGAAAGTTGCGTGGTACTAGAGTGGCTAGCAATGGTGGAAGGGTGAGAGTGCGTATAATCCATGGACTCAACATTAGTCATAAAGAACTCACATACTTATTGCAAAAATTTATTAGCTATCAAAACAATTTACTACATGCATGCTCCTAGGGGGATATATTGGTAGGAAAATACCATCGCTTGTCCCCGACCGCCACTCATAAGAAGACTATCAAAAAATAAATCATGCTCTGACTTCATCACATAACGGTTCACCATACGTGCTTGCTATGGGAATCACAAACTTTAACACAAGTATTTCTACCAATCAACAATTACTCACTAACATGACTCTAATATCACCATCTTTATATCTCAAAACAACTACAAGGAATCAAACTTTGGATCTACTCAATGCTCTTTATATGAAAGTTTTTATTATATCCATCTTGGATGCCCATCATATTAGGACTAAATTCATAACCTAAGCAAATTACCATGTTGTTTAAGACTCTCAAAATAATATAAGTGAAGCATGAGAGTTCAACAATTTCTATAAAATAAAGCCGCCGCCATGCTCTAAAAATATATAAGTGAAGCACTAGAGCAAACTGCCTAGCTCAAAAGATATAAGTGAAGCACATAGAGTATTCTAATAAATTCATGATTAATGTGTGTCCCTCTAAAAAGGTGTGTACAGCAAGGTTGATGTAGAGGCCCTCCGTGATCGAGTCCCCCTCCGGCAGATCGTCAGAAAAGGAACCAAGATGGGATCTCATAGGAACAGAGGCTTGTGGCGGCGGAAAAGTATTTTGGTCGACTCTTCTGGTGGTTTGGGGATATTTGGAAATTTATAGTACAAGAATTAGGGTTGGAGGACTCCCGAGGGGCCACAAGCCCTCGGGGCACCCCTAGGGGCGCGCCTGGCAGGCTTGTGGCCTCCTCCGCATCTTATGACCCCCTCTCCAAGCTTCTTGGATGTCTTCTGGTCCAAGAAAAATTATCGTAAAGTTTAATTATGTTTGGACTCCATTTGATATTCCTTTTCTGTAAAACTCAAAAACAAGGAAAAAACATAAACTAGCACTGGGCTCTAGGTTAATAGGTTAGTCGCGAAAATAATGTAAAATAGCATAATAATGCATATAAAACATCAAAAACAAATAATATAACAGCATGGAACAATAAAAAATTATAGATACGTTGGAGACGTATCACTATGTACTATGATTTCTGAAGGAATTCTGGAGGATTTCGGTACATACATGCCCCCCCCCCACATTGATTACTTGATTTGTATTGCTACAATCCATATGCATTTCTCCTTTGGATTCATCTATACTAGTTTTCGTAGGGAAATTTCAATCCACTCCAACCTTTTCTGAAGAACTCTATATTTTCTAGATTGTAATCAAATGCCCATGTTAATCATGTCGGATCAAAGATGTCACGTCACTCTATTAGTGTATTTTAGAAATCCTGCACACCAAATAGGTGTTCAATACTGCATGTAGGCACTAATACATTCTCTTCTTTTGCAGATAAGATTAGTCCCGGTGGTGGATAATGTGATACAATATATCAATCACATCGAATGCCTTGGTCTGCATCTCTCAAAAATTACTTTGAACTCCTACCAAGGGACCGTACTGGAGATTATATTCACTAGGTTCTTTGTTGTGAGAGCAAAGGTGCTAAGATGTAATGAGGTTTTCCCTACATTTATTGTAAAATGAATGGTTTGTTGATTAGCGCCGGTGGCTGTGGTAGAATGGAAAAGGCTCTAAAGAAGATGAATTTCATTTTGGAACTTCAGTTGACCGAGTAATCATAAGTCATTATGTCAAGCCCATACATGACTTGTCAGTGGCTGATCCCTTTGCTGAAATGACAAGGTTTCGAAACAAGCCTTACAAGTGGTAATATCAGTTTGAACCTCTCTTATATCCATGTTCAGCTGATCAGCACGAGCGTCTGTAGCTGCATGAGCTGAATTTCATTTCTAATATTAGTTTGAACCTTGTAATTTTCGAATTTGAGCCATTTAACTCTAGAATTTGAACCTTGTAATATTTTGGGCTTTCGTGGTACAATCATTCAAATGGCACTGTATGAGACTCGCATATTGGTAGTACTATTTTTACCTTAATATGCAATGGACTTAGATTTTATTTACCATTATTGAATGGGTTTCCCTTGTCAATCTCATCGCAAACGATCTGTATAGAGGACTCAACTGCGATCTTCGACATTATTGCACATAGTTGGTTTGTTCAACTGTGTGCCATGTAGAGCGCATATCGCACTCGAGTTTCCATCATTACCCTTCTGTGTAATTTTCACCACATCACCCATGAGTAAACTTATTGTCGAACATGTGCACTAGTCTAAGTCATTCCACACACTTCATTTTTTGCAAACCTTTTCGCCAATAAACGCCCATGATTTGCCCCTCTTCTAGCCGGCACATGGCCAAACTAGCGAGTCGGGAAGCTTACGCGGTTGCCCGTGGTAACCTGCGCGGTTGCGCGGTAACAGGCCCACCAACAATACATTTGGCGCCTCTTCGAGCCCACGTGTGGTCAAACAGAACACGTGTGGGGTGCTCAAGCATGCACTGGAATCTTCCGCTAGGAACAGGGCGACAAGATGTGACGATTATAGACCGGTCGACCCCCATTTATCACAACGTCCATTTAACCCTTGTGTCTCTTCAACCTTTCGATTGCGCCCTAGTATTGCAAGAATCACACCCACGACGACAAATTCTTAAAGGGTATCCTGTGCGGCTCGAGTGGTGCTCCGGGCGGCTACGGACGATGAGCGGCAGTTCACCATGCATGCCATAGTGGACACCCGAAGAAGGCACACGGAACTGTTGGTGGTGTACACCAACAACCCGATCTAGGTGGAAAAATCCATCCACACTATGGAGTTGTTGCTTGCTGTGGAGAAGTACAAGGTGGTCGGGTTCGACCTCGAGTACACCCGCGCTCGTGTCGGGTCTTGTCACAAGGTTGTCATCGCCCAGATGTGCATGTGCAATCACGTCCTTGTCTACGACTAGTGCTTGGCCACAAGGACTTGCGAGAGTTTGGCCTGGTTTCTCAACATCCCCCGCCACATGTGTCGGTGTTCTAGGAACGGGGGTCCCCAGACTTGCCTACCTGTGGCCCACAGCATGGCTCTGCTAGCAGGCATGTACGGCCCATCTTCATCAACAAGGCATTCAAGACCCTCGCGAGGGGACAAGCCTCGCGAGGCGGACAACGCAAGACCTCCTCAGGAGCGGCCTCGCCAGGCAGGCTCGCAAGGGGCGGAGAGATGAAGGCAAGGCAAACCTCGCGAGGTTCTCGTGACGTGAGCCATGACGATCGAGACCAGGCGGGCGCCAGGCGCGCGCCAGCGCCCGCAGCGTCCTTGTTTCCTCTTTGGTGCAAAGGAGGCAAGCGCAGGCGCGGAATATCGAGGCATCAAACAAAGGTTTCCATATCAGTGCAACGAGACCAAGACCAGCAGGACGGCAAGACGGAGGTCACCATGGAGCCCAAGGCGGCGTCACCACCAGAGCCTTTTGCAGGCGAAGACCGCTTTTTTCAGGATAAGCTGTACTAGCTGTCCCCTTTCAAACTGGCCGTTGTTGGCTCCCTTCCCGCTCAATATTTGGGGAGAGGACCAGGGCCTATATAAGTAGGACTAGCCACCACCATAGGAACGGATCAAGACGACGGATCAAGAGACAACTGCGCCTCAGGCATCTGATCTTTGGCCACACGAAGCACAAGAACACCTCAACCTCAGGAGGCTGTTCTTCCCCTTGTACTGTTCATCACCAGCCCAAGAGGCAATCCACCACCACCACACTGGAGTAGGGTATTACACCACAACAGTGGCCCAAACCAGTATAAATCTTGTGTCCCTTGTGTTGTGAGTTCGTCGAGTTAGTCTGTGAGATCTTAGCAAAGCTAGGACGTGGATCCGTAGGGGGGAAATCTTCATGCACACCCCAGTGTTCGAACCTTGAGGGTTTTGCCGGAACCTGTGATCCTACATTTGGCGCGCCAGGTAGGGGTGCACCGAAGCTTCCCTTCCATCGCTCCACGTCATGTCGCTTCATCTTCTCCATGGAGGACGCACGTCGCGCCCGTGGCAAGCGCCGGGCTGCCATCGCCACCCGCGTTGCTCAGACGGCCCATGTCGGTGGGCCACCCCGTCGCTTTACGTCGCCTGCCGCCAACGCCACCATCGGCCCAGTAGGGAACAAGCAGCAAGCATCCTTGTTGCACCCCTCGGTGCGACAGGACGACCGCACTGCCTCTCCATCGCTGACTCCCGCTGGTTCGCCGTCTCACGCTCATCGCGTTCCCACGGACGCACGGGCCGCGCTCCTCATGGCGCACGAGCTCCTGCGCTACCACCCAGTCGACGACCTCTACGAGGACTGGCTTGACCGCATCGCCGAGCTTGTCCGCACCACAGGGGGCTCCCCTGCGCCGTCCCTCTCTCTGCCTCGCCCTCTGCCAGCCACGGGCGACGTAGCTCACGGAGCACCTCCACCACCTCTGCACCAAGACGGCGCCCTGGCACCAAGGCGCGCGGCTCCACGGCATGACCAACCGCATCCGGCGCCCGCGCGTGAAGAAAGAAGCTGTTAAGAAGTCCCTCGACCACAAGAGAACACCTCCTTCACTCCTCGCACCGCCGCGCCAGGATCGTTTGCTGCGGCAAGGCCCCGCGCAGTTTGCCGTAGTAGTGCGCGGGCGCCAAGACCAAGCTCCACCTCCAAGGCGGGCCCCGGTGACCACGGCCAGCTGCCGCGCCTTCACCCCCGAGTTGCGTAGCGTCGCCTGGCCGGGAAAGTTCAAGCCAGATCTGCCTCCTTGCTACGACGGCACCCCCGACCCCGCGGAGTTCCTGTAGCTCTACGAGCTGAGCATTGAGGCGGCCAATGGCAACGAGAAAGTCATGGCGAACTGGTTTCCCATGGCTCTTAAAGATGGTGCCCACTCCTGGCTCCTGAACCTTCCTCCAGGCTCGATCTCCTCCTGGGACGAGATGCACGACCGCTTCGTTGCCAACTTCCTGGGCACTCGTGAGCGCCCCACGGCCGCGGGTGACCTGCGTCTCGTCAAGCAACAACCAGGAGAGGCCCTCCAGAAGTACATCCAGTGCTTCAACAACGTTCGTCTCAAGATCCCCAAGGTGACGGACGAGGCCATCATCTCCGTGTTCTGTGATGCAGTCCGTGACGTCAAGATGAAGGAGGAGCTTGCCATCCACGAGGAGCTGTGCATGCCTCTGGAGTTGTTCAACCTAGCGACCAAGTGTGCTAGAGCTGAGAAGGGGCGCCTCTCCCTCCTCGAGCTCCTGGCTGCGGACCCGGAGGAGAAGAAAGCCAGGGCCAAGGACGTGAAGCGCAAGGGAGAAGCCATGCTTGCGGCAGAACCGGAAACCAAGCACGGAAGAGACCAGCCCGAGTCATCCAAGAGCAGTCGACCGTTCCGCGCCTTCCTTAACCTGCACACCCACAACACCAGCGACTGTCAAGAGCTCAGAGCCATTCAAGAAGGACGCTTCGGTCGATGCCCCGAGCACAGCGACCGGGGCTACGGCCGAGGAGGAGGACGTGGTGGCGGACGCTGGGACGACTGTGGCTCGCGCCAGGAGTGGCGCGACCACCCACAAGGAATGACGACCACCATCAAGACGAGGGGGCTGGGGGCTTCCAGGAGCCGCGCGCTATCGCTTGCATCTTGGGCGGAGCTCAAGCCCCAGCCTCACAGCGTATCTTCAAATAGTTTTCTCGCTTAGTGAATGTAGTCCTCCCCAAGCTCGAGGCCACACGCCCGCTCAGATAGTCCGAGTGCCCCATCACGTTCAGTTCGGCAGATCAGCTCAAGTGCGCCGCTACTGTAGGCGTCCTCCCGATGCTTTGTTCACCAGTCATCAGCAACGTGCAACTTACCAAGACCCTCATCGACGGCGGCGCAGGGCTCAACATCCTGTCCGTCGACACATTCGACAACCTCCATGTGCCATATGCCCAGCTTCAGCCTACCAAGCCTTTCTAAGGAGTGACCGACAGCTTCACAACCCCGATCGGGCAGGTCCGCCTTCCCGTCACATTCGGAGAACGCAAAAACTACCGCACCGAACTCATCGACTTCGACGTCGCGCACATCCGTCTGCCATAGAATGCCATCCTTGGATATCCAGCCCTGGCCAAGTTCATGGCGGTGACCCATCACGGCTACAATGTCCTCAAGATGCCGGGAAGCGGCGGAATCATCACAGTCCCGTGCGAAGAAAGTGTCGGATTTCGGGTTCCGGCAGACCCTTGAGGTTCGAACACTGGGGTGCGCGCGGAGACCTTTCCCCTACCGGTTCACACGTCAATGGATTGCGAGGGATCTAAACTAGGAACGATGAACTACAAAAGAGACACGAGGTTTATACTAGTTCGGGCCACCATTATGGTGTAATACCCTACTCTTTTTGTGGTGTGGTGGATTGCCTCACGGGCTGATGATGAACAATACAAGGGAAGAACAGCCTCGCGAGGGGCTGTTCTTGAGCTAGTGCAATTAACTGCTTGGGTGAGTTCGATCGCGTCTCTCTCTCTCTCTGCTAGGGTTCTATCTGATAGGTCTCTTTCAGATCCTCTATTCTGAGGGCTAGCTCTATTTATAAATGGAGGCCCTGGGCCTCTTCCCAAAAAATGAGCGGGAAGGACGCTAACAATTGGCCATTTTGAAGGTGAACATCTAGTACTCTTATCCTGACTAAAGTTGGTCTTCGGCTGCCAAAGGTTCTGACGGTGACGCCGTCCTGGGCTCCACGATGACCTCCATCCTGCCGTTCTGTTGGTCTTGGTCTTGTTGCACTGAAGCGACAACCTTTGCCTGATGCCTTGGCCTGTGCTTGCCCCCTTTGCACCAAAGGGGAAACAAGGACACTGCACGGGCTGGTGCCCGCCTGGCCCTGATGTCACGGCTTGCATCACGGGGCACCCTCGTGAGGTACCGCCTTGATCTCTCCGCCTCCTCGCGAGCCTGCCTGGCGAGGCTGCTCCTGAGGAAGGTTCCTGTCGTCCGCCCCGCGAGGCTTGGCCCCTCGCGAGGGTCTTGAGCTTGAGCTGATGAAGCTGGGCCGTGCCGGGCCCCCACTTGAGCCACGCTGCAGGCCGCGGGCAGGCAAGTCTAGGGACCCCCATTCCCAGGACGCCGACAGTAGCCCCGGGGCCCAAGGCGCGCCCGGACTTGGCTTAGCAGAGAAGCGAAGGGGCAAGTGCGAAGCGCCATGGGCCCCAACAGCCTGCGGCCTTGGGCGCCGCGTGGCGATTGATTGGTCGTGGGCGTCTCCACTTCCCCATGATGCCTCATTACGCGCCCGGCTAAGCGGACCCGGGGTTACACACAACCATTCCCCTTTCGCCATCCTCGCACTCCCGGTCCTTCCATCTCCCTCTGGCTCCAACTTCCGCCCTCAATCCAACTCGTATTCTGATCCTTCCTATCGCCATGGCGCCAACGAAGAAGGAAAAGGGGAAGAAGCCCGCGTCTTCGTCCCGTTCGCCTCCAGCGGTGGCTCCCGCCGTTGGCCGATCTATCATACTCAACCCCGAGGCCTTGGGCAAGGTCCGCTCTGCTCTTGCCACCATCTTCAATGAGTGCTGCAGGACCACGGCATGGCCCACGTCCCATGCCTCCCCCGACAAGATTGTCACGGAGGTCCGGTTCTTCGCTGATGCCTTGTGGGCGGGTGTGGTTCCCTCCTTCTCCGCTTTCTTCAATGCGGTGCTTTCCCACTATCAGATCCACATGATGCATCTCGGGCCTGAGTCCATTACCCTCCTGGTTGTCTTCACCTTTTTTTGCGATGCAATGGTGGGCATCCCTCCTCCCGTCGCTCCGCTGCGTCACTTCTTCTCCTTGCGCCTGAGTGATCCCACTCAATGGTCAGGGTGTGTGAGCTTCCTTGCGGTGCCAGAGACGGCTGCTTCAGGGACTGATTTCGGACTCCCTCCCCCTGAGGCCAAGTTCAGAGAGCGGTGGTTGTATGTGGATGTTGGGGTGTTCAACCCCCTGCTCTCGCATCCTACCTCGCCTGCTGTTCCCAACTCCAGCTGGGGTCACGAGACACTCGCGGACGCCCGGCTTGCATTCATCTGGTGCCGCTTCGAGAGCTTGAGGGCGCTCAACATGACAGCACCCAAGGTTGTGAAGGAGTTCCTCCAGTGTCGCATTGCTCCTCTCCAGCACCACTCTCATCGGATGTGGAACTTTGCGGGGCATAAAGACCGCATGCGGCTTCAGGAGGAGGACCTGGCGCCTGAGGTGCTGAAGACGGTGCTCAGGGTCTTGGTAGGCGATTCTTCCCCAGGCAGCCTTCAACGTGATGGCGCCCTCTTGTATCTCTGTTCGGGCAGGGCCGAATTCATGAAACAGATGCCAAGCGCTTGGGCCGGTTCCGCATGGACTTCGTGGCCCTCCGCAAGAGGAAGGAGGCCTCGGGCGGTGACGATCGCCCTTGCCGCTTGTTGAAGTGCAGGAGGTACTTCGCCACGGACGAGTAAGTCCTCTTTTCTCTCTTCTCCTTTACTTCTTGGCTCTTCCAGCTAACCGTGACCTTTCAGGGCCCTTCCTGCCGAATTCGCGGAGACGGCCAAGGAGCCATCTCCCCAAGCTCCGTCTTCGTTGCCGGCCCTTGGTGCGTCGGGCTCAAGCAGCGCCCTCATCGCTCAGCCGGTCGGGGAGGTGATCCGTTCGGCTAAGTGTCCCGAGCCAGTGCGCCTGCTATCTTCCCTTCGCGAGTTCTCCCGGGGCACAGCCAGCTTGCCCCGTGCCCCTTCCTTGGTCGTGGATGACGATTGCTTGAGGTCGATCTTAAGCTCCTCCTCTAGGGACGGACCGGCGCCAGGCCTTGCCCCTGGCGAGGCCTGCCCGGCGATTGTTGGGGCGCCAGCCCCCTGCCCTGCGGAAGGAGGCGCGCCGCCTCCGGGCCCTCCGCATATACCGGCAGCAGAGGGGGACACGGAGGATGTGCTCAGGCGTGCTCGCGAGCGCCGCACCCTTCGTCAAGATTTTCTCCATGGGGCAACGGCCGCTGTGAACCGGCTCGGGACGGAGCTCGCCGGCGGAGATGCGCGTCTTGAGGCGGAAGGTTTGTGCCTTGCTGACGAGCGGCGCAAGCTGAAGGTAGCCGTTGCCCTTGCGCGTCACCAGCGTGACCTCGACAATGCGAAGGCTGAGGCCGCTGGCGGCCTCATGAGAGGCTTGCTCCCGAGCCGTTGAGGAGGCCCTAGAAGCAGATCGTCGGCGCAGAGACGCTGAGGAGCATGCGTGGGAGCTCCAAGCCTGGAGCAACTCTCTGGAGGAACAGGTGGAGTTGCGCCAGGCTGCACTTGCATCGTTGAAGGGAGCTTCCGTCGACCAGGCGGAGCTTCAGAAGCGCGAGGAAGCGCTGTTGCTGGAGGCCACCGAGCGCAACCTCGACCTTGAACGGTTGGAGAAGAGGGAGCGCCTGGTGGCTCGGGCAGAGGATGATGTTGCCACGCGCGAAGCCTGATCCCAAGAAGAGGTCGACCGCCGCGTAGCGGAAGCTCGCTCAGGCCTCGAGCGTCAGTATGAGCTGAAGTTGGAGTTGGTCAGGGCAGGACCGCGGCCCTCAAGGCCAAGCTAGATGAAGTGACGCGTGGTGCGGACGCCTCCGCAGCCGCCCTTCACGCAGCGCAGGAGGAGCTGACCTCCTCCCGCGCCGAACTGCTCCTTCTTCGGCAGAGGGTTGATGGCCCCGAGGCCATTGCACGGCAGAACGAGGACGAGATCTGCCGAAGGCGGGTTCTGGAGCATGAGCACGCCACCATGCTCCGTATGCTGAGGGAACGGGCAATCACGGCCCTGAGCAACATCTGCGAGGCCGCTGCTGAGGAGCCACACGCGACCAACTATGCCGGCAACCTCCAGTATTTTGCTGATGTGGTGACGCTCCTGGAGAACCACACCGAGAGGTCTCGTTGGCTTGTCGAGGAGAGGAGCCGAGCCTTGCTCGGGCACGCTTTTTCCCGTGTCTTCAGTTACTTGCGGGACAGGGATCCCCACTTCAACTTCGATGCCGCCATCGCGCCGGTGCCCATAGCCGTCCGGGGCGACCTGGCGCAATGGGTGGATGGTCACGTGGACGACCTTGTCAGGGCCTTCACGTATGATGACGATGGCGTGATCGTGGCCACCGATGAAGGCGGCGTGGTGGACGGTCTTGGCGTTGTGAAAGTGCGTTTTATCGACTAGAGGGGGGGTGAATAGGCGATTTTTAAGAATTCTTCAATGAGGAATTTGCCGGTGAGAAAATTCCTAAGTGAAGAACTACTTGCAGCGGAATAAGTACTCAGAAGTAAGCATAAGAGAGAGCGAACATGGTCATCATGATGAAGTGAAGACAATCAAAGAGTACAGAAAGCGTAAACACAGGATAGCACAAGATGAAGACAAACAGACTGAAGAAATTGAACTGAGGAAATTGAGAAGGTCTTCAGTCAAAGTCTTCAAACACAGATATGAAAGAACACTCAACACAATAATGAGGAAATGAAAGGGTTGAGGAAATAGAACCAGTTAGGTTGGTGAAGACAATGATTTGGTAGACCAGTTCAACTGCTGTCTCGGTTATGCGTCTGGTTGGGCGCTGAGTATTTAAACTCGAGGACACACAGTCCGGACACCCAATCACCGAGCACGGAGCTCGGGACACCAAGTCCTCACCGTATTCTCCTTGAACTAAGGTCACACAGACCTCGTCCAATCACTCGTGGTAAGTCTTCAGGCGACTTCCAAACCTTCACAGACTTGGTCACTCGGCGATCCACAATTCCTCTTGGATGCTCTAGACCATGACGCCTAACCGTCTAGAAGAAGCACAGTCTTCAAAGGTAACAAGCATCGGATCCACGCAGGATCAATCTCTTCAGTGATGCTCAATCACTTTGGGTTTGTAGGGGCTTGGTTTTTGGGTTTTTCCTCACTCGATGATTTTCGCTCAAAGTCCTCGGAGGATGGGTTGCTCTCATATGACAAGTGTCAAGTTCTCTCGGAGCAGCCAACCAGCTAGTGGTTGTAGGGGGCGGCTATTTATAGCCTAGGGAGCAGCCCGACATGATAATACATAAATGCCCTTCAATGATATGACCATTAGGTGGATAAGATATTTTGGGACAGCTCACAAGAAGATAAAGAACGGATCGGAAATTTGACTCTCAAATTCCTCGGGGCTATCATGTTCCTCCTTCGTAGGCAATCCGACTGGCGAATTCCTAACTCCTCGGTCGAGACAAATTCCTCGGCGACGGAAGAACTTCGTCTCATCCTTTGAATAAATTGACTGAACTGTATGAGATTTCAAAGGCTTCACTCGAAGGGATTGGTAGGTGTCGGATTTTAGTTGAGCATCACATGGAAATTTTTCCTTAGTATTTCCTCGACCCCCTTTAACAGTACGGTGTTTCCTATGAATCAAGAAAGAGAAAAACAAAACTATGAAAACAAAAGTCTTCACGCTTCATGTTCCTCAAATGAATACCAAGTCTTCAAGGTCACACCAATTTCTTCACTTTCAAAGTCTTCAGAATATCAAAGTCTTCAGTCGAAGAACTTCATTTTAGGGTCGACTTTCTCTGTAAATATCAAACTCCTCATAGACTTATAGACCTGTGTACACTCATAAACACATTAGTCCCTTAACCTATAAGTCTTCAATACACCAAAATCACTAAGGGCACTAGATGCACTTACAATCTCCCCTTTTGGTGATTGATGACAATATAGGTTAAGTTTTCAACAGGGATAAACATATGAAGTGTAACTACTGATATTGAGGAATTTGATTGCAAGATATAGAAGAACTCCCCCTGAAGATGTGCATAGTGAGGAATTTTCTTTTGAGGCAATGCACATTTGAAGAGTTGAATCATGGAGATCTCCCCCTATATCTTGTAATTCATACACGCATTTGACATATAATATGAAGAATTTGAAAATGCATGATGAAATATGGTGCTTGATGAAATTCAGCATGCGTGATAACATTAATGAGGAACAAGCATGCAAAATAACGCTTCAAGAGTATCAGAGAACAGTGCATCAAAAGTATCAGAGCACAGTGCATCAAACATATCAGAGCACCATCGGGTTTAAGATTACAACTCGATCCAATAAAAGTTTCAGAAGAACGAGAGTTGTAACTTAACAAAAAAATTGCCCATATAATAGACCCGCTTGAAGACTAACTCACATTTCTCCCTTTGTCATCAAATGACCAAAAGGATCGGCCGAGGACTAACGCCCCAGAAGAATTTCAAGTTGATGAAGGAGCGCCAGCGTTGTTGGGGTCGGTTGTCGTAGTAGGGCCTGCCGCAGTATCTTCCAAGTCTTCATTTTCATTAGTGTCTCGCGATGAAGAATAGGAGCTGGCCACCAAGGAAGGAACTTTGACCTTCTTGTATTTCTTCGGAGGATGTGCAGACCAGTCAAATTCTTCCTTGAGACCCATTGTCTTCAGTTCTTCCGCGCTGTAGACATTAGAAAGAACAACCCATGTGCGTTTGAAGGTTTCATGGAGGTAGTAGTGGTTTTTCTTCACTGCATTGTGTGTAGAGGTCATGTTGTGCAGAATTGAACCAAACTGACGCTTGACCCATTTATGATTGCGATCAATCTTCTGATGAAGACCGAGGAGTAACTCACGATCGATCATCACCACAGGTCTTTGTGGCTTGAGGACTTTGCTTGGCTGAGGTATTTGCGGCAGAGTCATGTGTGGCAGAGTCATCATTGGTGGAGTAGGATGCAGCTTTGCGAAACTGACCATCCAATGGACAAGTGCCTTCATCGATCACAGCAGTTGCATGGCCCTTGTCATCAGCTGAGGTAAATGTCCGTTTGAGGACTTCAATCAGGGGCAAGTAGCTGCAGTGGTTCAGAGTATCAGCTTTGTAATTGAGTGAAGATCTTGTCCAGATGAATCTCATAATCCAAGGTGCATAAGGCTTCAGCTCAAAAGGTGACATAGCAATGTTTGCCAGAGTCCTCATGAAGAAATCATGGAAGTTGACGGGAACGCCATGAATGATATTGAAAAGCATATTCTTCATGATGCCAACGACTTCTTCATCATTTGAGTCGTGGCCTTTGATAGGACTCATTGTCTTCGTCAGAATCCGATAGACAGTCCGAGGCACATATAGTAATTCCTTGACGAGGAATTTGGTTCTTGGGGCCTGCCATGGCTTCAAAGGCTTCATCAGCACTTGCATATAGTGATTTGAAAGCTCAGGTTTGTTGTAGATACAACGAGCACCATCAAGTGGAGGATCGAGTGGTAGGGCACGGAAGCAATTCGATTCTTTGGTGCCTTGTAGTGAGTGTTTTCGGACATCCAGTCCAACACCCATGAGTTCACATCTTGAGCGTCTCGGTGATGTGCAGCGTCGCATAGAATTGAAGAATGAGTTCTTCATTCCAATCACGAGATATCGGTCAGAAATTGAAGTCCCGCATCGTGAAGAACACCGAGGACTGGCTCGAAGCTGGCAGAGATTCCATGTCCACATGAGGAATATGTGCATGATCGAAGACTTTGTCTTTGTTGAACAACAACGAGGAATAGAAATTGGCTTGGTGGCAGTCGAAACGCCTCTTCCTTATGCGAGCAGAATCATATGGATTGTAATCGTGAAGAATACGTGCTCATTGAAGAAATCTTCAGCCTTGAACTTTTGCTTTGTTGAGAAGGATTCTTTGGCTTTGGCGGTGGAGTGTCGATGAGTTGCATCACGACCTCTGGAATCGCAATCTCAGGTTCTTGGTGAGGAATTTCTGGTTCCTCTACATGTGCGATCGAGGATCAGCAAAGAGTTCATCGCGCTAGTGGCTGGAATTTCTTCATGTCTGAGATGAAGTGGGATGAGTTTCTTGAGCCCATTTGAACTGTTGGAGCGGGGACCGAGGAATCTGTTGAATTGGGGTGAAGAGTGGAGAATTTGGATCTTGACTTTCCCAAAAGTCATCGTTCATCACCGGCGTTGTGCTTCCAATGTCCACATCTTCTTCAATTTCCTCAACACCGCCTCTTGGTTTGTGAACCGAGGCATATGCAAGGAAATGATTGGGTTTGAAGGGATAACTTCCACTTCAATTTCTTCATCAATCTGCTCTGACGAAGCAGTAGAATGATTTTCTTCATCAGATCCGCTTGGGATCTCATAATCTTCACCAAAAGGAACAAGGTCCTTTGATGGCACGGAGGAAATTGGAACAGCATCAATGGGATTTTCAAATGAGCTGGTCACTGTCTTCATCTTCTTCTGGACTGAAGAATTTGAAGCAGCAGATGCTTTCCTTTTCTTCACTGCAGCTCGTTCTGCAGCCTTGGTCTTCTTCACATCAGATGCAGATGGAAGGATTGGTGTTGGTGTAGGCGCAGGAGGAGCTGAGGAAACTGGTTGAATTTCTTCAGGCGCACCACTAGTGGATGCCCTGGCAATTTCTTCAGTGGCTGGAATGGAGTCATCAGCCCTGGAACTAGCATTGTCTTCAGCAGCCTGAACTTCATCAGCGGTGCTGGCATGTTCTTCAGTCGGCTGAGCTGAGGCTCCAGCCTGAAGAATTTCTTGTTGTGTTGGGGATGCAACATTGGTGAACTTCTTCGTCAGGTTGACAATCTGACTTTGGCTCCTTGCCAATCAGCATAATAGGAGTCAAATTTGTCGCTGAGGGCTTTGATGTCAGCCTACATCTTCATAAGTTCTTTAGTTTTCATCTTGACAACGTTTTTCTTCAGCAGTTTCTCCTTTACATCTGCGATTTCTTGATCTCTCTGGCAGTATCAAATTTCCATTTCTCCTCTTGGATGAAATGAGTCAACATGTGACTTTGGCCAGTGTCAACTTGAAGTCGAGACATAGGAGTGTTTGGGTCCTTGTGCGTAGATCAATGTAGTCTAGGATCGCTCTTGGATCCAACAGCGAAGCCACAGGTGTGCCTTTGGCTCTAGCGGCCCTTTCTTGGCGGTCTCGATGATTTCCACAAGTTCATCATCATCAGCCTCATCATCTTCGTGGCTCTTGGAAGGCGACTGTTTCTTCTTAGGACTTGGCGAGGACCTCGTCCAACTGTGGCCTTAGTCTTGATGAGTCGGGCGGATGAAGAATTTGGTGCAGGTGAGGAACTTCTTTGAAACACGGAGGCAATGGAGATGCTGCAGTCCTTTGGCACGTGGCGGATGCACAGTCTTGAGGACTTTGTCGGAACTCTTGAGGACTTGGGAGGAGCTGCTGAGGACTTTGTAGGAGCCGAGGATTTGGGAGGAGCTGGGCAGCATGAGGAATTGGCCGTGAGGGCACAATGAGGAACTTGGCCGTGAGGGCACTTTGTTGGTGAAGCACTTGGCTTGTGTGCGGGCTTCTTTGCCATAGATTTTCTTGGCTTGACAGAGGCCTCAATGGCAGCAGCGATGAGAGAGTCCTCATTAAATTTCCTCACTGCCTCGTTGGCTTGTCTTGCCAATTTGGCTTGGCGCTTGGCCCATTCTTGGAAAGTCCTCACCACGCTTGATGTCTTTGGTGGGGTCGACTTCTTGACCAGGTGCCAATGGATCTCTTGGGCATGGAGGATTGAGGCGAATTTCTTCATGTACTTTGGAGTAACATATCTTTACTCCCTCCATTCCCTTGCCCATCTCCGTTCAATCCTTTGAATGCGCACCTTGCGCTGATTTTTGTTCTCTTTGCCGAACTCGGCTTCATTAGGTGTGCAATAGTCAACATAGATTTCCTCAGGAATCTCAAACGCATCATGACCTCAGGCCTCTTTCCTCCTTTCGTGGCTTCTTTCCTTCCGCCATATTCTTGGTGAGGAATTTGAACAATCGAATTCTCTGAAGAAGTATGCAACTTTTCTTCGAGGAACGCTGCAAATGAGTTAAGTTGATGAGAACCTAGTGATTCAGCAGCGGACATGAGTACCTATGAACAGAGTATAGTTGCGAGGAATTTGGAGAGGTCATATCGTTCTCGTAAGGTTTTTCAAAAGAACTAGTTTGAAGAATTTGACCAGATGAGCCTTGAAGAATTTCACTAAGCGATCTTTGTCTTAGGTTCGAGTTGTATAGATCGAGGATCCACACAATTGAGGAATCTTGAAGAAAATCATTGCTTAGAAAGCGAATCAAGAGCATATTTTGTTTGAGGTGTTCATATGTGTGAAGATTTGAAGAATAAACACCTTTGAAGATTTTCAGGAAGGTTTGAGAATCAAAGCGAGTAATAAAAGTAACTTTTAATTACCCGAACTGAAGAACACGACGAACTGAGAAGAACAGATGGGAAGTTCGTGAGGTTAGATCTTCCACGCCCTAACTCGGCGAAGGAAGACAGCTACGACGGCGGCGGAGTGAAGATTTCATGATCGGTAGCGAGTACGTCGGCGACGAGGTCGAGGCGATGAAGCTCTTCCTCACCGGCGACGATGGAGTAGCAGCGGCGCTAGGGTTTGAGAGCTCGGCGAGAGAGAGAGCGGTCGGCGAGTAAAGGAAGTGAGGAAGGAGAGAGGGGTATATATAGCCACGGTGAAAACTATTCGCTCAAGATTTGGAACGAGCGTGCCTGACCCTTCTCATTAAACTGACATGTGTCACCCACGTCTTGAGAAGTGGAGATTGTGTTAGATCATGGGTGAATAGATAAATCTATCGTGGGATGCGGAACGGTTTGAGCGGCAAAAACGAAAGTTTGGATAAGATCAGTTTTAAAGTTCCGTTTGCAATTTCTTCAGCTGACAAGGACACAGTGAAGATTTTGAACAAGTTTCAAATAGAACGCAAATGAAGAATTTGTGAATGGATTGGGTTGAGTATAGCATAGAGGGGAAAGGGTCCGATCACATTCACTTAGCAGAAATAGCGACTTGAAGAAATAGCCATAAATCAATGCTGTAGAGGACATAAACCCATATATATAGCCAATGAAGAAAAACGACGGAAACAGTGAAGATTTTGCAAAGTTGAAGAATTTGAAAACTGAGGAGAAACTCAAATTGAAGATTTTCAACTTTGGTGGTGGCGTGACCCACCGTATAAGAATGATGATTTCATACACCGCGTACAATTGTCGTAGGGTTCTGAGAATCAAATTCTTCATATATTTCTTCACACTTAGAGTGTTATTCTTCATTGATTGAAGAAAAACGTTTCTTCATGTGTTGCACATCTAAGTCATCAATTTTACATATGTGTCAGGATGTGTGTCCTTTTCAAAGAACATTTGAAGATTCTAAGACATTTAGCTCACACCGCAACTTGCTAAATCTCTTCTCATCCAAGGGCTTTGTGAAGATATCGGCTAGTTGTTCTTGGTCTTCACATGCTCGATGGAGATGTAAGCCCTTCAACACATGATCACGAAGAAAATGATGACGAATCTGAATGTGCTTTGTCTTGAGTGCTGAACTGGGTTGTGAGCAATCTTGATGGCACTCTCATTGTCACAAGAGAGAGGCACATTCTTCACGTTGATGCCGTAGTCCTTGAGAGTTTGCTTCATCCACAGCAATTGAGCACAACAAGAGCCAGCAGCAATGTATTCAGCTTCCGCAGATGAGCGGTGATCGCAGATTCTGTTTCTTCGAGGACCAACGGACCAAAGATCGTCCGAGGAAATGACAAGTACCAGATGTTGACTTGCGGTCCACACGATCACCAAAGATAGTCGAGTCGAATATCAATGAGATCAAAAGTAGAGCCCTTGGGGTACCATAATCCTAGTGTTGGTGTGTGAGCTAGATATCGAAGAATATGCTTCACACCTTATGGTGTGATTCCTTGGTGTAGCTTGAAATCGGGCACACATGCAAACACTAAGCATTATATCTGGCCTAGATGCACATAAGTACAATAAAGAACCAATCATGGAGCAGTATACCTTGTGATCGAAGTCAATACCATTTTCATCGATTGCATAGATGGCCATTTGTGGGCATAGGAATTTTGACGCCTTGCAATCTTGCATGCGAATTTCTTGAGGACATCTTTGAGGTATTTCTCCTGAGATATGAATATGCCATTGTGTTGTTGATTTAATTTGAAGACCTAAGAAGAATTTCAACTCTCCCATCATAGACATTTGATATTCTTCACTCATCATATAGGCAAATTCATCACTATAACGTTGGTCAGTACAGCCAAGATAATATCATCAACGTATATTTGACACACAAACAATTCACCATCATATGATTTAGTAAAGAGAGTAGGGTCGAGTGAACCGGGTGTGAAGCCATTCTTCACGAAGAATTCCTTCAATGTATCATACCACGCCCGTGGGGCCTGTTTGAGACCATAGAGGGCCTTGTTGAGTCTGAAGACTTTGTCGGGATTCTTTGGATCTTCAAAACACAGGGGTTGAGCAAAATATACTTCTTCCTCAAGCTTACCATTGAGGAATGCACATTTCACATCCATTTGATATAAAGTGATATTATGATGGTTAGCATAAGCAAGTAGTATGCGAATAGCCTCAAGTCTAGCAACAGGTGCAAAAGTTTCATCGAAATCAATTCCTTCAACATGTGTGTAGCCTTGAGCTACAAGTCGTGCCTTATTCCTCACCACAAGGCCATTTTCATCTTGTTGTTGCGGTAGATCCACTTTGTGCCAATGATATTATGCTTGCGAGGATCTGGACGTTTGACCAGTTCCTAGACATTGTTGAGCTCGAACTGATGTAATTCTTCTTGCATGGCCTAAATCCACTCAGGCTCCAGAAATGCTTCATCTACCTTAGTGGGCTCTGAGATAGAGACAAAAGCATAGTGCCCACAAAAGTTAGATAAATGTGAAGCTTTTGAGCGTGTGAGAGGACCTGGCGCTTCAATGTCATCGATGATCTTGTCAACTTGCACTTCTTTTGCAACGCGAGGATGAGCTGGTTGTCGTCGAGGAATTTGATAGCATTTTCTTCAAACCATTGTCTTGACATTATCTTTAGGTGCATCACCGGCGTTCTTCACGTCAGAATGAATTCTTCAGCAGATTCTTGATGAGGAATGACATCCTCGGTTGCCTTGAACTTGATAGATTCCTCGGAGCTGGTTCATCTAACACGAAGGTAGGTGCTCTCTTTGCGAGCCATTAGTTTCATCGAATCGCACATCTACATATCAACAATCTTGTGAAGAGCGATGTTGAAGACTCAGTAGGTGTCTGAGTCCTTTCCGTAACCAAGCATAAAACCTTCATGTGCTTTCGTGCAAATTTAGAATTGTGATGAGGATCTCTAATCCAGCATTTAGCACCGAAGACTTTGAAATAACTCACATTGGGTTTCTTGTCAGTGAGGAGTTCATAGGCAGTCTTCTTGAAGAATTTGTGAAGATATACTCTGTTGATGATGTGGCACGCGGTATCAATTGCATCAATCCAAAAACGACTAGGCGTTTTGTATTCATCAAGCATAGTGCGAGCCATCTCAACAAGAGTTTTGTTCTTGCGCTCCTGGCGCCATTTTGCCGAGGAGTATAGGAGCAGATAACTCATGAGTAATACCAAGTTCATCAAGATAGGCATCAAGACCGAATTCTTGAACTCAGTTCCATTGTCACTCTGATGTGTCTCGATCTTCACACCAAAGTTAGTTGAAGCCCTCGAGGAAAATCGTTTGAAGACTTCCGCACTTCATTTTTGTAAGTAACAATGTGTACCCATGTGTAACGAGAGTAATCATCAACAATAACAAAGCCATATAGAGATGCATCATTAGTGACTGCTGAGTAATGATTAGGACCAAAGAGGTCCATGTGAAGCAATTCAATGGACGAGTAGTGGTCATGATAGTCTTTCTTTGGATGCTTGGCCTTGGTCATTTTTCCAGCTTCACAGGCTCCACACAAGTGATCCTTGAGGAATTTGACATTTTCAATGCCAATGACATGCTTCTTCTTCGCAAGCGTGTGCAAATTCCTCATGCTGCGTGACCAAGTCGCCGATGCCATAGCCAGCCTTCGAAGCTTTTGCAAGTAGACACACGGCTGGTTGTGGTCCCAGAGAAATCAACAATATACAAGTCTCCTCTCCTAAAGCCTTGAAGACTTTGGAATTGTCACTTCCATGATCACAACACAACGATACTTGCCAAAGACAACAACCATATCAAGATCACAAAGCATTGAGGCCGACATGAGGTTGTATCCTAAGGACTCAACAAGCATGACTTTGTCCATGTGTATGTCCTTAGAGATCGCAACCTTACCAAGACCCAATACGACTTTTGCCTTTGTCGGCAAAGATGATATGCTTCAGATGTGGCGGTGATAAGGGAGCATCCATCAATAGATTCTTGTCACCAATCATGTGATTTGTACATCCACTATCGAGGACCCACTCATTGGCTTTGGGTTGATCATCCTGCGGATGAATTA
Organism: Aegilops longissima; assembly: GCA_021605205.1. Taxonomy (NCBI): domain Eukaryota; kingdom Viridiplantae; phylum Streptophyta; class Magnoliopsida; order Poales; family Poaceae; genus Aegilops; species Aegilops longissima. Next base: position 480,979,271 of record CM038677.1, on the reverse strand, counting down.
GTGCAACTTACGATCTCATATACTTCATAAGTGAAGAATATGATATCAATTTCATCGAGCGATATAATGTATAAGAAGTATGAGGGCGTGTGAAATGAAAGTTCATTTCTTCATGATTAGCTGCGTCCTTTCGAGCACTTTTGTCGTGCCCCAAGAAATTCTTGAGACGTTTAAAGCACGCCCGGAGACCTGACCCTCAGAAGAGATTAGTTCTTTTCTTCACCACCCACATCTCAAGGGGTGGCAAAGAGTTCATCACTCTGCGAGCACCATATGAGAATGGTGGCATAGAGGCCAATCCATTTCGTTTCACATAAGAGGGGTTAGGGTAAGCATATGAATAAGCGGAGAAATTCTTGAGGACTTATGAACATATTGGTTTGAAGAATAATGCACATATTCATAGCCCTTAGCTCTACCTGCGAAAATGAGTTGTTAGCACGATGATAATCATATGAGGACTTTGATCCTTTTGAGGAATTTGATCCACGTGAGGAATTTGGTCCATATGAGGACTTGGATCCATATGAAGAATTTGGTCCATATGAAGAGTTTGATCTGGGTTCCTATTCTTCACGGGTGGTGTCATGAGGACATTCACTGAAGACTTTCAAGGCACTTCTTGGGAACCCAGATTTTCTTCATAGGGGAACCGTTCTGCAGCTAGTGCCAACATATCTAGCAAATACTTCACCATTCTGATTTTGAATAGTTTATAGTTGGAGTCAAATGACTCATCGGAAGAATGAGGAGATTCGCATGAAAAGCCGGATAAGTTAGATGGATCAACTAGAGGTCCCTTTGCAGCAACCCATGAGGTTTTGGGATCTTGCTCGGGCTTCAATATGTTCCATCAAGATTGAGTTTCCTCTCAAAGGCAATACCCTCTTTCCTAGGGTTCCTATTGAGGATCTGCTTTTAAGCACATCACAAAGAGTCGATGCCCTTTGAGGCTTTTGTACATGCTGTCATGTACAATTCCTTCAACCCTGCATCGTCGGTGATACTAGCAATGTCCTCGGATGAGGAATTAGTGATAGCAGAGGCAGGTGAAGAATTTGTAACAGTTGAAGCATTTGAACATTCAGGTGAAGAATTAGCAGATTCACGTTCAATGCACTTTAAGCATGGAGGAACAAATTCTTCCTGAGAAGCGCTGATTTGTTGAGCAAGTAATGAATCACGCTCCTTCTGAAGATCTTCATAACTCACTCTTAGCTTCTCAAGATCTTGCTTTCTTTGAAGAAAATCATAACAAAGTTTCTCATGATCAGACAAGAGAGTGTTATGATGACCTTGAAGGCTGTCAAACCTAGACTGAAGTCTCTGAAGATTTTCAGTCAGGACTTTAGTGCGGTCCATTTCTTCACCTAACATATCATCACTTTTATCTAGCATGTTTTGAACCTTTTCCAAGGCCGTTTGTTGTTTAGTGGCAATGCAAACAAGTTTGGTATAACTAGGTTCAATATCATCATCAGATCCATCATCATCAGATTCATAGTCACTAAACTCAGATGAGGAACATTCGGTTACCTTGTCACCCTTTGCCATGAGACATGATGCAGAAGATGATGAATCTAGTTCGAAAGTCATCGTTTTGAGAGATCCCTTGAAGTCCTCAAACCAAGGATTATGACGGGTTCGATGACCTTCATAGACGTCGAAGATTCGGTCCCAGATAAGCTTCGCATTGCAAAGATGCATAATGCGCTTGAATTCATCTCTAGATAGGCAGGAACAGATGATATCCTTCGCCATGATGTCAAGTCGAGTGTACTTGTGAATATCATCTGCGTTCGCCGTCTTGCATAGATCAAGAAGACCAATTTCGGTGACGGTCCACAGCTCATTGTCCATTGCCATGAGGCGCTTCCTCATCATGGCCTTCCACTTGGGATAATCATGACCGTCAAAGATAGGGCATGTCACTTTCTTCATACCTGCGGTCGACATAACTAAAACTCCGTGGTTAAACCAAAATCACACGTAACAAGGGAGTACCTTGCTCGATACCAATTGAAAGTCGTTATATCGACTAGAGGGGGTGAATAGGCGATTTTATGAATTCTTCAATGAGGAATTTGCGGTGAGGAAATTCCTAAGTGAAGAACTACTTGCAAATGGAATAAGTACTCGAAGTAAGCATAAGAGAATGCGAATATGGTCATCATGATGAAGTGAAGACAATCAAAGAGTACGAAAGCGTAAACACAGGATAGCACAAGATGAAGACAAACAGATGAAGAAATTGAACTGAGGAAATTGAGAAGGTCTTCACCAAAGTCTTCAAACACAGATATGAATGAACACTCAACACAAGAATGAGGAAATGAAAGGGTTGAGGAAATAGAACCGATTAGGTTGGTGAAGACAATGATTTGGTAGACCAGTTCCAACTGCTGTCTCGGTTATACGTCTGGTTGGAGCGGCCGAGTATTTAAACTCGAGGACACACGTCCGGACACCCGATCGCTGAGCACGCAGCTTAGGACACCAAGTCCTCACCAGTATTCTCCTTGAACTAAGGTCACAGACCTCGTCCAATCACTCATGGTAAGTCTTGAGCGACTTCCAAACCTTCACAGACTTGGTCACTCGGCGATCCACAATTCCTCTTGGATGCTCCAAACCATGACGCCTAACCGTCTGGAAGAAGCACAGTTTTCAAAGGTAACAAGCGTCGGATCCACGCAGGATCAATATCTTCAGTGATGCTCAATCACTTTGGGTTTGTAGGGTTTGGTTTTGGGTTTTCCTCACTCGATGATTTTCGCTCAAAGTCCTCGAGGATGGGTTGCTCTCAAATGACAAGTGTCAAGTTCTCTCGGAGCAGCCAACCAGCTAGTGGTTGTAGGGGCGGCTATTTATAGCCTAGGGAGCAGCCCGACATGATAAGACATAAATGCCCTTCAATGATATGACCGTTAGGTGGATAAGATATTTTGGCACAGGTGGCGCCAGAAAGCACAAGAACGGTCGGAAATTTGACTCTCAAATTCCTCGGGGCTATCATGTTCCTCACTGTAGGCAATCTGCCTTTGGCGAATTCCTAACTCCTCGGTCGGACAAATTCCTCGTGACTGAAGAACTTCGTCTCTATCATTTGAAGAAATTGACTAAACTGTATGAGATTTCCAAAGGCTTCACTCGAAGGGATTGGTAGGTGTAGGATTTTGAATTGAGCATCACATGGAAATTTTTCCTTAGTATTTCCTCGACCCCCTTTAACAGTATGGTGTTTCCTATGAAAACAAAAGTCTTCACGCTTCATGTTCCTCAAATGAATACCAAGTCTTCAAGGTCACACCAATTTCTTTACTTTCAAAGTCTTTAGAAAGTCTTCAGAATATCAAAGTATTCAGTCGAAGAACTTCATTTTTAGGGGTCGACTTTCTCTGTAAATATCAAAACTCCTCATAGACTTATAGACCTGTGTACACTCATAAACACATTAGTCCCTTAACCTATAAGTCTTCAATACACCAAAATCACTAAGGGGCACTAGATGCACTTATACGTTGGCGGAGGAGTTGATGATGGCGACGATGGCAGCGACACCTCTCGAGGCGACCCAGAAGGCGCAGCAAGCGACATGTCCGACTGATTGTTGGTCGCTGTTGTTTATCATGTACAAAAGAGCTTCGGGCTTGGCCCTAAAGACTGTGAGAGCATTTTGGGGGGGGGGGGGGGAAGCCCCTCATGTAAAGATTTGCGATAGATGCATTGGTAACCTTAATGCTGCGTGTGAGCTTAACGGCCGGCCCGGTGGCGGGTTGGCTGGCTCATTTACCTTTTGGCTCTGGTGAGTCCCGAGCGGGGCTGCGGGGGCCATAGCACCGTGTGTGTCGTCTGGGTGAACCCATTGATCCTGCGATAAGAACCCCGGAGAGGGAGTGACGACAGCCGTCCGAGCTGTGGACCCGGCTGGCCCGGCCCAGCTCACGAGAGGCTCGCGAGGGGGGCAGCTGATGCTTGCTTTGGACGCAAAGCCGAAACCAGAACATGAGAGATTGCTCGAATGAGACGAAACACCCCTTCCCCAAACGCACGCATGGCTCGAACTCAAACCCAACTAAAATTCAAATCGAAGAAACTCGTCAACAAAGAAAAAGGCAAAAAAGTAAAAGGCCGCATCCGGCACCTAGTCCAGTCTTCGACGTCTTCTCACCAGCGCGGAGCTAAGTGCTGCCACTGGGCGTGGGAGGGAGCCCCAGGGCCTGAGGCCGGCGCTCCTGAGACTCCGGGGCCTGTACAGCCCCACTCATTATTACGTGACAGTGTCACGGGGCGGCGAGCTTCACAGGAACTGGACCTTCTTCATAGGTACCGGCCTTGCTTCATATCGCCAGATGAGGGCCCCGCCTTGGGCCACACTCCACCACCACTGACGGCGGCCGAAGACCAAGGACGACGCCAATGGGGTAGAGTGGTTGCCAGCGGTTCCCCGGACGACCACGGGTCCTCTGCCCGGGGCAGGCCCTGAGGCACCTCCCCGGCAGAGGGCCTACCTCCTGAGAACATCTTGTGCTGAGCGCCGCGGGGACAAACCCGGATATCGACCCCTCTCCTGCAGCCCCCGATGCCCTCCTCCTGAGGGGTAAGAGGCAGCGTTGGGGCCGCCTCCTGTTGCAGCGACATGTACCTCCTGTGGCACATGGTTAGCATAAGCTTGCTCCTCAGGAATTAACGGTACCAGATAGTTGCCGCCGCCGGCGCGGACGTCGAGGCCCTCTTGGGGTTCCTGAAAGAGCTCTGCTTGCAGTGTCTCCTCGCCCCAGCTTGGCCCGAGGAACGAGCCATGGTCTTCTTCCCGTGCGCACTCTTGATCCATCATGCGGGGCACATAAGCTTCGGGGGCGCCGCCCGTGGCCTCGCCAGTAGTGCCCCACATGGCACGCAGTCCGGCCAGGCGTCGTCTTGAGAGTGGTGGCGCGGTGGTCCGCCGAGGCGAAGGTCATGGCGTGCGCTCCTTCGCCGGCCGGAGATGGGGTCCGCGCGGCTTGCCGCCTGGTGCTGCCGGCTTGGTTGGCGTCGAGTAGGCCCTGGAGCCCGCTTGAGGTTACACGAGCGCGCATGGGGCCACCATATGGCGCGCTCTGGGCCAGAGGTGGCAGCCGGACGCAGAAAGGAGGTGCTCCCGAGACGGCAGCGTCCAGGAGCTCGGCCGCCTGCTCCAACAGCACGTCGCGGCCGCCCTCTAGAAGCCGGCACCATAACTAGCTCTCGGGCCACCGTGAGCGCAGCCCTGGAGTTCGGCTGCTCCCGTCGGGTGTGCGGCGCCGTGGCCGCGGTGTGGCTTGAGGCGCTGGCTGTAGACCGCACCTGCCGCGACGTGAGGGCAGGCGGCGTCTGGCCATGTTGCCCGCGCCCCGCAGCGCCTTGCGGAGCGCGAGCTGCTTGAGGTGCAAGGTTGAGGTTGCCCTGGGCTGGCAGCATGGTGTGGGCGGGCCACGCCGCCTAGCGGTCGGCGTCGGCTGCCGGGTCATTTGACATTGAACGACGTGGTGATGAAGCGCGAGGCGGCGGAGGAAGGATTCCGGCGCACCCCTACCTGGTGCACCAAATGTCGTATTTCGGGTTCCGGCAGACCCTTGAGGTTCGAACACTAGGGTGCGCGCGGAGATCTTTCCCCTACCGGTTCACACGTGAACGGATTGCGAGGGATCTAAACTAGGAACGATGAATTACACAAGAGACACAAGGTTTATACTAGTTCGGGCCAACATTGTGGTGTAATACCCTACTCTAGTATGTTGTGTGGTGGATTGCCTCAGGTGCGGATGATGAACAATACAAGGGAAGAACAACCCCGCGAGGGGCTGTTCTTGAGCTGGTGTGATGAACTGCTTGGGTGAGTTTGATCGCGTCTCTCTCTCTCTGCTAGGGTTCTATCTGATAGGTCTCTTTCAGATCCTCTACTCTGTTGTGGCTAGCTCTATTTATAGAGGGAGGCCCTGGGCCTCTTCCCAAAAAATGAGCGGGAAGGGCGCCAACAATTGGCCATTTTGAAGGGGAACATCTAGTACTCTTATCCTGACTAAAGTTGGTCTTCGGCTGCCAAAGGTTCTGACGGTGACGCCGTCCTGGGCTCCATGATGACCTCCATCGTGCCATTCTGTTGGTCTTGGTCTTGTTGCACCGAAGCAGCAACTTTTGCCTGATGCCTTGGCCTGTGCTTGCCCCCTTTGCACCAAAAAGGAAACGGGGACCCTGCGCGGGCTGGCGCCGGCTTGACGCCCGCCTGGCCTTGATCGTCACGGCTTGCGTCACCGGGCACCCTCGTGAGGTACACTGCCTTGATCTCTCCGCCTCCTCACGAGCCTGCCTAGCGAGGCTGCTCCTGAGGAAGGTTCCTGTCGTCCGCCCCGCAAGGCTTGGCCCCTCGCGAGGGTCTTGAGTTTGAGCTGATCAAGTTGGGCCATGCTGGGCCCCCACTTGAGCCACGCTGCAGGCCGCAGGCAGGCAAGTCTGGGGACCCACGTTCCCAGGACGCCGACAGAAAGAGATGCGGTGTGCTCCCTCGAGCGTGCCTTCCAAGCTGCAACAATCGACCACCTCGACAGCAAGGGCGAACGCCCTCCTGATGCCACCCCAAGAAGAAGAAGCAGTTGCACCACGCAGGGCCTCAGGCAAGCGGTGCCTCATCAGGATCGGCGCCCGCGCCTGGGGCGCCTCCCTCCTTTGCATAGGAAAGCGCGCCCAGCGCCCCTCTCGGGCAGGGCTCGAGGGCTCTCTTCTGGAGGGCCTCAGACTTTGCCAATATTGCGAGGGAGGCGCTTGGGTACCACTTGGAGGCGTGCTTCATGGCACGTTTCCCTCAGGAGGACACAGGGCAAGGAGTGCCCACCGTTCAGGAGTTCATCACCAAGTCCACTCAGTAACTGCAAGACGCAAGGGCCATGCGCGTCGGCCGCCGCTCACCAGGCGCAGCTCCCCATCCAGCGAGATGCGGGCTACGCGTCTGCATCGGCGTCCCTGTGGCTCAACAGGCCGCCTCTCGAGAGCTCTTCGCCTTGCGCGTGGGGCGCAGCGAGGCCCACCTGACAGCTACGTTCACATGCCTTTTGGCCTGCCGAGCGTGGTGACCGCCTATCAGCGCAACCTGCGGAGCATCCTGGCGGCTCAGGAGGCCAGGCACCACACTGTGCTGGCGGAGTTGGAGACGGTCCTCAAGGAACCACCTGGACCCCCAAAGCCTCCTGAGGCTTAGGGCCCCGGTGGCTCATGAGGAGCAACCCCTTTGCCGCATACCTTCAGCTGCCCCAACTCTCCTTCATCAACAGAACCAGGTGACATTTTCCAAGTTCATTTTGCTGGGAGTGCCCACAGGGCTGCATCATTCCCAGGCCGCGTGGGTCCGCCCCTGTGGCATGTATCCCTTTTATGTCTTTAGCTTACATTGTTGGGGGCGCACCTCGGGTTGCATCATCCCCAAGACGCTCGAGCCTGACCCAATGGCATGTATCTCCCTTGCATTTACTTAAGCCTACTGCTTCCATGCTTAATCTACCTATGACTATAACCTGCTTGATCGTCACCCACCACAGGGGATACTCGCGCTGGCACGACGCTCGTGCGTGGGTCTGTCCCTGCAACATCGACAAACCTGAGCGGTTGAGCTCTGGCTCGAGGCGTGCCCTGCGCACGTCACCTCACCAGGCCCTCAGTGTCTTCACTCCCTCACAAAGCGACCGGTGGCAGACCGGCAACCGTAATGGCAAACTGTGTCTCTCCTTGTGCTGGCTTGTAGGAATCTCCCGAGGATAGCAGCAGGCGGCACCACGAGCTCCCTCTCCGCCCTTGCAATCCGCTTGCGTGTTAAAAGGGGGGCTCCTGAGGATTCGGCCTCAGGAGCTCTTACTAGCTCTCCAGCCCTCACCCCTTGGCCTTGACCACGGCACGCGACCTGGCATACCAGCGGCGGCTGAGCTCGCTCGAGGGCCGGGACCTGAGGACGTAGAGCACGAAGGAGAGCGTGGGAGAGGGGGAGACTCGTACGGACCCGACCTAGCTACAGTGCGGACGCCTGTGCACAAACCTGGCGCATCGCGAGGAATCGACCCCGAATCATCAAGATAAGTCCCGCGCTCACGCCGGCTAATCATTGGAGCCTAGAAGTCATGCTCGCCGCAGTCCTATTGCGGTAACGCCGCCTCCCTTTCTTGCCTTACCACGGTTGCTTGAGCGCTAAAGGGGACCCCATGAGCATCGCACCTCAGGAGCTCTTACTGGACCTCGGGCCGCTCACCTCCTGGCCTTGACCACGGCACACGACCTGGCATACCAGCGACGGCTGCAGCTTGCCTGGGGACCGGGACCTGTGAGCGTAGAGCAACAAGCCGTCGCAGGGATGGAAAAGGGAGGCCGAGCCTAAACATGACATGTGTTCACAAGTTTCCATCATCGGGATAATATCAACAAAAGACATTACAGACCCTTTACACGCCCCCATGGGGTACTTCTTGATTCCTCGTAGGGAACAAAATACGAGAACCTTGGAGAATCCTATCTACACGCTCTCACGGCCGACACCAACATCAACAGTGGGCCACTGGAGGCCGACACCAACCCCATCCAGATCAGCGACGGCGGCGGCCGGACACTGCAGCCTTGCTCCGGGCACGGCGGGAGCTCGGGGGCACGTAGCTGTCATCGCTCGTCTCCGGAGTCTCACAGAGCTCAGGAGAATCACTGTACTCCCAAGAATCGCTGCTGTTGGGGGAGCCACGAGCGGAGCGCGCATCGACCTGGCGCTCCCCTCCGGGGCAGCACTCTAGGAGGCGGCCCTCCGCATTGAAGACCTTGAAGGACAGTGTGGAAGCACCGTCATAATCGATGTGGACCGCGAGGGCGCCCTCAGCACGGCTAACCCGCGTGACCTCACACTAGCCGCGTGTCACGAAGATCTTGCTGGGGGAGACCGCTTCAGCCTCTGCTCCGGTCGCCGGAGCGTCGCAGTAAGCATGCTGCAGCCAGAGCTCGAGGGGTCCCCTCGGTGGCATCATGTCGGAGAAGAACCGTGGAAAGCAGATCCAGGAGCTCGGGGGCATCTCCGCCCAAAGCACAAGCTCGCGCGAGGAGTCCGTGACGTGGACTCCAGGAGCAGCGACGCCCGTTACCGCGGCACGTCGACCTTGGCCACGGCGCGCACGCCGATGATTGTCGCTCCTTCCTCCTGGGCCCCCTACTTGGGCATACAGGGGTAATGGATACCCAGGATGAGGCCGCTCGCACCAAGGCCTCGTCACCACCTGCATCGCCGCAACGCCATGGCAGTGAACCAGCCTCTTCTTCGGCAGGAGCGGCGCCAACCCATCGAGGGGAGTCTTTCCTTTCTCCGCAGCAGAAAACCTTCGGCTGGGCGCCATCGATGTCGGAGCTGGAGCACAGGAGGAAGAAGCAAGCGGAACGGGAAGAAATGAGCGATGAGGGCTCTACCCCCCTCCTCATTTATAGCAGGGGAAGGCCAACCAGCGCCACCCACAATCACAGGTAATGATGGTTCTCCTTTCATGTCGCGGGGACTTGTCAAGTTGGGCAGTTGCCGAGGTAGCATGGGGAAGCGGAGACTCCCACGTCCAATCAACCGCCACGCGTCGACCAAGGCCGCAGGCTGTTGGGGCCCGCGGTGCTCCATACTTGACCTTTGGCTTCGCCTTGAAGCCAAGCCCGAGCGCGCCTTGGGCCCAGGGGCTACTGTCCGTGTTCTGGGAACGGGGGTCCCGAGACTTGCCTGCCTGCGGCCCATGGTGTGGCTTTTCTAGTAGGCATGTACGGCCCATCTTCATCAACAAGGCATTCAAGACCCTCGCGAGGGGCAAGCCTCGCGAGGCGGACGACGCAAGACCTCCTCAGGAGCGGCCTCGCTAGGCAGGCTCGCGAGGGGCAAAGAGATCAAGGCAAGGCAAAACTTGCAAGGTTCTCGTGACGTGAGCCATGACCATCGAGACCAGGCGGGCGCCAGGCGGGCACCAGCGCGCGCATCGTCCTTGTTTCCTCTTTGGTGCAAAGGAGGCAAGCTCAGGCGCGGAGTACCGAGGCATCTAACAAAGGTTTCCATATCAGTGCAATGAGACCAAGACCAGCATGACGGCAAGATGGAGGTCACGATGGAGCCCAAGGCGGAGTCACCACCAGAGCCTTTTGCAGGCGAAGAGCGCTTTTGTCAGGATAAGTTGTACTAGCTGTCCCCTTTCAAATTGGCCGTTGTTGGCTCCCTTCCCGCTCAATATTTGGGGAGAGGACCAGGGCCTATATAAGTATGACTAGCCACCACTGTAGGAACGGATCAAGAGATAACTGAGCCTCAGGCATCTAATCTTTAGCCACACACCAAGCACAAGAACACCTCAACCTCAGCAGGTTGTTCTTCCCCTTGTACTGTTCATCACCAGCCAAAAGAGGCAATCCACCACTACCTCACTGGAGTAGGGTATTACACCACAACGGTGGCCCGAACTAGTATAAATCTTGTGTCCCTTGTGTTGTGAGTTTGTCGAGTTAGTCCGTGAGATCTTAGAAAAGCTAGGACGTGGATCGGTAGGGGGTAAATCTTCGTGCGCACCCCAATGTTCGAACCTTGAGGGTTTTGCAAGAACCCATGATCCGACAACATGTTTGCTACAGTGGACATCACCAACGATGTAAATGTACTCAAGGTTTCATGCATCGCCTGCCAGAATATTGTCGACATCGAGGGCCAATACAAGATCTGGGACAACAAGACGCATGAGAAGGACTCACTGGTTTATCTTGCCGAGGCCATCATCGACCCCTACTAAAGAGACATGAAGGATTCCTGCAACAAGGACAAGCGTGCATGGCACTCGGCCTGGATGGAGAAACTCGACAAAGCTCATGTCGTGTACGTGGCCAAGGAGGTGTACACGAGCTACGAGATGTACAGGAGGATCGTTGACATGAGGAACTGCCTCCTTACCCAAAACGGCCGGGGATCCAGCCGGAACCAGAGCAATGGCAAGCGTCTTCACCACAAGAAGTAGATGATAGATGCTCGTTTCTCCTAGTTACTATGCATGTAATTGTTTACTTTGGTGTGTGCAAATGTTATGTGTGTAGTCACTTATGTAACTGTATATTTTAATTTGGTTATGCAATCATGTTCTTGTAAGTATATATGTTGATGTTCTATACACAGAGCGTACATGTTGTGAGGATAGAGCAAATCACATCACACTCGGACTAAACAAGGGAACCTGTCGGTGATGATTTGATCAATCGCTCACAATTGTATACAAGCAAGCGTTTGCCCACAAGACACACGACTTGTTAACATGAATCGTCTACGCTATTATCGGTCTTCCCACAGATTTCTGATTACTAGCCTGTTTGCCGTGTATCACACACATCTTGTTATGTTGAACCGTTTCTGTTGTGTTGCCTAATCAAAAATAGTTCACCCGAGTGAACTGCATCTCGTATATCGCACACACCTTGATCTGGCAGATAGTTTCCATTTTGTTGCCTAATCACAAACAGTTCATCAAAGTGAACTGTATGTTGTATATCGCACACACCTTCATCTGGCTGACCCTTTCTGCTGTTATTCTCATCGCAAACAGTTCATTTGATTGAAATGTATGCCACACATCGCACACACAACTATAAACCGAATCATCTTTGATGTCTCCACCATCGGAAATGTTTTATATATTTTTTAACTGTGTTATTGCATCACTGATTGTGATTAATGCATCAAACATAGTTTCATTGAAGGGTCTTTGATTCTAGTGTCACGTTAGCAGCATCCTACAGTAGTGTACCGATGGATTGTAGATGAAAGAGGGGATGCTAACCGGGGCATCCCCAAGCTTAGACGCTTGGGTCTTCCTTTAATATTACCTTGGGGTGCCCTGGTCATCCCCAAGCTTAGAGTCTTGCCGCTCCTTATTCCTTCATCCATCGTGATCTCACCCAAAACTTGAAAACTGCAGCACACAAAACTCAAGAGAAACCTCGTTCGTTAGTATAATAAGCAAATCATAAACTTTTGGTACTGTTTTGAACCCATTCATATTTTATTATTTCATAAAACCTACTGTATTCTAACTTCTCCATGACATAAACCCCTGATATAGTCCATAGCATCATTAAAACAAGCAAACTATGCAATAGAAAATAGAATCTGTCTAAAACAGAATAATCTATAATGATATGAACAAACACTATACTTCTGTAACTCCGAAAAATTTGAGAAGTTAGGACAATGTGGGAAATTTGTATATCAACAATGTGTAAAAAAATATTAATTTTATCACGTTCCAGTATGTCATAGTAATTGCAGTACTAGGCAGAAAACTTTCTCTTTTTTCGCAGAATCATGTCAACTATCAATGAAATCATCCCAAAGGATTTACTTGGCCCAAACACTAACTAAAACATAAAAACACAATCCTAATAGTAGCAATAATTGTGTCAACACTCAATTACAATGTAAACGATAACTATTGGGTTGTATCCCAACAAGATCTTTCTTTATAGCCATTAAGATAGGCTTCAGATTTGAATGATGCTCGCATGAAAGATAATAATTTAAACACAAAGAGAGCATCATGTGAAAAATACATTTAAGTCTAACATACTTCCTATGCATATTCAAATTTTATAAGTAAACAAATTATGAAGACAAATATCTATCATATGCAAAGAACAAGAATAAACCATTGGCAATATCAACTTAACGATAGGAAATTTAGTAACATGAAATTTCTACAACCATATTTTTCTCTCTCATAATAATTACATGTAGGATCATAATCAAATTCAACAATATAGCTATCATATTAAAATATTCTCTTCAAGATCCACATGCATACCAGTTTTATAATCTTCCAAGATAGTTGATGACCTCTCCAAATCCACTTTTACCAAAAAAATCACCAGATTGATAATTCTCCAAAGCAGTGGGATCATTAAAATTAGACACTCTTCCAAACCCACATTTAATAGTATTGCAAATTTTATCACCAATCATAGATTCATTATGTGGCTCAAAATTCTCAAGATCACAAGAAACATCATGATTATCACCCCAATTAGGATCATTAGCACAATTGACATTCATAGAATTTATACTAACAACACTGCAATCAAGCTTTTCATTCAATAAACATATCCCAATAGCATTTTCTATTATCACTTTTTGATTATTAGATATTGGTTTACAACAAGCAGCATGTTTGAAAAGATTATCAAGCATATTTTGCTTTTCACTTTCTGTTTTGGAGTGTTGATGATAAGGGTAGCATAACTTGTAAAATAGAACGTAGGGCAAGCAAATGCTAATGTTTATGTAGGTACCTTGAATTTTTTTTATGATATCTCCCCGGTAACGGTGCCAGAAATTCTTCCTGCTACTTTTGAGCTGCGTTGGGATTTTCCGCAATGAGTTGGGGAGATGTAGTACAGTACATATAAGTATATACCTCAGTGAGAACTAAGGATTATCGAACCAATAGGAGAATGACGCAAAGCCTTGTGAATAGCACCTGCATACACAAAAGAAAATACTTGCACCCAACGCGGGAAAGAGGGTTGTCAATCCCCTTGAACTCGTTACTTGCAAGGATCAAATCTTGTATATGTAGATGGATAAATTGCAAAGTAAAATCACTACAAAAAGTACACTTCTGTGATGATACGTGTTTGTCACAGTAGGCCATGTTTTCTGTCATGCATGTACATCCATGACGATTTTATGACAGAATCAAGATAGTCATACCTGTGCTGTCGTAGAAGTGTTCCATGACATTAGCAAAATTATCATCACGGAAGTGTCCACTTCCATGACGATAAATGGCGCGTCATGGAAGTGTTCTACGTTAAGCTATCGGGTCCGATTTTGGATCTGATAACCCTTTAACAGCCCGGACCAATGGGGATTTTCCACGTGTAAAATTCTCATTGGCCGGAGGAAACACGTGTTGGCTCACCGTTGGACAAATGTCATCCACTCATTGGACAGGAGGCGCCTATGATATGTAGACACGTGGCACGACCCAACAGAGGCCCATTCCGGTGAAAAGGTCGGACCGTTTGACTTGGTCAAAAGGTAATGGGCCGGCCCACAGAAAGCCTGTTAACGGCCTATTCGTATATAGCCCATTTACGGCCTGCTAACTCACGGCCCTTTACGGCCTATCGGAATTACGCCTAGTAGCTTCATCTGGGCCGTCCAATATGATTCCATCCCATTGTAACTTCCGGCCCATGTATGGCCCATGATGTCTTTCGGCCCATATGAGGCCCTTTGTAACTCTTGGCCCATTAACGGCCCGTGGTGAAACTGGCCCGTAATGAATAGTGCACCACTTTATACCCATTAACGGCCCATTATTCCATTGGGTCGTTTCCAACCCGTGTTATCTTTCGGCCTTCTTAGGGCCAATTTATTCTTGGACTCATTTCCAGCATTCAGTTACTTACGGCCCGTTACTGGCCTTTTCTTCTTGTGGGCCAAATTCAGCCCGTGGTTACAATCGGCTCATTTGTGGACCGTTAATCCGTTGGGCCGTTTTCATAGCGTCATTGTCGGTGTCAAAACCGACGGATCTCGGGTAGGGAGTCCCGAACTGTGTGTCTAGGCGGATGGTAACAGGAGACAAGGGACACGATGTTTTTACCCAGGTTCGGGCCCTCTCGATGGAGGTAAAACCCTACTCCTTCTTGATTAATATTGATGATATGGGTAGTACAAGAGTAGATCTACCACGAGATCAGAGAGGCTAAACCCTAGAAGCTAGCCTATGGTATGATTGTTGGTGTCTCTCCTCTATCGACTAGCCTTGCCTCGATTTATATAATGCACGAGAGGCCTAGGATAACAAGAGTCCTAGCCGAATACGTCGGTGGGAAGGAGTCCTTGTCTTGATCACCAAGTCTTGTGGAATCTTCCTTGTATGCGACAGCTGTCCGGACTGGCCCATGAGTAAACGGCCATGGGGGTCCTCGGCCCAATCTAACAGATCGGGAGATGACGTGGTGAGTACCCCTAGTCCAGGACACCGTCAGTAGCCCCCTGAACCGGTCTTCAAGTTTCGGGACGCTCCTCGATTCTTCCGAACCGTTCTTTATCTTCAGTCGTCGATCTTGAAAACGGGTTTAACAAATCTTCTCATCTTCGATCTTGAGGATCGCCAAAATGCATTCGACGAGTTTACACGTCGGGTATC
>CM038677.1:480178439-480363977 GCA_021605205.1 Aegilops longissima | reverse complement strand
TTCCATTCCTCCGCTTGGCCTCCGGGCAGTCGGTGGCATAGTGCCCTGTTTTCAGCACTTGAAACAGTGATGTGACTCAGATCTTTCGGAGCCGGGCGAACGATGTTGGTTGCCATTACCGCTTCCATTGCCATTGCCATTGCCTCGACTTGTTGTCCTGGTTGCGGTTGTTCCCATTTCCTCCATGGTTATGTCCTCCATGGTTGTGATGGGTATGCCCTCCCGAGTATGGGGCATAACGGGCTTCTTTGAGCTCTGAGTTGTGCTTCCCCGGCTGTACTTCCGCTATGCTATCAATCTGCTGCTTGCCTTCAAGTATGGTGGCCTTGTCTACCAGCTCCGGTAGTTGGTGAAGGTAGCCACCATAAGCTGCATACCCAGTTCGTCATTGAGTCCTCGAGAAACTTCTCCTGCTGCGGCATCTGTGGCCACATCATCCGGGGCATAGCGAGCTAACTTCTGAACTCATCCACGATCGCACCACAAGACGGTTCCCTGGCGTAAGTTGCGGAACTCACGCTTCTTCAAACTCATGGCTCCAATTGAAACATGAGCGGTGCGGAAGGCTCTGGAACTGATCCCACGTGATGGTGCCGATGGGATAAGTGGCGGTGTAGTTCTCCCACCAAGAAGCTGCAGGTCCATCAAGTTGATGTGCGGCAAAGCGCACCTTCTCTGCATCGGTGCATCCAACAGTGATTAACTCCTTCCGACCTTGTGGAGCCAATCATCGCCACAATCGGCTCGGTCTGCTAGAGAACACTGGCGGATTCAGCCTTAGGAATCGAGTCAAGTTGTCAACAGGGGGTGGTGGCGGTGGATTGTTGTTGTTGTTGTTGTTCGATTCTGGATGAGTATCTGCATGAGGGCATTCTGCTGCTGGAGTAGCTGGGTGAGCTCCGCGGAAACCGTGTCACGTCTCGGAGGCATCTGGTGTTTTGGAGTGGATGAGAAAATTAGAATAGAACAATGGTCTAATGAGAAATATCACTACCCATATGAATGCACAAACATAATCACACCAATCATTTATTCAATCCACTCAAACATGGTTCAATCTCGATTACAAAATATCTCACGACTAATCAAAAAAATAACGGCCTAAGCGATCGACGGAAAAAGTAAAATAACATGGTGGTCGATTAAAAGTCTTCATCAATAATCCTTGCGCCCTTCAGTGCGATGTCCTCCGGTGTGGCGTCCTCTCGCTGGCGCCTCCTCTTGCGGCTTCCTCGGTGGAACTCCTTCATAATCCTGGTCATTGCTCACGAGAGGTCCGTCATCTCCACTCGGAAAAGGTCCTCTCCCAAGTCCATCTTTTCCTCTAATGCGGCAACCTTCATCTTGGTCGTCGACTCTCTCCATGAAGTCCGCGATTTCTTCCTCATGGTCAAGGAAGTCTGCGTGTGCCTTCTCCTCCAGCCCCAGTTCACGGAACAACAGCCTCTGTGTACCTTCGAAGTTCTGGCGAGTCCGGATCTCCTGCTTCTCGAGGAGACACTCCAAGTCTTGGACATAAGAGAGAATGGAGTCGTCCTCACGGCACGGATGATATCTCCATTCCTTGCTCTGCGAGAAACCATGGCGAGGTCGATGGATCGAGCTCGGCCTGTACTCTTCTCTTGAGATGTCCAAGTGCACGATAAATCGCCATGTCCTTCCGAGGATCCAGTTGAAGTCGGTGAACTCAAAGTCAATAGGCTCAGATGCCCTCGAAGGTTCTCCCGAATGTGCACCTCGATCTCATGGCGGGTATCCGCGGAAGTGCATTGGTTGGCTTCCGGTGATCGAGGGCGAGCAATCTTCAGCTTCTTCACCATCTGGACCAGCTTCGCCAAGGGCATCGCCTCATCTGGTGGCAAAACTCCGTAGCAAACTGGGGTGAACTCGACGGCCATCTAGAATGTTGAAAATCGAGAGAAGTCGAAATGAACAGGGAGAATTATGGAATGATAAGGATATAAAGTAAATAGTCTCTTCCTATGGCTTTCCGATCCTAGGGGTTACGTCCCACGGTCAACGTGTGCTCGATACCATCTCTGAGCGACCGACCCAAAATCGGTCAAGTCTCGTGGTTCATACCATCCCAAGATCATGCCGGTACTCACAAGACATTGATGAAATAATCAAAGTTCAATCACACCTGAATTTATTACACGATTCTCATATCGAGTCTTTATTACAAGAGAATAAATTCGGCCGAAGGCCAACTCATGAGAAATAAACTAGTAAAGTTGTGGAAGCGTAGAAGAATAGCGAGTCCATCCGACTCAAAGGGCAATCGCCAAGCGCTGGAGCGTAGCCTCACCCCGATCGAATACTCCTCCGCAACATAAGACGTTGCAGCCGTGTAGGTCAGCATTTTGAATATTTGGCAAGTCATGAAGAATACAATAATAAAATTACTAACACTATATGCAATTTGGCTGTGGGGCTCTATGTTTCATCATTTTGCGAAAAGCCAATTTTTCCCTATAACAGTGGACTTGCTTGCAAATACTACAAAATTGTTGGTAGTTATTGAGATGGTTCCGCCAACCAATGTCTCATTCCCAAATTATTAAGTCATAACCCCCTCAATTAATTTATTAATTTTTGTGTTGAGATTTCGAATACTTCCAAGTTCCAGAGGCTCAAATTGTCCGTGAATCGGGACACGGCTAATCGATTAGATCTTTAACTCTGCAGAGGTTTATGACTTTACCCGCAAGAATCGCTCCTCCTTTTAAGTCTTCGCACTTCATGGTGTTTGAAGACGAGACGAACGAAACAGGTCTTCCAAGAGTTCTTCCGCCACCGCGGTACCCATCCAATCCTACCGCTCTTCTACATCTCGTAGTACCGTCCGCCAGCGTCACAACTAGGGTTGACCAAGCCAGAGCCCACAATGGCTTGCGGCTGCATGTAAGCTTCCGTCAATGGGGTATACATCCGTCTCTTCGTGGCTGGGTGAAGCTCCGCAAGATGTCATGGCACTTCTCCATGCATCCCGCCAACCACCGGGTTCTCCAGGTGCCCACAACCGCCCTCCACCCAAAGAGTGAATTCCGAAGTCCATCTTGAGCTTGAAGTTCATGGGGTTGTCATCATCTTGACTCTCACATCTTTCTTATGAATTCACTCAACCAACCCCGTCTACGAGCATAGCAAAAGTAAACTACTTCGTCCCGGGTCATGGTAACAAGGGGAATTGGTTCATCCTACCACATGATACTACTCAAGAACATAACTTCAAATTTCAACTACTGCATGCATGGTGGGGAGGTATAATTCTAATGCAACAAAAATCATAGGTATTATAAAGAAAACATGATCAATGACTTGCCTTGCTGACGATCTTCGTAAGCTAAGGACTCGTGGTAGCAAGCTTCAGACCGGAAATTCTACCGAGGCAAACAATAACCATAATAAGCACATAGCATATGATCACTTAACATAACATCATAGTAACATAACACACCAAAACAAACGAATCAAAACCCAAAGGAAAACTCGAAGAAATCCAACTCAAAGTTTTCCTACTTCAAGCAACAACTAGAAATAGTTTTACATAACAAAAATTTTCTTAACATAACCTAAGCATGGGTTTTTGTTAACTTAATGTAAAAGAATGCATTAAGCAACTAGGAGCAAAAGGAATTAATTTAAAAGCTATTATAAAACTCCTATTAGGCCTAAAGCAAATTTTAGTAAGAAAATAAAATAAAAATTTTATTTATTATAAATAAAAGTTCATGCTCTAAAGTGACAGAAACTAACCTAGAATAATCTATCACATATGAAAAATAAATTCATTTGCTAATTAAAATAATAGGATAACAGTAGCTAGTTAATTAAATAAGAATAGCATGATTCTGCTAGAAACTATTTTTTATTAATCCTAAAATGCCCAAATAAATTCCTACGGTTAGGTAATGTCAAAACAAAGTTGTGACAAAAAGAATCACTAAAAATAATTTTCCTAACTCATTTTATAGCAGATTTACTATTCTGACTAAATCTAAAATAAAGCAATTCTAAATAATTTTAATGATAGCTAATTATATTTTCTACAGAAAATATAAGAAATTTGCAAACCAACAAAAAAAGAATCACCTAAAAATATTAAGTAGATTAAAAGATATGAATTTTCAAATCTGAAACTATCCTGTTAAAACAGAAAACGAAAATAAAAGAAAATGGCCTAATGGGCCTAACTAACGCTTCAAGTTAAATAACTAAACTACGCCTAGGGTTTAAACTGAATCGACCGGTTCAACTAAAACCCTAACTAAAATTAAACCGAACTAACCGTGTAAGTGCATCTAGTGCCCCTTAGTGATTTTGGTGTATTGAAGACTTATAGGTTAAGTAACTAATGCGTTTGTGAGTGTACAGGTCTATAAGTCTATGAGGAGTTTGATAATTACAGAGAAAGTCGACCCTAAAATGAAGTTCTTCAATCAAGACTTTGATATTCAAGACTTTCAAGACTTTGAAAGTGAAGAAATTGGTGTGACCACGAAGACTTGGTATTCATTTGAGGAACATGAAGCGTGAAGACTTTTGTTTTCGTAGTTTCATTTCTCTTTCTTGAGTCATAGGAAACACCGTCATCGTTAAAGGGGTCGAGGAAATACTAAGGAAAAATTTCCATTTGATGCTCAACTCAAAATCCTACACCTACCAATCCCTTCGAGTGAAGCCTTTGAAATCTCATACAGTTCAGTCAATTTCTTCAAGGATGAGACGAAGCTCTTCCGTCGCCGAGGAATTTGTTCGACCGAGGAGTTAGGAATTCGCCAAAGGCGGATTGCCTACACAGTGAGGAACATGATAGCCCTGAGGAATTTGATATTTCAACTTCCGACCGTTGTTGTGCTGCGCGCCAGCTGTCCCCAAAATATCTTATCCTCCTAACGGTCATATCATTGAAGGGCATTTATGTCTTATCATGTCGGGCTGCTCCCGAGGCTATAAATAGCCGCCCCCTACAACCACTAGCTGGTTGGCTGCTCCGAGAGAACTTGACACTTGTCATTTGAGAGCAACCCATCCTCTGAGGACTTTGAGAGAAAATCATCAAGTGAGGAAAACCCAAAACCAAACCCCAACAAACCCAAAGTGATTGAGCATCATCAAGAAATTGATCCTGCGTGGATCCGACGCTTGTTACCTTTGAAGACTGTGCTTCTTCCAGACGGTTAGGCGCCAAGGTCTAGAGCATCCAAGAGGAATTGTGGATCGCCGAGTGACCAAGTATGTGAAGGTTTGGAAGTCGCTCAAGACTTACCACGAGTGATTGGACGAGGTCTGCGTGACCTTAGTTCAAGGAGAATACGGTGAGGACTTGGTGTCCTGAGCTGCGTGCTTTCGATCGGGTGTCCGGACTGCGTGTCCTCGAGTTTAAATACTCAGCCGCCCAACCAGACGCATAACCGAGACAGCAGTTGGAACTGGTCTACCAAATCATTGTCTTCACCAACCTAATCGGTTCTATTTCCTCAACCCTTTCATTTCCTCATTATCGTGTTGAGTGTTTGTTCATATCTGTGTTTGAAGACTTTGATCAAGACTTGCTCAATTTCCTCGGTTCAATTTCTTCACTGCTTTGTCTTCATCTTGTGTTATCCTGTGATTACGCTTTCTCGACTCTGTGATTGTCTTCATTTTATCATGATGACAATGCTTGTAATCTGTTATGCTTACTTCGAGTACTTATTCCGCTGCAAGTATTTCTTCGTTAAGGAATTTCCTCACCAGCAAATTCCTCGATGAAGAATTCATAAAATCGCCTATTCACCCCCTCTAGTCGATATAACGCACTTTCAATTGGTATCGAGCAAGGTACTCCTTGTTACGTGTGATTTTGGTTTAACCACCGGAGTTTTAGTTATGTCGACCGCAGTATGATCAAGGTCTCAGCAGGTGTCCTACTTTCGATGGGACGGACTACCCCTCATCGAAGAACGAGATGCTAATGCATCTTGAAGCAATTGACCACGATCTACGGTATGTTGTGACAAAAGGTGTTTCCTCACCACACCTTCTCCGAATGATGCTGATGTGAAGAGATTCAAGCAACTCGATTCTCAAGCTTAAGAATATCATATGTGGCCATCCGAGCAAAGGTCAATATGGAAGAGTGAGTGCTTTGGAATCGCTAAACTCATCCGGGACAGGCTGTCCAAAGTAAATGAAGGTGTTTCAACTCAGCGTGACTCTCGAGTTGATGTTCTTCGAATCTCTTCAACCGCTTCAAAAGACTCGACAACGAAAATGTTCAACAAACCTTCGATCGCCTCACCGACATCTCGAATGAGCTTCAAGCACTGGTGCCACCGACATCACCGACCATGAGGTGGTGAAGAAATTGCTAAGATCGCTTGATTCCTCATTTGATACTCCGCACCGATGATACAAGAACGAGCTGACTACAAGTCTCTTGATCCTACCGATATCCTCGAAGGCTAAATACTCACGAAGTTCCACTTCTCAAAAGAGAGATCTCTATGGTTCTCGCTATGGAAAAACACGTGCCTCAAGGCCAAGGCTGCGTCCGAATCTGAGAGTGAAGACTCGTAGTAGCCTAGGAGGTCTCAAGAATTTGGCCAGAGCTAGCATCGCTCGTGAAGAAATTCCAGAAATTCTCAAGACGTGGTCGCTTTGGAAAATCCTCAAGAAGCAAGTGATTCCTCATCTAGTGACTATAAGAGAAGACTTTGTCACAAATGCAAGAAACCTGGTCACTATATCCAAGATTGTCCTCGATGGGAAAAGGAATTAAGAAAGAAGAAACACAAGGATTACATTACGATGACGTGAAGAAGAAAAAGAAATCATCAAAATCTTCATCATCAAAATCCTCAAAACCTTCTTCTCACAAGAAGAGCAGCTCCAAAAGGCTCGGGCATTCATTGGCAAGGAAATGGACTCTGAAGCTGAATCGAGGAAAATGAGGAAGAGGAGGAGTCCAAGAATCCGAATCTGTGTGGCTAGTCCGGCTCTTGCATCGCTTCGTTAGCAAGTCCATCTTCAACATCAAGAAACCGACTACCGACAAGCCCGATGAGGAAAATGATGACTACGCCCCACCTATTGCTTCATGGCAAAAGGTGCCAAGGTACTCAATTTCACCTCCTCCGAATCTAGTGAAAATGAATCTGATGAGGATCTCAAGCCAAGCTACTCTAAACTTGCTAAGATTGCTATAAAACAACTAAGGGCTTTTGAAAAGGTTCAAAACATTCTAGATAAGAGTGATGATATGTTAGGTGAAGAAATGGATCGCACTCAAGCTCTGACTGAAAATCTTCAGAAACTTCAGTCAAGGCTTGACAGTCTTCAAGGTCATCATAAAACTCTCTTATCTGATCATGAGAAACTTTCTTATGAATTTCTTCAAAGAAAGCAAGATCTTGAGAAGCTAAGGGCGAGTTATGAGGATCTTCAGAAGGAGCGATTCATTACTTGCTCAACAAATCAGCGCTTCTCAAGAAGAATTTGTTCCTCCATGCTTAAAGTGCATTGAACGTGAATCTGCTAATTCTTCACCTGAATGTTCAAATGCTTCAACTATTACAAATTCTTCACCTGCCTCTGCTATCACTAATTCCTCATCCGAGGACATTGCTAGTATCACCGACGATGCAGATGAAGGAATTGTACATGACAGGCATGTACAAAAGCCTCAAAGGGCATCGACTCTTTGTGATGTGCTTAAAAGCAGATCCTCAACAGAACCCTAGGAAAGAGGGTATTTCCTTTGAGAGGAAACTCAATGTTGATGGAACGATTGGAAGCCCGAGCAAGATCCCAAAACCTCATGGGTTGCTGCAAAGGGACCTCAGTTGATCCATCTACCTTATCTGGTTTCACATGCAATTTCCTCATTCTGGCGATGAGTCATTTGACTCCAACTATAAACTGTTCAAAAATCAGAATGGTGAAGTATTTGCTAGATATGTTGGCACTAACTGCAGGAACGGTTCCCCTATGAAGAAAATCTGGGTTCCCAAGCAGTTCCTTGAAAGTCTTCAGGTGAATGTCCTCATGACACCACCTGTGCAGAATAGGAACTCCAGATCAAATTCTTCATATGGATCAAATTCCTCAAGTGGATCAAATTCCTCAAAAGGATCAAAGTCCTCATATGATTATCATCGTGCTAACAACTCTGTTTCGCAGGGTAGAGCTAAGGGCTATGAATATGTGCATTATTCTTCAAACCAATATGTTCATAAGTCCTCAAGAATTCTCTCGCTTATTCATATGCTTACCCTAACCCTCTTATGTGAAACGAAATGGATTGGCTTCTATGCCACCGTTCTCGTATGGTGCTCGCAGAGTGATGAACTCTTTGCCACCCCTGCAGATGTGGGTGGTGAAGAATAAGAACTAATCTCTTCTGCAGGGTCAGGTCTCCAGACGTGCCTAAACGTCTCAAGAATTTGTGGGGCCCGATAAACTGCTCGAAAGGACGCAGCTAATCATGATGAAATGAACTTTCATTTCACACGCCCTCATACCGCTTATCGATTGATACCGATCGATGAAATTCATCTAATGAACTTGATATCATATTCTTCACCGATGAAGTATATGAGATCGTAAGTTGTACTAATTCATCCGCAGGATGATCAACCCAAAGCCACCGAGTGGGTTCTCGATAGTGGATGTACAAATCACATGATTGGTGACAAGAATCTATTGATGGATGCTCCCTTATCACCGCCACATCTCAAGCATATCATCTTTGCCGACAAAGGCAAAAGTCGTATTGGGTCTTGGTAAGGTTGCTATCTCTAAGGACATGCACATGGACAAAGTCATGCTTGTTGAGTCCTTAGGATATAACCTCATGTCGATCTCAATGCTTTGTGATCTTGATATGGTAGTTATCTTTGGCAAGTATCGTTGTGTTGTGATTATGGAAGCGACAATTCCAAAGTCTTCAAGGCTTTAGGAGAGGAGACTTGTATATTGTTGACTTCTCTCTGTGTCCACAACCAGCCGTGTGCCTACTTGCAAAAGCTTCGAAGGCTGGCTATGGCATCGACGACTTGGTCACGCAGCATGAGGAATTTGCACACGCGCTTGCGAAGAAGAAGCATGTCATTGGCATTGAGAATGTCAAATTCCTCAAGGATCACTTATGCGGAGCCTGTGAAGCTGGAAAATGACCAAGGCCAAGCATCCAATAAGACTATCATGACCACTACTCGCCCTTGAATTACTTCACATGGACCTCTTTGGTCCCAATCATTATTCAGTTGTCGTTAATGAAGCATCACTATATGGCTTTGTTATTGTTGATGATTACTCTCGTTACACATGGGTACACATTGTTACTTACAAGAATCAAGTGTAGGAAATCTTCAAACGATTTTCCTCGAGGGCTTCAACTAACTTTGGTGTGAAGATCAAGCACATCAGGAGTGACAATGGAACTGAGTTCAAGAATTCCGGTCTTGATGACTATCTTGATGAACTTGGTATTACTCATGAGTTATCTCGCTCCTTATACTCCTCAAAGAAAGCAGTCGTGAGCGCAAGAACAGAACTCTTGTTGAGATGGCTCGCACTATGCTTGATGAATACAAAACGCCTGGTCGTTTCTGGATTGAAGCAATTGACACTGCGTGCCACATCATCAACAGAGTATATCTTCACAAATTCTTCAAAAAGACTGCCTATGAACTACTCATAGACAAGAAACCCAATGTAAGTTATTTCAAAGTCTTCGGTGCTAAATGCTGGATTAGAGATCCTCACCACAACTCTAAATTTGCACCAAAAGCACATGAAGGTTTTATGCTTGGTTACGGAAAGGACTCGACACCTACAGTAGTCTTCAACATCGCTCTTCACAAGATTGTTGACTTTGTAGATGTGCGGTTCGATGAAACTAATGGCTCGCAAAGAGAGCACCTACCTTCTGTGTTAGATGAACCAGACCGAGGATTCTATCAGGTTCAAGGCAACCGAGGATGTCATTCCCATCAAGAAACTGCTGAAGAATTCATTCTCAGACGCGAAGAACGCCGAGTGATGCACTAAGATAATGTCAAGAAAATGGTGCCGAGGAAAATGATCAAATTCCTCAAGACAACCAGCTCATCCTCGCGTTGCAAAAGAAGTGCAAGTAGAGAAGATCATCGATGACATTAAAGCGCCAGTCATCTCACACGCCAAAAGCTTCACATTTATCTAATTTTGTGGGCACTATGCTTTTGTCTCTATCACAGAGCCCACTAAGGTAGATGAAGCATTTCGAGCCGGAGTGGATTCAGGCCATGCAAGAAGAATTACATCAGTTCAAGCTCAACAACGTCGGGAACTGGTCAAACGTCCAGATCCTCGCAAGCATAATATCATTGGCACAAAGTGGATCTACCGCAACAAGCAAGATGAAAATGGTCTTGTGGTGAGGAATAAGGCACGACTAGTAGCTCAAGGCTACACGCAGTTGAAGGAATTGATTTCGATGAAACTTTTGCACTGTTGCTAGACTTGAGTCTATTCGCATATTACTCGCCTATGCTAACCATCACAATATCACTTTATATCAAATGGATGTGAAAAGTGCATTCCTCAATGGTAAGCTTGAGGAAGAAGTATATGTTGCTCAACCCCGTGTTTTGAAGATCCAAAGAATCTCGACAAAGTCTTCAGACTCAATAAGGCCCTCTATGGCCTCAAGCAAGCCCCTCAAGCGTGGTATGATACATTGAAGGAATTCTTTGTGAAGAATGGCTTCACACCGGTTCACTCGATCCTACTCTTTTACTAAATCTTATGATGGTGAACTGTTTGTGTGCCAAATATATGTTGATGATATTATCTTTGGCTGTCTTGACCAACGTTATAGTGATGAATTTGCCTACATGATGAGTGAAGAATATCAAATGTCTATGATGGGAGAGTTGAAATTCTTCTTAGGTCTTCAAATTAAATCAACAACACAATGGCATATTCATATCTCAGAGAAATACCTCAAAGATGTCCTCAAGAAATTCGCATGCAAGATTGCAAAGGCGTCAAAATTCCTATGCCCACAAATGGCCATCTATGCAATCGATGAAAATGGTATTGACTTGATCACAAGGTATACCGTCCATGATTGGTTCTTTATTGTACTTATGTGCATCTAGGCCAGATATAATGCTTAGTGTTTGCATGTGTGCCCGATTTCAAGCTACAGAAGGAATCACACCATAAAGGTGTGAAGCATATTCTTGATATCTAGCTCACACACCAACACTAGGATTATGGTACCCCAAGGGCTCTACTTTTGATATCATTGGATATTCGACTCGACTATCTTTGGTGATCGTGTGGACCGCAAGTCAACATCTGGTACTTGTCATTTCCTCGGACGATCTTTGGTCCGTTGGTCCTCAAGAAACAGAACTGCGTATCACCATCCATCGCGGAAGCTGAATACATTGTTGCTGGCTCGTGTTGTGCTCAATTGCTATGGATAAAGCAAACCTCAAGGACTACGGCATCAACGTGAAGAATGTGCCTCTCATTGTGACAATGAGAGTGCCATCAAGATTGCTCACAACCCAGTTCAGCACTCAAGACAAAGCACATTCAAATTCGCCATCATTTTCTTCGTGATCATGTGTTGAAGGGCGACATCTCCATCGAGCACGTGAAGATCAAGAACAGCTAGCTGATATCTTCACTAAGCCCTTGGATGAGAAGAAATTTAGCAAGTTGCGGTGTGAGCTAAATATCTTAGTATCTTCGAACGTTCTTTGAAAAGGCACACATCCTAACACTTATGCAAAATTGATGACTTAGATGTGCAACACATGAAGAAACGTTTTCTTCAATCAATGAAGAATAACACTCTAAGTGTGAAAAAATTAATGAAGAATTTGATTCTCGTAACCCTCGACAATTGTACGCTGTGTCTGAAATCATCATTCTTATCTGGTGGGTCACGCCACCACCAAAGTTGAAAATCTTCAATTTGAGTTTTTCCTCAGTTTTGAAATTCTTTAGTTTTTCAAATTCTTCAACTTTGCAAAATCTTCAATGTTTCCGTCGTCTTTCTTCATTGACTATATATATATATATATATATATATATATATATATATATATGGGTTTATGTCCTCTACAAGATTCACTTATGGTTATTTCTTCAAGTCGCTTTTTCGCTAAGTGAATGTGATCGACCCTTCCCTCTATGCTATACTCAACCCAATCCATTCACAAATTCTTCATGTGCGTTCTACTTTGAAACTCGCTCAAAATCTTCTTTGTGTCGACAGCTGAAGAAATTGCGAACGGAACTTTATAAACTAATCTTATCCAAACCTTCGCTTTTACCGCTCAAACCGTTCCGCATCCCACGATGCATTATTTTACTCACCCACGATCGTACACGATCTCCACTACACAGTACGTGGGTGACACATGTCGTGAGAAGGAGAATGGTCAGGGGCATGTTCGTCCTAAATCTTCGGGCGATCCGTTTTTCACCGTATCTATAAATACCCCTCTCCCCTTCCTCACTCTTTTACTCTGCTCGACCTCTCTCTCTCGCTCGAGCTCCTCAAACCCTAGCGCCGCCGCTACTCCATCGTCGCCGGTGAGGAAAAGCTTCACTGCCTTGACCTCGTCGCCGACGTACTCGCGCCGACCGCGGAAATCTTCACTCCGCCGTCGCCGTAGCTGATTTCCTCTGCCAAGTTAGGGCGTGGAAGATCTGAAGCAGATTTAACTTCCCAACTTTTCTTCTCAGTTCGTCGTGTTCTTCACTTCGTAAATTAAAAGTTACTTTTATTACTCGCTTTGATTCTCAAATCTTCTTCAAATTCTTCAAAGGTGTTTATTCTTCAAATCCTCACACACATGAACACCTGAAATCTCTTGATTCGTTTCTCTAAGCAATGATTTTCTTCAAGATTCCTCAATTGTGTGGATCCTCGATCTATACAACTCTGGAACCTAAGACAAAGAACGCTTAGTGAAATTCTTCAAGGCTCATCTGGTCAAAATCCTCAAAACTTGTTCTTTTGAAAACCTTACGAGAACGATATGACCTCTCCAAATTCCTCGCACCTATACTCTGTTCACAGGTACAAATGTCGCGCTGAATCCCTAGGTTCTCATCAACTTAACTCATTTGCAGCGTTCCTCGAAGAAAAACTGCATACTTCTTGAGAAAACTCAATTGTCCAATTTCCTCAATCAAGAAAATGGCGACGGTAAGAAGCCGCAGAAGGAGGAAAGAAACACGAGGTTATGACTGCTTTTGAAATCCACGAGGAAATATATGCTGACTATTGTACACCGGATGAAGAAAGCAAAAATCAACGCAAGGTGCGTATTCAGAAGATTGAACGGAGATGGGCACGGGAATGGAAGGAATACAGATATGTAACTCCTAAGTACATGAAGAAATTCGCTCTTAACCCTCCATGCCCAAGAGCTCCTTTGGCACCTGGCCAAGTAGCTGATCCCACAAGCATCAAACGAGGTGAGGACTTTCCTGATGAATGGGCTAAACGTCAAGCAAAATTGGCAAAGCAAGCAAAGGAGGCAGTGAATAAATTCAATGAGGATTCTGCCGCTGCTACTGCCACAGAGGTCTCGGTCAAACCGAGGAAATCCATGCAAAAGAAGCCTGCTCATAAGCCAAGTGCTTCATCATCTGCGCCCTCACGGCCAAGTTCCTCAGCAGCACCCTCCAAGCAAATTCCTCACTCTGCTGCTACTCCACCAAAGTCCTCAACAGCTCCGTCAAAACCTTCAGTTCCTGTGCACCTAGCTACATGTCAAAGGACTGCTGGTTTCTCAATTGCCTCAAGCATTTCTGCAAGTTCCTCAGCTGCTCCCATTTCTTCATCTGGCCCGACTCAGCTGAAGACCAAAGCAACAGCTGGACGAGGTCCTCGGCCTAGCCCAAGGAAGAAACTAGTTGTATTTCATGTACCATCTAACGATGAGGCATCTGATGAAGAACTCGTGGAAATCATCAGAGACCGTCAAGTAAGGGCCGCTAGAGCCAAAGGTACATCTGTGCCACTGCTATTGGATCCGAAGAAAGTCCTCGACTTTATTGATCTCTGGCACAATGATCCCAATACCCTCTGCCGACCTTCATCGACACTGGACAAAGTCATGCGTGACTCACTTCATCGCTGAAGAAAATGGAAGTTTGAGAAGGCGAGGGAAATCAAAAAGCTCAATACAGAAGGAGAAGTTCTCAAGAAAACGTTGTCAAGATGACACCGAGGAACTTCTCCGGTCCAAACTGAAATTCAAGACCTCAGCAAAAACTTCGATTCCTACTATGCTGATTGGCAAGGTGCCAAGACCAGATTAAATCAACTGACGAAGAAATTCACAAATGTTGCTGCCCGATTGCAACATGAAATTCCTCAGTGAAGCCTCGGCTCAGCCTCATCAAGAAAATGCCAAGACCATGATGTCATTCAGCCTGCTGAAGAAAATGCTGATTCTGGCTGATGATCCCATCCCACCACCGAAGAAACTGCCAGTCACCCACTAGTAGTGCGCTCAAGAAATTGCTCAAGACAGGGGCTGCATCGCTTGCTCTCAAGAAACTGCACCAAATTCCTCGGCTCCTCCTGCGCCAACTCCAACTCCAATTCTTCCATCCTTCGATGTGAAGAAACCAAGGCTGCAGAACGAGCTGCTGTGAAGAAAAGGAAAGCATCGGTGCATCAGATTCTTGACTGCGAAGAAAATGAAGCCAATGACCAGCTCATTTGAAAACCCAATTGATGTTGTTCCAATTTCCTCCATACCATCAAAGGAAGTTGTTCCTTTGGAGAAGACTATGAGATCCCAATCGGATCGATGAAGAACATCAATCTGCTGCTTCGTCAGAGAAAATTGATGAAGAAATTGAAGTGGAAGCAATCCCTTCAACCCCGCTTATTTCCTCATCGACTATGAAATTCCTCAAGCTGGTGCCGAGGAAATTGAAAATGAAGATGTGGATATTGATGCACCACTCGGTGATAAATGATGACTTTTGGGAAAGTCAGCATCCCAATACTCCTCTCTTCACCCCGCTCCAACAAGTTCCTCACTCCCTGCACAAACAGTCCAAATGGACTCAAGAAAATCAACCCATCGGTTACGTGCATGAAGAAATTCCAGCCGCTAGTCTTCGATGAAACTGCTTCTTTGCTAATCCTCGATCGCACTGTTGAGGAACAAGAAATTCCTCACCAAGAACCTGAACATACGATTCGAGGTGGTGATGCAACTCATCGACACCCTCTGCCCAAGCAAAAGAATCCGTTCTCAAGCAAGCAAAAGTTCAAGGCTGAAGATTTCTTTGCCGAGCACGTGTTCTTCATGAATATAATCCATATGATTACGCACGCATTAGGAAGAGGCATTTCTAGACCGCCACCAAGCCAACTTCTATTCCTCGGTGCTTTTCAACAAGGACAAAATCTTCGATCATGCTCATATTCCTCATGTGGATATGGAGTCGCTGCCGAGCTTTGAGCCAGTCCTCGGTGTTCTTCACGACGCAGACGCTAAACTTCTGACCGATATCGTGGATGGAACGAAGAGCTAATTCTTCAGTTTTATGCAACACCGCACATCACCGGAGACGTCAAGATGTGAATTCATGGGTCTTAGATTGATGACTGAAAATACCACTACAAGGCACCAAAGAATGAATTGCTTCGTGCCCTACCACTCGATCCTCCGCTTGATGGTGCACGTCGATCACGATGAAAAAGAACTTTCAGATCACTATATGCAAGTGCCGATGAAGCCTTTGGAGCCAAGGCAGGCACCAAGAACCAAATTCCTCGTCAAGGAATTATTATATGTGCCTCGGACAGTCTATCGAATTCTGACGAAGACTATGAGTCCTATCAAAGGCCACGATTTGAACGATGAAGAAGTCGTTGGCATCATGAAGAATATGCTTTTCAACATCATCCATGGCGTTCCCGTCAACTTCCATGATTTCTTCATGAGGACTCTGGCAAACATTGCTATGTCACCTTTTGAGCTGAAGCCTTATGCGCCTTGGATTATGAGATTCATCAGGTCAAGGTCTTCACTCAATTACAAGGCTGATACTTTGAACCACTGCAGCTACTTGCCCCCGATTGAAGTCCTCAAACGGACAATTACCTCGGTGATGACAAGGGCAAGGCCCTTTGCTGTGATAGATGAAGGCATTCGTCCATTGGATGGACAGTTTCGCAAAGCAGCATCCTACTCCACCAATGATGACTCTGCCACACATGACTCAGCCGCAAATACCTTAGTCAAGCAAAGTCCTCAAGCTATCAGACCTGTGGTGATGATCGATCGTGAGTTACTCCTCAGTCTTCATCAGAAGGTTGATCGCAATCATAAGTGGGTCAAACGATAGTTTGGTACTCTTTTTTACAACATGACCTCCACACACAATGCAGTGAAGAAAAACCACTACTACCTCCATGAAACCTTCAAGCGCACCTGGGCTGTTCTTTCACATGTCTATAATGAAGAAGAACTGACTTCAATGGGACTCAAGGAAGAATTTGGTGGTGCGCACCTCCTCCAAGAAATTCAAGAAGGTCAAAGTTCCTTCCTTAGTGGCCAGCTCCTATTCTTCATCTCGCGACACTGATGAAAATGAAGATTTGGAAGATACCGCGGCTGGTCCTACTTCGACAAACAACCCCGACAATGCTGGCGCTCCGTCTTCAACTTGAAATTCTTCAAGAGCGTTAGTCCTCAGTTTCGATCCTTTTGGTCATTTGATGACAAAGGGGGAGAAATTTGCGTTAGTCTTCAAGCGGGTCTAGTGTTTTGTCTATATACAGTATTTTATTAAGTTACAACTCTCGTTTTCCAAACCTTTTATTGGATCGAGTTGTAATCTTAAACCCGATGGTGCTTTGATACTTTTGATGCATTATGCTCTTGCTCTATGCTCGATTACGTAGTTACGCTCTGATTCTCGTGAGCTCTTTGAAAATCTTCATAGCAAATCGATTTGGGCTCTGATACTCTTGATGCGTTACCTTGCATAACATCAAGCACCATATTTCATCATGCATTTCAAATTCTTCATATTATATGTTAAATGCGTGTATGAATTACAAGATATAGGGGGAGATCTCCATGATTCAACTCTTCAAATGTGCATTGCCTCAAAAGCAATTTCCTCACTATGCACATCTTCAGGGGGAGTTCTTCTATATCTTGCAATCAAATTCCTCATTATCAGTATTTACACTTCACATATTTATCCCCGTTGAAAACTTAACCTATATTGTCATCAATCACCAAAAAGGGGGAGATTGTAAGTGCATCTAGTGCCCCTTAGTGATTTTGGTGTATTGAAGACTTATAGGTTAAGTAACTAATGCGTTTGTGAGTGTACACAGGTCTATAAGTCTATGAGGAGTTTGATAATTATAGAGAAAGTCGACCCCTAAAAATTAAGTTCTTCAACTGAAGACTTTGATATTCTGAAGACTTTCTGAAGACTTTGAAAGTGAAGAAATTGGTGTGACCCTGAAGACTTGGTATTCATTTGAGGAACATGAAGCGTGAAGACTTTTGTTTTCGTAGTTTCATTTTCTCTTTCTTGAGTCATAGGAAACACCGTCATCGTTAAAGGGGTCGAGGAAATACTAAGGAAAAATTTCCATTTGATGCTCAACTCAAAATCCTACACCTACCAATCCTTCGAGTGAAGCCTTTGAAATCTCATACAGATTCAGTCAATTTCTTCAAAGGATGAGACGAAGCTCTTCCGTCACGAGGAATTTGTTCTCGACCGAGGAGTTAGGAATTCGCCAAATCGGATTGCCTACAATGAGGAACATGATAGCCCTGAGGAATTTGATATTTCAACTTCCGACCGTTGCTGTGCTGCGCGCCAGCTGTCCCCAAAATATCTTATCCTCCTAACGGTCATATCATTGAAGGGCATTTATGTCTTATCATGTCGGGCTGCTCCCGAGGCTATAAATAGCCGCCTCTACAACCACTAGCTGGTTGGCTGCCCGAGAGAACTTGACACTTGTCATTTGAGAGCAACCCATCCTCCGAGGACTTTGAGAGAAAATCATCAAGTGAGGAAAACCCAAAACCAAACCCCAACAAACCCAAAGTGATTGAGCATCATCAAGAAATTGATCTCGTGGATCCGACGCTTGTTACCTTTGAAGACTGTGCTTCTTCCAGACGGTTAGGCGCCAAGGTCTAGAGCATCCAAGAGGAATTGTGGATCGCCGAGTGACCAAGTATGTGAAGGTTTGGAAGTCGCTCAAGACTTACCACGAGTGATTGGACGAGGTCTGCGTGACCTTAGTTCAAGGAGAATACGGTGAGGACTTGGTGTCCCGAGCTGCGTGCTCAAGGATCGGGTGTCCGAGACTGCGTGTCCTCGAGTTTAAATACTCGGCCGCCCAACCAGACGCATAACCGAGACAGCAGTTGGAACTGGTCTACCAAATCATTGTCTTCACCAACCTAATCTGGTTCTATTTCCTCAACCCTTTCATTTCCTCATTCTTCGTGTTGAGTGTTTGTTCATATCTGTGTTTGAAGACTTTGATCAAGACTTGCTCAATTTCCTCGTTCAATTTCTTCATCGGTTTGTCTTCATCTTGTGTTATCCTGTGATTACGCTTTCTGTACTCTGTGATTGTCTTCATTTCATCATGATGACAATGCTTGTAATCTGTTATGCTTACTTCTGAGCACTTATTCCGCTGCAAGTATTTCTTCGTTAAGGAATTTCCTCACCAGCAAATTCCTCAGTGAAGAATTCATAAAAATCACCTATTCACCCCCCTCTAGTCGATATAACGCACTTTCAACCGGACCGAACCGGTTTTATTTAACTAACATACCCCTTCGGGGGGGTCTAATCTACGCCGTTGAACTAGATCGGACGGCGGGGGAGAGGTCCGGTGACTTACCGGAGATCGACGGCGGCGGCGGCTCGGGCGGCAGTGTTCAGCGTCTCCGGTGGTCGGGGCGTCATGAGTGGTCCATGGTGCGGCGCGACGAGGTGGGTTTGGTGGAGTCAACGGGCTCGGGGTGACCGGGCGAGCCTGGGCGGCAAATGGCGGCGGCGGCGTTCGGCTACTCCGGCGCGAGGGCGCATGGAGGGAGAGAGAGGTCCGTGAGGGGGCGGGGGAAAACGGGTCGGGGAGATTATAGGGGTCCTCGGCTTGGACGAGGGGAAACAGGCGAGGGATCTCGGGGATCCGGATCTCATGGGATCTCCGGAGATGGTGGGCTGGCCGGAGGGCGGGCGAGGGAAGAGGGAGGTGGGGTCCACCTGTCGGCGGGTGAGGGGAGCGGGGGGTTCGGTCGGTCGACCGAACCGAAGGGCTTCGGTGCGAGGGGGTGCAGTCGGTGGCTCATTGGGCCTCTCGGTATTGGTGGGCCTGGTGGTGGCATGGTTGGGTGGGCTGCCCAGTCTTGGCTGGGCGGTCGGCTGGTGGCGCGCTGGGTCTTTTCTTTTTCTATTTTATTTGTTTTTTGAAAAATAAAAACAGCGAGAAATATAAATATTTATATAAGACATATATATATCAAAATGATCACGGGAATATTCCCTATCATTTGAACATTTTTCCAGGGTCAAAATCCAAATTTTGTAAAAATTCATTTTTTTCAAAACTCAAATAAAACTCAGATTTGAATTCAAAACTTTTGGCAATGTTTTCCTCTGATATTTTTGGAGTGTCATGTTTACTCCTCTCATACTTTTTCTCAAGTATTTATCAGGCATAGTTTTTGAAATGATTTCCACTTGCCAAAATTTGAATTCAAATTTCAAAACCCCGAAACTTCAAATGCCACTCAAATTCAAACAACATGCATAGATGCTTAACTATAATTGTAAAACATTCCAAATAGGAAATTTGGGATGTTACAAACCTACCCACCTTAAGATGAATCTCGCCCTTGAGATTCGGGTTGGCTAGCAAATAGGTGCGGGTGATCTCAAGAAGGTCTTCTTCTCGCCCTGTGTGGCTTCTTCCTGAGTGATGACTCCACAACACCTTGCAAAACTTGATGATCTTGCTGCGGGTGACTCGTCATGATCTCGAGAATTCGGACAGGTTTCTCCTTATAAGTCAGATCACCGTCGAGCTGTATGGCCGCTTAGTAACCTTGTGTCTCTCAACGGAATATCGCCATGTCGGCATGACACTTCTTCACCGAGAGACATGGAAGACATCATGAACTCCGGATAATCCTTCCGCAATTCCAACTTGTAAGCAACTTCTCCACGACGCTCGAGGATTTTGTACGGGCCAATGAATCGGGTGCTAACTTTCCTTTGACACCAAACCTCTTGATTCCACGAAGTGAGACACACGAAGATATGCTCGGTCTCCCGCCGTAAGTTACTTCCTTGCGCCATCGTCGGCATAACTCTTCCGTCTCGATTGTGCTATCTTGAGTCTATCCCGAATCAGCTTGACTTTCTCTCGAATCTCGATAAGATCGGAACCGAAAAGCGATCGATCTCCAACACCATCCCACAAAGAATGGTGTTCGCACCTCCTTCCGTATAGAGCTTCGAAGGGCCATCTTGATCGATTGATAACTGTTGTTGTATGAGAACTCTGCGTATGGCAAATTATCATCCCAGCTAGACCCATAGTCTAGCACACAGGCTCTCAACATGTCCTCCGAATCTGGTTGACTCTCTCGGTCCAT
Organism: Aegilops longissima; assembly: GCA_021605205.1. NCBI lineage: Eukaryota > Viridiplantae > Streptophyta > Magnoliopsida > Poales > Poaceae > Aegilops > Aegilops longissima. Next base: position 480,343,296 of record CM038677.1, on the reverse strand, counting down.
CCATCTGCTGCGGATGAAAAGTCAGATCAACTCCAGCCTCGCACTCCAAAGTTTCATGCAACCGATTCCAAAACTTTGAGGTAAACTGTGTTCCTCTATCGACACGATACTCCTCGGAACTCCATGCGATAAACGATCCTGGTCATGTATATCTTGGCCAACTTAGCACTGGTATATGTAGTCTTCACGGAATGAAGTGAGCTACCTTGGTCAAACGATCAACCACTACCCAGATAGAATCATAACCTGAACGGGTCCCGGTAATCCTGTGATAAAATCCATTCCAAGTTTTTCCCATTTCCAATCGGGAATCGCAAAGGTTGAAGTAACCCTGCTGGCTTCGATGTTCTGCCTTTACTGCTGACAAACATCGATCTCGCTATGTACTCGGCAATATCCTTCTTCATACCTGTCCACCAAAAACTTTCCTTCAAATCCAGGTACATCTTGGTGTTACCGGGGTGAATCGAGTACGGTGAATCATGAGCCTCCTAAAGAATTAACTTCCTGAGTTCGGGATCGTTGGGCACATAAATACGATCCTCGAACCATATAGCTCCGTGTTCATCCTTACGGAACCCTTTAGCTTTTCCTTCATTCATCTTTTGCTTTATCTCATCAATTTCCTTGTCCGACTTCTGGGCTTCACGAATCCTTTCGGCCAAAGTGGACTGAACTTCCAGAGTTGCAACATATCCTCTCGAACTATCTCCGATCGGAGGTCTCGAGGTCATCGACTAACTCCTGGGTAATCCTCCGCTGTAAGAGTATTCACATAACTCTTACGGCTCAACGATCTGCTACAACATTAGCCTTACCGGGTGGTAATGCAATCTCATGTCATAGTCCTTGATTAACTCTAGCCATCTCCTCCGCCGAGGTTCAACTCTTTCTGCGTGAAAATATACTTCAAACTCTTGTGATCGTGTAAACATCACAACGGTTTCCGATAAGGAAATGTCTCTGTGTCTTGAGTGCATGCACTACGGCTGCTAACTCCAAATCGTGTGTGGCATAATTCATCTCGTGAGGTCGAGCTGTCCGGAGGTATAAGCTACAACTTTTCCTTCCTGCATGAGTACTCCTCCGAGTCCTTGACGAGAAGCGCCACAATATACCGTAATCCTTGTGTATGTCCGCAAAATCAGCTTTGGGGCTGTAACCAAACGCTTTCTTCAATTCTCAAAACTGGCTTCACAATCCTCGGTCCAAATGTACTTGGCTTCCTTCTTCAACAGCTCGGTCATGGGCTTGGCAATCTTCGAGAAGTTCTCAATAAACCTCCGATAATATCCTGCGAGTCCGAGAAAACTGCGGATCTCCTTGGTCGAGGTGGGCGATCGCCAATCGGTGATCGATTCAACCTTGGCGGGGTCAACTGCTATTCCTTCTCCTGAAATAACATGTCCGAGGAATCCGACTTCCTTCAGCCAAAATTCACATTTGCTGAACTTGGCATACAACGATGTTCTCAAGTTTCTCCGTAACTAGACGCAAATGTTCCTTATGCTCTTCCTCGCTCTTGGAGAAAATCAGTATATCATCGATGAACACCACGACAAACTTGTCCAGATATTCCATAAATACCTTGTTCATCAAATTCATGAAGTATGCAGGGCATTAGTCAATCCAAATGACATGACGGTATACTCATATAAACCATACCGTAGTGAATGCTGTTTTGGGTATATCCTTTTCACGGATCTTCAATCGATGATACCCGATCAAGATCGATCTTGGAGAATACCTTGGCTCCAACTAGCTGATCAAATAGATCATTAATCATCGGCAGAGGGTACTTGTTCTTGATGGTCACCTCGTTCAACGAACGATAATCCACAACCATTCTCAAGGTTCCATCCTTCTTCTCTACCAAAAGAACTGGGGCTCCCCAAGGTGATGAGCTTGGCCGAATATATCCCTTCTCCAATAGCTCATTAATCTAGTTCTTGATCTCTTTCAAATCGTTCGGAGGCATCCGATAGGGTCTCTTGGATATTGGGGCTGTGCCGCAATAACTCAATCAGAAATTCAATGTCTCGTCCGGTGGCATTCACGGTAATTCCTCCGGAAACACATCGGGAAAATCTTGCACCATCGGCACTTCCTCCTGAACAACTCCCGTGAGGGAATTCACCGATTCTTCATCCGCTACGCCGGATACATACTTGATCCTCTTCTTCTCCGGGTGGTGAGCAGAATGGACTTGCGGGCACGATCTATGTTTCCTTCAAACTCGTCAACCAGTCCATGCCTAGGATGACATCCAAGGTCTGGGTTTCAATACTATGAGGTCTGCGGAAATTTATGATTTCGATGTTGAGGGTTGCATGACAGCCTAAGCTCGCCATCATTTCTCCTCCTGCGAACCGACGCGAAGGGGGCTTCTAAGGGTTTTAGTGGGCAACCCGTACTTTTCCACAACTACCCTTGATATGAATGAATGCGTTGCACCAGAATCAAAGAGTACCAATACTGGACGTGAATTCAATAGAAACTTACCAACCACAGTGTCTGGCTGATCATAGACGTCCTCCACGTCAATGTGGTTCACCTGAGCACGAGGGAAAGGGTTGGGCTTCTTCGCTGAGCTTCCATTGCCATTTCCATTCCTCTGCTTGGCCTCTGGGCAGTCGGTGGCATAGTGCCCTGTTTTCTAGCACTTGAAACAGGTGATGTGACTCGGATCTTTCGGAGCCGGGGCAGAACGATGCTGGTTGCCATTACCGTTTCCATTGCCATTGCCATTGCCCGACTTGTTGTCCTGGTTGCGGTTGTTCCCATTTCCTCCATGGTTATGTCCTCCATGGCTGTGATGGGTATGCCCTCCTGAGTATGGGGCATAACGGGGCTTCTGCTGAGCTCCTGAGTTGTGCTTCCCCGGCTGTACTTCCGCTATGCTATCAATCTGCTGCTGCTTGCCTTCAAGTATGGTGGCCTTGTCTACCAGCTCCCGGTAGTTGGTGAAGGTAGCCACCATAAGCTGCATACCCAGATTAAATCATTGAGTCCCTCGAGAAACTTCTCCTGCTTTATGCATCTGTGGCCACATCATCCGGGGCATAGCGAGCTAACTTGCTGAACTCATCCACGCATCGCACCACAAGACGGTTCCCGGGCGTAAGTTGCGGAACTCACGCTTCTTCAAACTCATGGCTCCGCTGAAACATGAGCGTGCGGAAGGCTCGCTGGAACTGATCCCACGTGATGGTGCCGATGGGATAAGTGGCGTGTAGTTCTCCCACCAAGAAGCTGCAGGTCCATCAAGTTGATGTGCGGCAAAGCGCACCTTCTCTGCATCGGTGCATCCAACAGTGATTAACTCCTTCCGACCTTGCGGAGCCAATCATCGGCCACAATCGCTCAAGGTCTGCTAGAGAACACCGCGGATTCAGCCTTAGGAATCTAGTCAAGTTGTCAACAGGGGTGGTGGCGGTGGATTGTTGTTGTTGTTGTTGTTCGATTCGGATGAGTATCTCGCATGAGGGCATTCTGCTGCTGGAGTAGCTGGGTGAGCTCCGCAGAAAACCGTGTCACGCCCTCGGAGGCATCTGGTGTTTTGGAGTGGATGAGAAAATTAGAATAGAACAATGGTCTAATGAGAAATATCACTACCCATATGAATGCACAAACATAATCACACCAATCATTTATTCAATCCACTCAAACATGGTTCAATCTCGATTACAAAATATCTCACGACTAATCAAAAAAAAATAACGACCTAACTGATCGACGGAAAAAGTAAAATAACATGGTGGTCGATTAAAAGTCTTCATCAATAATCCTTGCGTCCTCTGGTGCGATGTCCTCCGGTGTGGCGTCCTCTGTTGCGGCGCCTCCTCTTGCGGCTTCCTCCAGTGGAACTCCCTTCATAATCCTGGTCATTGCTCACGAGAGGTCCGTCATCTCCACTCGGAAAAGGTCCTCTCCCAAGTCCATCTTTTCCTCTAATGCGGCAACCTTCATCTTCGGTCGTCGACTCTCTCCATGAAGTCCGCGATTTCTTCCTCATGGTCAAGGAAGTCTGCGGTGCCTTCTCCTCCAGCCCAGTTCACGGAACAACAGCCTCTGTGTACCTTCGAGTTACGGCGAGTCGGATCTCCCGCTTTCGAGGAGACACTCCAAGTCTTGGACATAAGAGAGAATGGAGTCGTCCTCACGGCACGGATGATATCTCCATTCCTTGCTCGCGAGAAACCATGGCGAGGTCTCGATGGATCGAGCTCGGCCTGTACTCTTCTCGGAGATGTCCAAGTGCACGATAAATCGCCATGTCCTTCCGAGGATCCAGTTGAAGTCGGTGAACTCAAAGTCAATAGGCTCAGATGCCCTCGAAGGTTCTCCTGGAATGTGCACCTCGATCTCAGAGCGGGTATCCGTCGGAAGTGCATTGGTTGGCTTCCGGTGATCGAGGCGAGCAATCTTCAGCTTCTTCACCATCTGGACCAGCTTCCGCCAAGGGCATCGCCTCATCTGGTGGCAAAACTCCGTAGCAAAACGGGGTGAACTCGACGCCATCTAGAATGTTGAAAATCGGAGAGAAGTCGAAATGAACAGGGAGAATTATGGAATGATAAGGATATAAAGTAAATAGTCTCTTCCTATGGCTTTCCGATCCTAGGGGTTACGCCCCACGGCCGCAGTGTGCTCGATACCATCTCTCAGAGCGACCTGACCCAAAATCGGTCAAGTCTACGTATGCGTATTCATCCCAAGATCATGCTTTGGTACTCACAAGACATTGATGAAATAATCAAAGTTCAATCACACCTGAATTTATTACACGATTCTCATATCGAGTCTTTATTACAAGAGAATAAATTCGCCAAGGCCAACTCATGAGAAATAAACTAGTAAAGCTGCGGAAGCGAGAAGAATAGCGAGTCCATCCGACTCCAAAGGGCAATCGCTAAGCGCGGAGCGTAGCCTCACTCTGATCGGAATACTCCTCTCGCAACATAAGACGTTGCAGCCGTGTAGGTCAGCATTTTGAATATGTTGGCAAGTCATGAAGAATACAATAATAAAATTACTAACACTATATGCAATTTGGCTGTGGGGCTCTATGTTTCATCATCTTGCGAAAAGCCAATTTTTCCCTATAACAGTGGACTTGCTTGCAAATACTACAAAATTGTTGGTAGTTATTGAGATGGTTCCGCCAACCAATGTCTCATTCCCAAATTATTAAGTCATAACCCCCTCAATTAATTTATTAATTTTTGTGTTGAGATTTCCGAATACTTCCAAGTTCCAGAGGCTCAAATTGTCCGTAACCGGGGACACGGCTAATCGATTAGATCTTTAACTCGCAGAGGTTTATGACTTTACCCGCAAGAATCGCTCCTCCTTTTAAGTCTTCGCACTTCATGGTGTTTGAAGACGGACGAACGTAAACAGGTCTTCCAAGAGTTCTTCCGCCACCGCCGGTACCCATCCAATCCTACCGCTCTTCTACATCTCGTAGTACCGTCCGCCAGCGTCACAACTAGGGTTGACCAAGCCGAGCCCACAATGGCTTGCGGCTGCATGTAAGCTTCCGTCAATGGGGTATACATCCGTCTCTTCGTGGCTGGGTGAAGCTTTCCGCAAGATGTCATGGCACTTCTCCATGCATCCCGCCAACCACTGGGTTCTCCAGGTGCCCACAACCGTCCTCCACCCAAGAGTGAATTCAAGTCCATCTTGAGCTTGAAGTTCATGGGGTTGTCATCATCTTGACTCTCACATCTTTCTTATGAATTCACTCAACCAACCCCGTCACGAGCATAGCAAAAGTAAACTACTTCGTCCCGGTCATGGTAACAAGGGAATTGGTTCATCCTACCACATGATACTACTCAAGAACATAACTTCAAATTTCAACTACTGCATGCATGGTGGGAGGTATAATTCTAATGCAACAAAAATCATAGGTATTATAAAGAAAACATGATCAATGACTTGCCTTGCCGACGATCTTCGTAAGCTAAGGACTCGTGGTAGCAAGCTTCAGACTGGAAATTCTACCGAGGCAAACAATAACCATAATAAGCACATAGCATATGATCACTTAACATAACATCATAGTAACATAACACACCAAAACAAACGAATCAAAACCCGAAGGAAAACTCGAAGAAATCCAACTCAAAGTTTTCCTACTTCAAGCAACAACTAGAAATAGTTTTACATAACAAAAATTTTCTTAACATAACCTAAGCATGGGTTTTTGTTAACTTAACAGAAAAGAATGCATTAAGCAACTAGGAGCAAAAGGAATTAATTTAAAAGCTATTATAAAACTCCTATTAGGCCTAAAGCAAATTTTAGTAAGAAAAATAAAATAAAAATTTTATTTATTATAAATAAAAGTTCATGCTCTAAAGTGACAGAAACTAACCTAGAATAATCTATCACATATGAAAAATAAATTCATTTGCTAATTAAAATAATAGGATAACAGTAGCTAGTTAATTAATTAAGAATAGCATGATTCTGCTAGAAACTATTTTTTATTAATCCTAAAATGCCCAAATAAATTCCTACGGTTAGGTAATGTCAAAACAAAGTTGTGACAAAAGAATCACTAAAAAATAATTTTCCTAACTCATTTTATAGCAGATTTACTATTCTGACTAAATCTAAAATAAAGCAATTCTAAATAATTTTAACATAGCTAATTATATTTTCTACAGAAACTATAAGAAATTTGCAAACCAACAAAAAAGAATCACCTAAAAATATTAAGTAGATTAAAAGATATGAATTTTTCAAATCTGAAACTATCCTGTTAAAATAGAAAACGAAAATAAAAGAAAAATGGCCTAATGGGCCTAACTAACGCTTCGGCGTTAAATAACTAAACTACGCCCTAGGGTTTAAACTGAATCGACCGGTTCAACTAAAAACCCTAACTAAAATTAAACCGGAACTAACCGGACCGAACCGGTTTTATTTAACTAACATACCCCTTCGGGGGGGATCTAATCTACGCCGTTGAACTAGATCGGACGGCGGGAGAGGTCCGTGACTTACGGAGATCGACGGCGGCGGCTCGGGCGGCGAGTGTTCAGCGTCTCCGGTGGTCGGGCGTCGCCATGAGTGGTCCGTGGTGCGGCGCGACGAGGTGGGTTTTGTGGAGTCAACGGGCTCGGGGTGACCGGGCGAGCTGGGCGGCAAATGGCGGCGGCGGCGTTCGGCTACTCCGCAAGGGCGCATGGAGGAGAGAGAGGTCCGTGAGGGGCGAGGGGAAAACGGGTCGGGGAGTATTATAGGGGGTCCTCGGCTTGGACGAGGGAACGCGGCGAGGATCTTGGGATCCGGATCTCACGGATCTCCGTGAGGCGGCTGGGCGTGGAGGCGGGCGAGGGAAGAGGAGGTGGGGGTCCACAGCCGGCGGTGAGGGGCGGGGTTGGTCGGTCGACCAACCAAGGGCTTCAGTCTTGAGGGTGCGGTCGGTGGCTCATTGGGCCTCTAAGGCCTGGTGGGCCTTTGGTGGCGTGGTTAGGTGGGCTGCCAGTCTTGGCTCACAATGGTCGGCTGGGGCGCCTGGTCTTTTCTTTTTCTATTTTATTTTTTTGAAAATAAAACAGAGAGAAATATAAATATTTATATAAGACATATATATATCAAAATGATCAGGGGAATATTCCTTATCATTTGAACATTTTTCCAGGGGCAAAATCCAAACTTTGTAAAAATTCATTTTTTTCAAAACTCAAATAAAACTCAGATTTGAATTCAAAACTTTTGGCAATGTTTTCCTCTGATATTTTTGGAGTGTCATGTTTACTCCTCTCATACTTTTTCTCAAGTATTTATCAGGCATAGTTTTTGAAATGATTTCCACTTGTCAAAATTTGAATTCAAATTTTAAAACCCCAAAACTTCAAATGCCACTCAAATTCAAACAACATGCATAGATGCTTAACTATAATTGTAAAACATTCCAAATAGGAAATTTGGGATGTTACACATATATGTCCTCGTTGGTTTCCACCCCTAACCCAAGGCCGTTAGGGAAAACTCTTCTCCCTCAACCTTCTGCTCCGACGGCCTGTGATGGCGAGGGGAATCCTAGTGACCCCGCTCCGGTTGGTAGTTGAGGTTAGGGTTTTTTAGTCCTTGCAGGTGCAGCGCTCGGGTGGATAACGACGCTTCTTCTTCGAGTTTGTCTTTCGGCAGTGATAAAAACGACGCGACTGTTTCAGTTTCCACGCCCTTGCCACTTGCTCGCCTCTGCTCTCTGATCCCTGCCCAACCCTGCTGCTCTTGATCAGGTTCAGGCATTCAGCAACGGCCGATGGTGCGATGCAACCTGCTGCACTCGTCAATTCTTCCGGCTCCAACCAACGAACCAGGCAACGAGCCAAGGTTCAACACATCACACTATTTGCTAATCTCTCTTGATTTCTCATTTTGTATCAGTGTTTAATTGATACATTGGATTTTTGTTGTTTTGGTTGTGTGATTTGTGACATTACGATTCTATGAGGTTCCTATTATGTCCTGTACATGTCCTAGAAATTATCATGATTATGATGCAAATTATCTTGCACTAGTTCCTATCTATGATGCAATTTTCTAATGTCAAAATTATATAGTCTATCCTTGCTGCATTCCTCAATCCTTCATCTGGCCAACAAATACCGAGGTTTTCCGTAGCACTATCAATTACATTTCAGTTCTTATCTTGTCAAATTATGGATCAGATATTAGCTCTTTTGGTTGTGTGATATGTGATGTGAATTCTAAAACTTGGGTTCAACTATTGTGTAAAGAAAACCCCCGCCAAACACCGTAAAGATTAATGGCAGACCACTTTGCTTTGGCATTGCATCTTAATCTACATTGAAGGCAAATTAACAGCTAAGTTATGTTCTGTTAAAATTGTTGATATTTTTATCTTAATAGCAATCATATAGTTGAATTTAAATTAATACAAATACAATCATACTTATATAGTGTCTAATAGACATATTATTATAAAAAAAATTAACTTGCCTTGGCCTCCATATCCAAACCTATCTTCGTTATTGGACCTAGCCCGGCCCCCTATATGCTCAAATCCTGGCTTCGCCCCTGTCTTTCAAGCTCTGATCCTCCTTGTGTTCATCCGTCTGGACGTAGTCGACGAAGCTTCAACGTAGATTCCCGTCGTCTCGTTGAGGCGATGAGATAAGGGTTTCTCGTTATCGGCGAGATTTGGTGTCAGATGTTTCGGATCTATGTAAGGGTTCAACGACGACAACTACGGCTCTAGGGCGCCGGTCCTCATGAGTACGTGCATGAAGACTTCCCGACTATAATGGACAAGGTCAAGTTGGCTCCGGTAGGGGAGCGGCGACAATGGCGCTTCAGCGGCACTAGTGGTCGATCGATGGTCGCAAAATCTCAATGTAATTTTTATTATATTTAAGATGTTTTATAATGCTTGTGAACTTTGATAATAGAACTGGTCCTTCTTGAAAAAGAAAAAAACTAGCTAGCCCATGCTACATCATGTTTGTTGTTTCGGCAATAAAATACCGTTTGCGTACTGCTCAGGTTTCTAAAAGAAAAAAAAAAGAGGGGCCCATCGTGTTTTCGTTACCTACTCCGTCGGAGAAGTCACTGAGTCCGACTCGGGCTGTTATAAATTGAAGACAGATGCTGTGTCCCATGGAGGTGATACGGGCACTGTTGGGGTCGTACTCTCGAACAGTATTGGTGAGGCAATTGCAGGTGTGGCATATCCCTTTAATTCTGTCTTAAAACGCTACCTCGGCTGAGGCGTTTGCTTTGCTGAAAGGACTGGAGCACGTTGAGAATGTTAGGAATAGATTTTACATGTTAGTTAATTAACACGGGTTAATTAACAAACTGTCATTAGTTGAATAGGTGTCTCAAAAAAAAAAGTTGAATAGGTGTGTCCAACACCGAACAGACGCCTCGTACGGACGCATGTGTCCGTACGGACGCGTTCTTTCCCTTTCCATCTTTATTGTAACTACCGCCTCTTACGGAAACGGATCCTCTAACATCCTCAAGGGATGTCACGAAGCTACAGTGAAATGCGTGTGTAAGATGAAAAAGGAATGTCAGGGTTACTGTAGGAACTACTGTGCGGATTCACTGTAGCAAGTACAAAAATAAATCAAAAAATAATTTTATTGCGCCATAATTTTGTTTGTATGTAACTTTTGTAAATGTATACAGTATATTTGTAATTTGCAAATTAATTATAATCATTTTAGGCTTAACCATATGGATGTGAAGAAGGGATGTCACGATTACTGTAGCTTATGTGACATCCCTTGAGGATGTTAGAGGATCTGGATCCCTACAAGGCGCCTCTTCGGAGTGTATATATCTTGAGAATCAATGAAATCTGTAGCTTTTCCTTCATTCAATCACTTTTACATTCAACACGTTATCAGCCCTTTGCCCTAACCCGAGCAAGCGATTAGGCCACTAAACAAACCGGCAGCGCCGGGCGGCGCCCGCACACTATCAATCCGTCACCGGCGATGTCCTTGATGGCCGAGAGACAGCCGAACGAGTGCGAGCCCAGACCTCTTTGACGCATCGCGTTGTCCCCGGCGGAGCGATTTCATGAACGGCTCGCCTGCGAGCAACGCGGAACTGGCGACAGTCCAAGCCCACCGGCGCGTGGTGCGTGCACGCCTCACCCTGCAGAACGGCACGGCGGCGCAAGTCTCCAGCCGGCGCGTGGTCGCGTGGCCTCAACCTCCCGCATCAGCCCGAGGCGTTCACGGCCCAGGCCGGCGAATCTCTCAATCTGGGAAGAAACCAGATGCAAATGAGATGAAAGCACAAAATCCAGAGAGAAAGGTAAGAACGGGGAGGGGATCAGAAGGAAACATACAAGATCCCTGTAACACATCTCGTACAAAACGACAATCATCCAAAGACCAACTCTGTATCTTGATTGATACATCAATCAGGTGATTCAATTCCAATTTAGTTCCTGCACGAAGTAAGCATTAACCTCCAGGCGTCGTTTGCATTCCGTCCAAGGCAAACTTCGGCGGCGACCCATGGCCCGGACAACGCTGCCTCGGCCAGGCTCCTAGCGGAGCGGCGGCAACCTTCGGCCCGGCTGCTCCCAGCCTGCACCCGGAGGCGGCCGCAGCGGACAACGGCCGGTGCCCGGCATGGCAATGCCCTCAGGCGCGCGGCAGCGCGGTCCACAGCCCAGGCAGAGGCGACACCCTCTGCGCCCGACGCACCCCGGCGGCGCCCTCCATCGGCCTGAATCCTCGGCACACAGCGACGAGCCCGCCACATGGCCATCATCCGAGACTCTCGACCTCAGGGCGGCTCCCACGGAGCGACCAACCACGACGCGGCTATCCAGCCCTTCGGCGTGAGCGCACCATGAGCGGCAATGGAGGCGACGTCCTCTGGCACGGCGCAGAAACCGACGGCCGGCAACGCCCTCTGGCGCGTGGCGTTGTACGAGCAAGCCCTCTGGGTACGGCCGGCGGCGCCATGAACCGCAGCATCGGTGCCTCTGTGCAGAACTAAACAAATCGATGGTTTTTTTTTGAACTTAAACAAATCGATGGGTTTGTGATGCATCGAGGATGAGTGGATGACGATAGGGAACCTTATCCCTTCGGCCATTTGAGTCTAAACCCTTCTAGTTTCTTTTATTGGCAAATGCGTCATCAGACTTAATTTTACTTGAACACAAGCCATTTGGTTTATTGTTTTAGATTTTGGTTAATACCAGTATATAATATCGGTTGAGTTCCAAGGCATTGAGCCTATATATTTTTGGATGGGCCGACCATTACATCTGCAATGGACCCTAAAGATACTAGTACTGTTCTTTACAATAAATGCAACAACTATGTTTTGCACTTGATTTTCTTCTTCTTGCAAATCATGATGTAAATTCAAAACAATGATTGTGAAGTGTCATACTTAATATGACTACATCATATTTTATTTGTGAATCACAAGGTATGATGGCATCTACTGTGTAATTTGCAGATTATCCATCACTATTGTGAGGTCTACATCTTTTTATTTTAACAAGATGACTACCTTCGAAGTAAATATTAATATTATATGTGACTATCTCAAGATATTATAAGGTAATACTGGCATCTACTGCAAATTTTGCAGACTATCCATTATTACAGCAAGGTCTACATCATGTCACTTTTGACAGATGATTACCTTCAAAGTGATTTCACACATTTTGCATAACATATGGTAATAGAATTATGAACATCTACTGACAAAAGTCAGACTATGTTATCTATTACTGCGAGATCTACACCGCATCCGGTGATTATCTTCAAAGTGTTATCCTATATAAACTGAGGTCTACACATATGAGTGTATAGCTAGCATCAGCTATCATAAAATTTGCTCCTTTGAAGCAATTATTGTTGTTCACTAAAATTATTTACTCTCCTAGTAAATAAATAATAATAATGATCTTACATGATTAAAATGGCATTTTTCTTCTAGTATCAATTATTTAAGCATCATTTTGCTTGAATAAGTCGTGGAAAATTACACAAATATTACTATTTGTGATGATATTGTCGTCCATACATAAAGGTGGAGACCATAATTTATAGCAAAGATCGAGTGTCTCAAACACTATTACAAGATCCACATCACATTTTGGGTTGATAATTTATAGTGACTAACCCCATGTTTGAAAAATGTCATGGCTATTCTCTTGATAGCTAAATATGTACATATTCATTTTATATGTTGCAAACTTCACTTAGTTCTCAAACTAAGTACATTATGGATGAGTATTTATTCACTTCGAATATTTTCCTTTAAGAGAAACATGCTGCCATGAGCACATCACAAATGATCGCCCATTCGTTTTTCAAGACCTCAAGTCTATTGCATCTCACAATTCTGTCACATAATCAACTTCAAGTTGAGATCTCGTGATCAAATATTTTCATATGCAGATCCGGTTGAAAATTCCTTATACACTTTATCTCCTCTTAAGATGGTACTACCATTTTTATGATGAAGAAACATGGAATTTCTTAAAATCATCAGATTCACCCAACGGGTGCTATACCATTATTTGAAATTTCTTGCTAGTACCGACAATACTAAGCAAGTTAGTGGTAACAACACAAAACCATGAGGAATTCGAAGTAAAGTGGATGCTAATAGACAACCAAAGATAGAATCATCTCTTAATAGGAATTGGTCCTTTCAAATGATCAAAAGACAACTCTCCTGTTTGTCAAATGTGTGGTTATATAAATATTGTACCTATGATTACCAGACCTTCAAACAGATGGTTGAACCAGACCACAAATTTATTAAAAGGCCAATAAGTTTAATGGGATAAATATGAAAATTTGCAAATAACAACCGAATTCTAGTAAAGGATTGTTCTCAGAATCTTCATCAGAAGGAGGACCAAAATCTAGTGCAGAAAATGGAGGATGAACTTATTTGCACTCAAGAATATCGGGGACCTCAGGTAATCTCCTAATTATCCCACCATATTATTAGCCTATACTTGTACTACAACATGTAGTAAAATGTCCAATATCATATCCCTTGGATACAATATTCGATAAATTTGAATGTATGCTTCAATTCATACTCAATATTGTTGCGCACACAATGATTTTCTAAGTATTAATAAATTAAATATTAGGATTGATAGCCTTAGCCATCCTGGTTTGGGGGTGATTAGAAAATTGTTGACAATTCTGTTGGTCACAACTTAACAAGTTGCAAAATATTCCCCATATCATCAGATTATATGTGCACCATATGTGCCATAGGGGAAATCTGTTTTAAGGAACTGTCACCTTAACAATTCTAAGCAAGCCACTTATTCTTCCTTGAACACATTCAAAAGATATATGTGGATTGCTTAACCATTATCTGGGGTAATTTAGATAACTTATGGTACTCATATACACATTCATAAATTGTTTAAGTGTGTTTCTAATCACACACAACCATGATCTTACCCGATAAATTGCTTAACTTATCAAAGTAGGAGCAAAATTCTCCTGAACAAAAGATAAACCCATTCGAATGGACAATGTCATTGAACTCATTTCACGAGACTTTTCTGATTGCATTCAGTACCCTATGTACATACCCAGAATGGTTTAACTAAATTTCTTATCAAAGATAGTCAAATAAATTACATGACCATTTTTAAAGAATTGTAAATTTACTAGCCTCTTGCTGGACAACACGGCCTTACACACCGTAAGTATGATCTAAATCATACCAACTGCATATTATACTACTTTCCCCTTGTAGTAACTACGTGGAAATCAATAAAGTATTTCTCATCTGCGATAATTTGGTTACATACCGATATCACCACTCCAGCGTACATCAATGGGCACTCATAGACAATTAGGGATCTATGTGAGGAATAACAATTTATCCGTCAATCAAAATTATTCATAGCCCGTATGCTGATTGCATAAGCAATAAGGATATTTTCCGCATTAGGGGGAGATAAGTACCACAAAGAATGCCGAGAAATAAATTATAAATGTTATTGACATTCAATCCTTATATCCACGTACTCAAAGAATCTGAACTAGAAGTTTAGAGAATCATATATTTGCAACACATTGCAAATCTGCCACAGACATTTACTGATGACAAGGTGTCACTAAATTCTATATTCCTGCAGTAAAGTGTCAGGAAGAGTGGAGGTACCTGACAAACCACTCTTCTCCCCAAATGAGAGCAAGAGGGGGAGAAAATCTGACAACACGAGATATAACTTCTCATATGCTTCTACGGAAACAGAGGAAATCAAAACCTTAACCAGTAAATGTAATTCAACATCAAGTTGAAAGACACCTCACTGGATGCTCATCTTCCAAAGCCCGGCATAAATGTGCACAAATGTTTTGGTGCCGGGACATCGAAACGCCTTAACTCCATTTGTTATAGGAAAACACAATGAGTTAGAAGGGAATAAATATATTATCCACAAACTTCAGTGATTCCATCAGAATCATATAAACTAAAGACTACATTTGTCGACATATATTACTTCTCAAATTGCTAAACCTTTTGGGCCCCGAACCAAAATCCATGGTAGAGTGCCTCTTGCACTCATATTGGTTCACATAAAAGGAAGCAAGTAATGAAGAATAGCACTCGCTCTACAAACGAGTGGTATTTACCGCAGTAATACCCACTCCTCATACGTATCTTCTATATGGAATACTAAAAGCTTCTCATTCATAGACAAAGTCAATGAGGTGGTGAGAAAGCGAGGCTTGTAGAAAAAGGGTTCACGCAGAGACCCGGCATCGATTATGATATAACATACCCTGTTGGTATGAGTGGAGTTATGTTTCGATACTAAATATCATTGGTAATAAAAATAATAATATTATCCATGCAGTTGATGGATGAAGTGGCTACATACTCATATGAGTCACTCATTTCGAAATCTCTATTGAAGTCCTCAAGGGCTTATACTTCGAATCCAAAAGCAAATCGCAACAAGTTTTTGTGTAAAACTTCATAAGTCACTCTATGACTTGAATTAGTCGGAAATCATATGGTACTACCGACTAAATGAGTTCCTTCTTCAAAAGGATTACTCGAATAATGATGATTAATTACATGTTTAATAAAGGAATCAATTTGATTTCCTTTCATGACCTCAATTTATATCGTTGACCTCATCATCAATGTCTATACAAGACCTAAACATGCACAAAATCATCTCAAGACGGAAATTTTGGATTCAACCAAATTTAGCTTAAGTTTACAACTTGAGCATTCTCTCAAGAAATACATATTAGTCTACATATATACAAAATATATATGAGAAGTTCAATGTGGATATATCATACCAATAAAATTACATATTTGATCATACTACCCCGATAGGATACAAATCTATTTATACCTATGGGTGATAATGAAGTGATATCAGGACCTGAAGTTCTTTATCTCACTAATACTGAACCACTCATATAATTGCAAACTACGCCAGGCCTCGAACTATACTTGCTATGTTTGTTAGAGTGAAACCCCAACAAAGGTATATGGTTGATATAAGGAATATCAACTTATATCTCAAGATCACAATAAAAATCTTAGACAATTCCATCAGGAAAATCAAGATATGACCATGATATGTTATAATGATATTGGCTACTTATTTGATCCCAAAAATGCCATATCAATGACTGAATTGACTGGAATAGCCTTCTTATGGAAGTCATCTAAATAGACTTTAATGGCTACTTTCACTTATCATTCGACATAATTGCTTTATCTAACAGCATTGCAAAATATGCATGACTCAGCAGAATGATTAACCACACTCAAAGTCATGTGGTTCAGATTCATTTGAATCAAATAACTTGATTTATCAAGATACTACCACTTGTGTTACTCAATACCTACATGTTATATGAAGAGCAATATCATAAATCACATTGCTTGAATTTCTTATCCTCATGAATTATAGAAAAGTGAGCCAAATAAAATACTATGAAAATCCAACAGATTATTCACATTGTCATGATCATGTCAATGGAACTGGTATAACATATCCTCTAGATTTGCAAAGTTCAGGGGGAGTAATCTCCCAATATAACATGTTAACAATCATCAGATTACATATATTGTACTCTTTTTCCCTTCATGAGTTTTTCCCTAATGATTTCTCATAAAAGGTTTTTAACGAGACAATATAAACACAAGTGTCCATATATGCCATATCATTTTCTCCTTATGTTTTCCCACTGGGTTTTAAAGGAGTTTTCAATGGCATATCAGATCACACTCTTTTCCCTCATGAGTTTTATCTCAAAGTTTCTCATAATGGTTTTTAAATGAGGCAATATCTTCTCAAAGATCATATGTCATACTTTCTATTTTCCCTACTGGGGTTTTTTAAAGGAAGTATACTCAAGACATATTAATTGTTCTCTAAATTCGTCGATGAGTTTTCTCCTTCTTCAAAGGTTTTTCTCACATGGGTTATCAAGAGACAATAATCATTATATGTTGCATATTTTTCTCCTTATTATTTTTCCCACTGGGTTTAAAGGAGTTTTAGCAACATATCTACACTATTCTCCTCATATTTTTTCCCACAGGGTTTTTGAAGGAGACTTTAAAGACTATACAAGGATTTCTCAAGATGAATGACGAATATACAAGAAGCCTTCGGTAATGGATTATTCAAGAAGAGGTGTTGTACAAGGGGGAGTGTTAGGAATAGATTTTACATGTTAGTTAATTAACACGGGTTAATTAACAAACTGTCATTAATTGAATAGGTGTGTCCAACACCGAACAGACGCCTCGTACGGATGCAT
The DNA here is from genome assembly GCA_021605205.1 of Aegilops longissima. Taxonomy (NCBI): domain Eukaryota; kingdom Viridiplantae; phylum Streptophyta; class Magnoliopsida; order Poales; family Poaceae; genus Aegilops; species Aegilops longissima. The sequence continues at coordinate 480,325,981 of CM038677.1, read as the reverse complement.
GTGTCCGTACGGACGCGTTCTTTCCCTTCCCATCTCTATTGTAACTATCGCCTCTACAAGGCGCCTCTTTGAAGTGTATATATATCTTGAGAATCAATGAAATCTGTAGCTTTTCCTTCATTCAATCACTTTTACATTCAACTGAGAAGTTGGGTTGCACATCACGTCCGACTCTCGTGAGCTAATCAATGCATGCAATGGAGAGATTGAGATCTTTGGTAAGCTACTCCCGCGCAGGCGTTTGCTTTGCTGAAAGGACTGAAGCTCGTTGAGAAGTTGGGTTGCACTCATGTGACAATCACAAGTCCGGCTCACATGAGCTAATCAATGCATGCGATGCGATGGAGAGACATCAATAGTTTTAGCTGATTGTATTTATTAGGATATAGACTCATTGAGTATGTGATGTTCTGGTAACTTAGCTAGTTACCACAGGCACCTCTTTCTTTATTAAATATATGCCACATAAGCAAACTTGTATTGAAGTGTGTTATGTTACTCCTAAGACTAGCCACAGTGGAAGTAACTTCAGTAGTAACATCCAGTCCAACTCAGCAACTTTGCTTATGTGGCAATGAGTTAATGAAGAAAAGATAGTTACAATAACTAGCTAAGTTACTGTAACATCACATGTCCTAATGCAATATGAGTCTATATAACCTAAGCTCCTGCAGCCCGCCGTCCTACGCCGGCCAGGAGCTCAGCGGGGAGGAGATGGAGCGACCCCGCCGCCGCCCACGCCGACCGGGCTTCGCCCGGCGGCACCCCTAGGCGGCGGCGAGGGAGGAGGAGGCCGGAGGAGGAGAGGCTGGGGGCGGAGCTAGGTTTCCCCCGGCCCGCTCGTGGGAGCGGCGGCCAGTGGTTCACCATTCGGCAAAGCACTCCTATGACACTCATTTAATTTTATTGGCTGAGAAATAAAATACTGAGAGGCTTTCTCTTAAAGAAGAACTAAACGTGTTTCCAAAAATCAAACTAGGAAAAAATACATTTTTCTGAGCCCAGGTTCGAACTGGGGACCTTTAGTGTGTGAGACTAACGTGATAACCAACTACACCACCCAGACGAGGTGTTCACAATCGACGAAATACTTAATACTCCCTCCGTCCAGGAAAAGTTGTCTCCGTGGCGTTTTTGCAAAAAGACCCTCCCCAGACTCCCGACACAACCCGCACTCCTCATCTTCTCCAGTCGACACTCCGCCGCTCCGACACAGGCGCATGGACGCCGGAGCAGCCCTGCGCCGCGCTGCTCTCCTGCTCTCCCGCGCGTCCTCCACCGCCGCCGCAGCTACCTCCTCCGCCGCTCCCTTCTGCCTCGCGCAGAATCCCTGCCTTCCGTGCCTGCCTCCAAAATCTCTCTTTCTCCCCAAAAATCGTTTCTTCTTCCTCCCGCCGCATCTTCGCCGCGCCCCCCCTCCCTCCTAGCGTTGATGGAAGAAGCGTGTCCGCCTTCGCCCGGCGGTCGGCGACGCGCCTTCCGCCTCGCCTCTCGACGCCGCTGCCTCGCACCCGTGGCGTGGGGCGCGCCGTGATGGCGAGCGGAGACGGTGGCTAAGGAGTCTTCCGCAGCGGTGAGCCGGATCGTGTCAGCTGCGCCAACTCGACCGGCCCGCCCCGTCCGCCCGTCGCCGACGCTTAACGCCGTCATCTCGCCGCCTCCACCATGGGCCGGCTGGTCACGATGGCAGAGGTGCTCGAGGAGGTGCGCAACGCCGCAGCGCTCTGGAGGCTCGCGCTCCTGCCCACCCCCGTCGAGACCATCGAGGAAGAGAGGTTGAATGTTTACTTTAGCCGGCCCAGACCCTCGTATTGCTGCTTCATTTACTGAATAGAGCTTAAACTCTGCACTTTCATGGACTGAAGTTCATTTTGCTTGATGCTCTCTACATTGCTGTATTCAGTAGGGCCAGCTCGAACCGTGTGCACTAGGAAGAAGGCTAGTTTGAACATTGTTTGGTGAAGCAAGCAACTGAGCTAGTTTTGTTCTTCTCGCCTTGGATTGTGCAGCGATTGGAGGAGGACTTGGTGCAGAGGAATGGAATCTGATACGGATGCTGCTTCCGTTGATCTCAGGTGAGCTTGCTAGACAGTACAGATCGCCTTGGTGATTTTAAAACTACTGTTAGCCATGGAATTTGAGAGAGCAACCACACATTCAAATAGCACTGGGCATACAGTATGCTTTGATCTCCAATGTTCAGCTATACAGTATGCTTTGATCTCCAATGTTCAGCTACTGTTAGCTTGAGATGAACATACAGTATTCTGACTGTATAACCGTAAATTTGCCTGAACATATGCTTGAGATGAACATATAGTATGCTTGACTGAAATAGCTGTTCATACACCTGGAAATGTTACTATGGGTGAAATTACCATTAAAAAATGTATAACAATATTTGGAGTATTTATGATGATCAAAGTGTTTCTTACTCATGTGTAATTTGTTGCCTCATCCACCATTTAGTATCCCCTGCTTGACTCAAGCTCAGAATTTAGGAGTAGAATAGAGTAGGCTTCAATTTGTCAAAACTGAGTTTTACTCACTGAAAATATGACAGTGGAGTACTGTCCAAACTGTATTCACTGTCTAAATTTCATTAATGTCAAATTTTATTTATGTGTCAAGTTTTGACATCAACTTGACAGATCAAAACCTGACAGAAATTGACAGGTTTAGGAAGAAAATGACAGGTTCTGAACATCAACTTTACTGAATAATATAGTGTCAATTCTGATTGTTAACAGCAGAATAATACAGTTAATAGCAGTGCAATGGAGTGAGAAATCTTACTGTAATTTCAGTTACTGTAGTTACTGAAACTTCACTGTAAACTTCCAGTACACAAAATTCTGTTATCTTTTTAGTAGGAAATTTTCTGTAACAAATTTTAGTAGCTTGTATTTTCACACAGATTGTGCTAGCTGATACATCTGCGTGTTCTAGCATTCTCCTGCCAATGCATACCGATATGAAATTTCCTTTTTGTTTGATTTGTTGAGCTATTGCTGCTGCTCAATCAAACAATGCATACCGGTCTGCTGCTGCTTATGTTTGGGACTTTGGGGTGCTGCATCGATGTGCATCAAACATGATTAAGTTTTTTTGCTGTGATAATCCAAAATGCTTCAGACTGCTAGATTCAGTTTCTAGTGATAATCCAAAATGCTTCAGACTGCATAAAATGTTTCTTTTGCTGTGATAATCCAAAATGCTTTTTTTTAGTACAATAGCTGTCAAATTTAGCCTATCTTGAGCTTGGGCTTGAGAGCTTCTTTAGCAAGATCACTGAATTCAGACTACATTTGAGCAAGATAAACTTTACTGTTATGATTGATAAAGAAAACTCTAGTGTTATTTAGATTCAGAGCAAGTAAAGGAAAATTTAATAAAAGTTGTCACTGTCCAAACTGAAACATGCAGGATGTGGTATTAATGTAGTGTTACGCATTTCTTTATCAATCATCCTGATGCCGTCGTGTGGACATGTGGTAGCACTGAATAATAAATTTGTGCTAATACTGAATTTGTGGACATGTGGATACTGAATTTGTGTGGACATGTGGTAGCATTTTCTTTATCAATCATTGGTTCATGTAAGTACTCCTCCGTCGAAAATATTGTCATCAAAATGGTTAAAAGAGATGTATCTAGAACTAAAATACGCCTATATACATCCCTTTATCCATTTTGATTGCAAATTTTCGAGACGGAGGAGTACTATAGACCTTCTACATATAATCTGAATATATAGAAGCATTTCTTTGCCAGTCATTTTCTTCTCCAATCTTTTAGGATAAAATACTCCGAGCCACAGTCCCTTGGATAACTCTGTTTTCCTCCCCAGCCCCTTATATTTTTTTCCAGATGCTTCTATGCTCATATAAATTGCTCTCCACACACATTGGTACTGAAAATTATTCATCTCATGTCTTTGGGGCAAATTCAACATTTATTTAGAGGAGTGACCTTGCCTCATCAATGGTGAGATAAACAGTGGTATTGGATATTTTCAGTAGAATCACTAATGGAGATAATGGATAGTGCAGAGGCCAATATGATCTTCTTATTTAACTAATCATCAAAACATACCCTAGTTAGTCTTGAGGAATCCGGTGGAATCATATTGCTTGTTTCCAAAATAAATTGATTGATTGTGCACTGAAAATTGGTTCATTGTGCACTGAAAATTGATTGATTGTTTTAGCAAATTTAGATATGTTTATTTGTTATTAGAAGAATCTTTGACCAGTTACAAGACATATTCCTGATCTGTTATTTTTTAACTTTGCAAATAATCTATTTCATTCAAACTACAGTTGTACAACAATGAAGCAAATAATCTACTGCAAATTATCGAATCAATTGACAGCTACTCCTGGTTATCAGTTTGATCTTCATTTGCATAAACCTGGTTGGTGCTCGCACTATTTCCTGAAAATAAACCATTATTTACTGAAGATAAACCTGGTTGACCTTCATTTGCATAAACCTGGTTTGTGCTCGCACTATTTATTGAAGATAAACCTTGTTGATCTTTTGCATAAACCTGGTCGAGTATTACAGAGCAATTGACAGCAAATTGATCTGGTTAGAATTCAGATAGCAACAGTAACAGTTAACTGAACTTCTTTTTTTGTAAAATTTCTTCAGAGGACATGATCAATTGTGTTTCAAATTATAGAGCAAGCAAGGTCCGGCACTGGAGATGAAACAAGGAGCCTTGTACTTCTTCTCATCGACAGCAGCACGAGCAGGGGACCTCCGGCGACATCACACGAGCAAGTGACCTCCGGGCGGCAACAAGAGCAGGGGACCAGTAGCAACTTGCAGAGGAGCAGGGGAAAGAGCTTGAGCTTGAGGTCCAGGACAAGCTTGAGGGAGCTCGAGGTCCAGGCGCGGCCGGAACTCGTGGTCGAGGCGCTCGAGACCCAGGCGCGCGCAGGTCCTGGCCTGCGGGGGCGCAGATCCTCGTGGCCAATTCATTTGCTAATTAAAATAATAGGATAACAGTAGCTAGTTAATTAATTAAGAATAGCATGATTCTGCTAGAAACTATTTTTTATTAATCCTAAAATGCCCAAATAAATTCCTACGGTTAGGTAATGTCAAAACAAAGTTGTGACAAAAGAATCACTAAAAATAATTTTCCTAACTCATTTTATAGCAGATTTACTATTCTGACTAAATCTAAAATAAAGCAATTCTAAATAATTTTAACATAGCTAATTATATTTTGAAACTATAAGAAATTTGCAAACCAACAAAAAAGAATCACCTAAAAATATTAAGTAGATTAAAAGATATGAATTTTTCAAATCTGAAACTATCCTGTTAAAATAGAAAACGAAAATAAAAGAAAAATGGCCTAATGGGCTAACTAGCAACCGTTAAATAACTAAACCGCCCTAGGGTTTAAACTGAATCCGGTTCAACTAAAACCCTAACTAAAATTAAACCGAACTAACGGACCGAACAGTTTTATTTAACTAACATACCCCTTGAGAGATCTAATCTGTGCGTTGAACTAGATCGGACGGCGGGGAAGTCAGTGACTTCTAGGAGATCGGCGGCCGCTGGCGAGTGTTCAGCGTCTCGGTGGTCAGGCGTCGGCGGAGTGAATCCGGCGGAGTGCGGCATGCGAGGTGGGTTTGTGGAGTCAGGGCTCGGGGTGGCCAGGGGCGAGCTCGGGCGGCAAATGGCGGCGTTCGGCTACTCCGCGGCGTGCGGAGGAGAGGTCGGTGAGGCGAGGGAAAGCGGGTCGGGGTGTTTTATAGGGTCCTCGGCTTGGCGAGAAGCAGCGAGGATCTCGGGGATCCGGATCTCACGGATCTCGGTGGCGTGGCTGGGCGTGGCGAGGAAGAGGAGGTGGGGTCCACAGCCGTGAGTGAGGCGGGGGTTGGTCGGTCGACCGAACGAAGGCTTCAGTCTTGAGGGTCGGTCGGTGGCTCATTGGGCCTCTCGGTATTGGTGGGCCCTTTGGTGGCGTGGTTAGGTGCCAGTCTGGCTGGGCGGTCGGCTGGTAGGCGCTGGGTCTTTTCTTTTTCTATTTTATTTTTTTGAAAAATAAAAGCAGAGAAAATAAATATTTATATAAGACATATATATCAAAATGATCAGGGAATATTCCTTATCATTTGAACATTTTCAGAGGCAAAATCAAACTTTGTAAAATTCATTTTTTCAAAACTCAAATAAAACTCGATTTGAATTCAAAACTTTTGGCAATGTTTTCCTCGAATATTTTGGAGTGTCATGTTTACTCCTCTCATACTTTTCTCAAGTATTTATCGAGGCATAGTTTTTGAAATGATTTCCACTTGTCAAAATTTGAATTCAAATTTTAAAAAAACTTCAAATGCCACTCAAATTCAAACAACATGCATAGATGCTTAACTATAATTGTAAAACATTCCAAATAGGAAATTTGGGATTTACACATATATGTCCGTTGGTTTCCACCTAACCCAAGGCCGTTAGAAAACTCTTCTCCTCAACCTACCTTTCAAGCTGTGATGGCGAGGAATCCTAGTGACCCAGCTCGGTTGGTAGTTGAGGTTAGGGTTTTTTAGTCCTTGCAGGTGCAGCGCTTCGGGTGGATAACGGCGCTTCTTCTTGAGTTGTCTTTCGGCAGTGATAAAAGCAATATATTTTCAGTTTCCGCCCTTGCCACTTGCGCCTCTGCTCTCGATCCTGCCCAACCTGCTGCTCTTGATCAGGTTCGGGCATTCGGCAGCGGCCGATGGTGCGATGCAACCTGCTGCTTTCGTCAATTCTTCGGCTCCAACCAACGAACCAGACAACGAGCCAGGTTCAACACATCACACTATTTGCTAATCTCTCTTGATTTCTCATTTTGTATCAGTGTTTAATTGATACATTGGATTTTGTTGTTTTGGTTGTGTGATTTGTGACATTACGATTCTATGAGGTTCCTATTATGTCCTGTACATGTCCTAGAAATTATCATGATTATGATGCAAATTATCTTGCACTAGTTCCTATCTATGATGCAATTTTCTAATGTCAAAATTATATAGTCTATCCTTGCTGCATTCCTCAATCCTTCATCTGGCCAACAAATACCGAGGTTTTCCGTAGCACTATCAATTACATTTCAGTTCTTATCTTGTCAAATTATGGATCAGATATTAGCTCTTTTGGTTGTGTGATATGTGATGTGAATTCTAAAACTTAGGTTCAACTATTGTGTAAAGAAAACCCCAAAAACACGTAAGATTAATGGCAGACCACTTTGCTTTGGCATTGCATCTTAATCTACATTGAAGGCAAATTAACAGCTAAGTTATGTTCTGTTAAAATTGTTGATATTTTATCTTAATAGCAATCATATAGTTGAATTTAAATTAATACAAATACAATCATACTTATATAGTGTCTAATAGACATATTATTATAAAAAATTAACTTGCCTTGGCCTCCATATCAAACCTATCTTCGTTATTGGACCTAGCCCGGCCCCTATATGCTCAAATCCTGGCTTAGCCCCTCTTTCAAGCTCGATCCTCCTTGTGTTCATCCGTCGGGCGTAGTCGTGAAGCTTCAACGTAGATTCCGTCGTCTACGTTGAGGCGATGAGATAAGGTTTCTCGTTATCGGCGAGATTTGGTGTCGATGTTTGGGATCTATGTAAGGGTTCAACGGCGACTCTACGGCTCAGGGCCTGGGGTCCTCATGAATACGTGCATGAAGACTTCCGACTATAATGGACAAGGTCAAGTTGGCTCCGGTAGAGGCAGCGACAATGGCGCTTCAGCGGCACTAGTGGTCGTCGATGGTGCAAAATCTCAATGTAATTTTATTATATTTAAGATGTTTTATAATGCTTGTGAACTTTGATAATAGAACTGGTCCTTCTTGAAAAAGAAAAAAACTAGCTAGCCCATGCTACATCATGTTTGTTGTTTCGGCAATAAAATACCGTTTGCGTACTGCTCAGGTTTCTAAAAGAAAAAAAAAAGAGGGGCCCATCGTGTTTTCGTTACCTACTCCGTCGGAGAAGTCACTGAGTCCGACTCGGGCTGTTATAAATTGAAGACAGATGCTGTGTCCCATGGAGGTGATACGGGCACTGTTGGGGTCGTACTCTCGAACAGTATTGGTGAGGCAATTGCAGGTGTGGCATATCCCTTTAATTCTGTCTTAAAACGCTACCTCGGCTGAGGCGTTTGCTTTGCTGAAAGGACTGGAGCACGTTGAGAATGTTAGGAATAGATTTTACATGTTAGTTAATTAACACGGGTTAATTAACAAACTGTCATTAGTTGAATAGGTGTCTCAAAAAAAAAAGTTGAATAGGTGTGTCCAACACCGAGCGGGCCTTCTCGTCACGGACGCATGTGTCCGTCTGAGACCTTTCTTTCCTTCCATCTTTATTGTAACTACCGCCTCTTACGGAAGCGGATCCTCTAACATCCTCAAGGGATCACGAAGCTGATGAAATCGTGTGTAAGATGAAAAAGTCGAGATTCTTGTAGGAACTACTGCTTGATTCACTGTAGCAAGTACAAAATAAATCAAAAATAATTTTATTCGCCATAATTTTGTTTGTATGTAACTTTTGTAAATGTATACAGTATATTTGTAATTTGCAAATTAATTATAATCATTTAAAGCAACCATATGGATGTGAAGAAGGGATGTCACGATTCACTGGCTTATGTGACATCCTTGAGGATATTAGAGGATCGGATCCTACAAGCGCCTCTTGAGTGTATATATCTTGAGAATCAATGAAATCTGTAGCTTTTCCTTCATTCAATCACTTTTACATTCAACACGTTATCAGCCCCCTAACCCGAGCAAGCGATTAGGCCACTAAACAAACCGGCGGCGCGAAGCGGCGCCCATACACTATCAATCCGTCACCGGCGATGTCCTTGATGGCGAGACAGCCGAGCAGTCGAGCCAGACCTCTTTGGCATCGCGTTGTCCCGCGAGGCGATTTCATGAGGCGGCTCGCTGCGGCAGCATGGCGCAGCGGAGTCCAAGCCCGGCGTGGTGCGTGCTGCGCCTCACCTGCGAGCGGCCGCGGCGCGAAGTCTCCAGCCGTGGCGTGGTGCGTGGCCTCAACCTCCGCATCAGCCCGGCGTTCACGGCCCAGGCGGCGAATCTCTCAATCTGGGAAGCCAGATGCAAATGAGATGAAAGCACAAAATCAGAGAAAAGGTAAGAACGAGGAGGGATCAGAAGGAAACATACAAGATCCCTGTAACACATCTTACAAAGCGACAATCATCCAAAGACCAACTCTGTATCTTGATTGATACATCAATCAGGTGATTCAATTCAATTTAGTTCCTGCCGAAAGCATTAACCTCCAGTCGTTGCATTCCGTCCAAGGCAAACTTGGTGGCGACCCATGGCGGACAACGCTGCCTCGGCGGGCTCCTAGCGGGCGGCGGCAACCTTGGCCCGGCTGCTCCCAGCCTGCACCGGGAGGCGACGCCGCGGACAACGGCCGGTGCCCGGCATGTAATGCCCTCGGCGCCTGACAGCCGTCCACAACCAGCGGAGCGACACCCTCTGCGCCCGGCGCCTCCCGTGGCGCCCTCCATCGCTTTGATCCTCGGCACCGGCGAGCCCGCCACATGGCCATCATCCGAGACTCTCGACCTCGGCGGCTCCCGGGCGACCAACCCGCCGCGGCTATCCAGCCCGCCGGTGGCGCACCATAATGGCAATGGGCGGCGTCCTCGGCGCAGCCTTGACAAGCGGCACGCGCCCTACGGCGTGGCGTTGTCGACAAGCCCTCAAATGCGGCGGCGGCGCCATGAACGCAACATCGGTGCCTCGTGCAGAACTAAACAAATCGATGGTTTTTTGAACTTAAACAAATCGATGGGTTTGTGATGCATCGAGGATGAGTGGATGACGATGAGAACCTTATCCCTTGACCATTTGAGTCTAAACCCTTCTAGTTTCTTTTATTGGCAAATCGTCATCAGACTTAATTTTACTTGAACACAAGCCATTTGGTTTATTGTTTTAGATTTTGGTTAATACCAGTATATAATATCGGTTGAGTTCCAAGGCATTGAGCCTATATATTTTGGATGGGCCGACCATTACATCTGCAATGGACCCTAAAGATACTAGTACTGTTCTTTACAATAAATGCAACAACTATGTTTTGCACTTGATTTTCTTCTTCTTGCAAATCATGATGTAAATTCAAAACAATGATTGTGAAGTGTCATACTTAATATGACTACATCATATTTTATTTGTGAATCACAAGGTATGATGGCATCTCTGTGTAATTTGCAGATTATCCATCACTATTGTGAGGTCTACATCTTTTATTTTAACAAGATGACTACCTTGAAGTAAATATTAATATTATATGTGACTATCTCAAGATATTATAAGGTAATACTGGCATCTACTGCAAATTTTGCAGACTATCCATTATTACAGCAAGGTCTACATCATGTCACTTTTGACGAGATGATTACCTTCAAAGTGATTTCACACATTTTGCATAACATATGGTAATAGAATTATGAACATCTACTGACAAAAGTCAGACTATGTTATCTATTACTCGAGATCTACACGCATCCGGTGATTATCTTCAAAGTGTTATCCTATATAAACTGAGGTCTACACATATGAGTGTATAGCTAGCATCAGCTATCATAAAATTTGCTCCTTTGAAGCAATTATTGTTGTTCACTAAAATTATTTACTCTCTAGTAAATAAATAATAATAATGATCTTACATGATTAAAATGGCATTTTCTTCTAGTATCAATTATTTAAGCATCATTTTGCTTGAATAAGTCGTGGAAAATTACACAAATATTACTATTTGTGATGATATTGTCGTCCATACATAAAGGTGGAGACCATAATTTATAGCAAAGATCAGTGTCTCAAACACTATTACAAGATCCACATCACATTTTGGGTTGATAATTTATAGTGACTAACCCCATGTTTGAAAAATGTCATGGCTATTCTCTTGATAGCTAAATATGTACATATTCATTTTATATGTTGCAAACTTCACTAGTTCTCAAACTAAGTACATTATGGATAGTATTTATTCACTTGAATATTTTCCTTTAAGAAACATGCTGCCATGAGCACATCACAAATGATCGCCCATTAGTTTTCAAGACCTCAAGTCTATTGCATCTCACAATTCTGTCACATAATCAACTTCAAGTTGAGATCTAAGTGATCAAATATTTTCATATGCAGATCGGTTGAAAATTCCTATACACTTTATCTCCTCTTAAGATGGTACTACCATTTTGATGAAGAAACATGGAATTTCTTAAAATCATCAGATTCAGCAGGTGCTATACCATTATTTGAAATTTCTTGCTAGTACCGACAATACTAAGCAAGTTAGTGGTAACAACACAAAACCATGAGGAATTGAAGTAAAGTGGATGCTAATAGACAACCAAAGATAGAATCATCTCTTAATAGGAATTGGTCCTTTCAAATGATCAAAGACAACTCTCCTGTTTGTCAAATGTGTGGTTATATAAATATTGTACCTATGATTACCAGACCTTCAAGCAGATGGTTGAACCAGACCACAAATTTATTAAAAGGCCAATAAGTTTAATGGGATAAATATGAAAATTTGCAAATAACAACGAATTCTAGTAAAGGATTGTTCTCAGAATCTTCATCAGAAGGAGGACCAAAATCTAGTGCAGAAAATGGAGGATGAACTTATTTGCACTCAAGAATATCGGGGACCTCAGGTAATCTCCTAATTATCCCACCATATTATTAGCCTATACTTGTACTACAACATGTAGTAAAATGTCCAATATCATATCCCTTGGATACAATATTCGATAAATTTGAATGTATGCTTCAATTCATACTCAATATTGTTAGCACAATGATTTTCTAAGTATTAATAAATTAAATATTAGGATTGATAGCCTTAGCCATCCTGGTTTGGGGTGATTAGAAAATTGTTGACAATTCTGTTGGTCACAAACAAGTTGCAAAATATTCCCCATATCATCAGATTATATGTGCACCATATGTGCCATAGGGAAATCTGTTTTAAGGCTGTCACCTTAACAATTCTAAGCAAGCCACTTATTCTTCCTTGAACACATTCAAAAGATATGTGGATTGTAACCAATATCTGGGGTAATTTAGATAACTTATGGTACTCATATACACATTCATAAATTGTTTAAGTGTGTTTCTAATCACACACAACCATGATCTTACCCGATAAATTGCTTATCAAAGTAGGAGCAAAATTCTCTGAACAAAAGATAAACCCATTCGAATGGACAATGTCATTGAACTCATTTCACGAGACTTTTCTGATTGCATTCAGTACCCTATGTACATACCGAATGGTTTAACTAAATTTCTTATCAAAGATAGTCAAATAAATTACATGACCATTTTAAAGAATTGTAAATTTACTAGCCTCTTGCTGGACAAATCTGACCTTACACACGTAAGTATGATCTAAATCATACCAACTGCATATTATACTACTTTCCCTTGTAGTAACTACGTGGAAATCAATAAAGTATTTCTCATCTGCGATAATTTGGTTACATACCGATATCACCACTCCAGCGTACATCAATGGGCACTCATAGACAATTAGGGATCTATGTGAGGAATAACAATTTATCCGTCAATCAAAATTATTCATAGCCCGTATGCTGATTGCATAAGCAATAAGGATATTTTCCGCATTAGGGAGATAAGTACCACAAAGAATGCCGAAATAAATTATAAATGTTATTGACATTCAATCCTTATATCCACGTACTCAAAGAATCTGAACTAGAAGTTTAGAGAATCATATATTTGCAACACATTGCAAATCTGCCACGAACATTCTTGATGACAAGGTGTCACTAAATTCTATATTCCTGCAGTAAAGTGTCAGGAAGAGTGGAGTACACAAACCACTCTTCTCCCCAAATGAGAACAAGAGGGGAAAAATCTGACAACACGAGATATAACTTCTCATATGCTTCTCTGAAGCGGAGAAATCAAAACCTTAACCAGTAAATGTAATTCAACATCAAGTTGAAAGACACCTCCTGGATGCTCATCTTCAAAGCCGGCATAAATGTGCACAAATGTTTTGGTGCGGGACATCGAAGCATATAACTCCATTTGTTATAGGAAAACACAATGAGTTAGAAGGAATAAATATATTATCCACAAACTTGGTGATTCCATCAGAATCATATAAACTAAAGACTACATTTGTCGACATATATTACTTCTCAAATTGCTAAACCTTTTGGGCCCCGAACCAAAATCCATGGTAGAGTGCCTCTTGCACTCATATTGGTTCACATAAAGGAAGCAAGTAATGAAGAATATTTTCGCTCTACAAGCAGTGGTATTTACATGATAATACCCACTCCTCATCGCATTATCTTCTATATGGAATACTAAAGCTTCTCATTCATAGACAAAGTCAATGAGGTGGTGACGAGGCTTGTAGAAAAAGGGTTCACAGGAGACCGGCATCGATTATGATATAACATACCTGTTGGTATGAGTGGAGTTATGTTTCGATACTAAATATCATTGGTAATAAAAATAATAATATTATCCATGCAGTTGATGGATGAAGTGGCTACATACTCATATGAGTCACTCATTTGAAATCTCTATTGAAGTCACGAGAAGGGCTTATACTTCGAATCAAAAGCAAATCGCAACAAGTTTTTGTGTAAAACTTCATAAGTCACTCTATGACTTGAATTAGTCGAAATCATATGGTACTACCGACTAAATGAGTTCCTTCTTCAAAAGGATTACTCGAATAATGATGATTAATTACATGTTTAATAAAGGAATCAATTTGATTTCCTTTCATGACCTCAATTTATATCGTTGACCTCATCATCAATGTCTATACAAGACCTAAACATGCACAAAATCATCTCAAGGCGGAAATTTTGGATTCAACCAAATTTAGCTTAAGTTTACAACTTGAGCATTCTCAAGAAATACATATTAGTCTACATATATACAAAATATATATGAGAAGTTCAATGTGGATATATCATACCAATAAAATTACATATTTGATCATACTACCACGATAGGATACAAATCTATTTATACCTATGGGTGATAATGAAGTGATATCAGGACCTGAAGTTCTTTATCTCACTATCTTGAACCACTCATATAATTGCAAACTCGTGGGCCTGGAACTATACTTGCTATGTTTGTTAGAGTGAAACCCCAACAAAAGGTATATGGTTGATATAAGGAATATCAACTTATATCTCAAGATCACAATAAAAATCTTAGACAATTCCATCAGGAAAATCAAGATATGACCATGATATGTTATAATGATATTGGCTACTTATTTGATCCCAAAATGCCATATCAATGACTGAATTGATTGGAATAGCCTTCTTATGGAAGTCATCTAAATAGACTTTAATGGCTACTTTCACTTATCATTACGACATAATTGCTTTAACGTTAACTTTCTTTGCTACAAGTCATTCTATGCATAATCTGGAGATGTTCACTAAGGGTATTTTGTTATACATGTATTGCTCTATCCATCCATACCCTTTGTTGCAATTATAGTCTGCTGTAACTTGTTGTAATATTCCTCTCAAGTTGCTAAATGATGTTGCTGTCAGCCTGTTAACATTAAGTTCAATGTTGCCATGATTGTTGTTAGTGATCCATGCACCCTATGGACTTGATCTTGCCATTCTGAGCTTCATAAATATGTATTATTATTGTTGGTTGCCTTGCCATGCCATTTATTGCTCTGTGGTGAGTGGTACAAGCTCACCAACATGTCTACTTATTGTTGTTCCTGCCATGTTTGAATCTGTATTATAACTTGCTATGTTTACATGGGTGCCATCATATCTTCTGATTCTTTTTGGCTCATGGTCAGTAAAGGAATTTTGTTCTATACAATTATTAGATTCATGCCATGCCTTTGTTTGCCATGATAAGTTCCGGTAGCATGTTGTTTGATAGCTCTAAACATTGCAACCTGATGTTATTTCTGCAAAGTCTGAAACTGTTAGTATTTGCAATCTTGCCATGTCATTTTGAGCATGTTCTAGTGATTTATGGAGATAGCTCAGTGTTCATGTTTTGTCATGCTTTACCTGTACTTCATGCCCATGCCTTCTGTTTTCATGTTGAGATGCTGTAGCATAGTGTTTTGATGCTTGCAATATGCCTAGTTTCTGTTTTGGACAGATTGTTGTTATGACTTGTATAGAGTGTATGTGTTGAACCGTTGCTCCGTTTTGAGTGTGCTCTATATGAAACTTGCTTGATTTTGCATGTAGTTTCATATTATCATGTTGCATCCTTTTTTTGAGGTGTTTGCTTGATGTTTGTATGCATTTTTCATCAATGCAATGTTTAACTTGTTTTGCTCATATCTTCTAGGCCGTAACTCCGAATTAAATGAACTTTATATGTAACTTGACTAGAATTTCGTGTAGATCATCGTGGTGCATCTTAACTTGCTGTTTAAAAACTTGAACATAAGGTTTATTCAGATCTGGACCAATTTCGAAATTTGCATATGAGGACTTACCGGAGTTGTTCTATGTCGTTTCCGGCCTCATTTAAACTTGCTTTGATGTGTTGTTCTTGTTTGCATCATCTCTTGCCATGAGTAGCTTCATGTAGTTTTGTCATGCATCATGCTTGGTTGTGCATCATGTCTTGTCTATGTGTGGTGTGTTTACCATGTTGTGTGCTTCTTCTCGATAGTTCCCGTTTCGTTGCGATCGTGAGGATTCGTTCGTCTACGCTTGGTTCGTCTTCGTGGCTTCATGTTCTTCATGGACTCGTTCTTCTTCCTAGCGGGATTTCAGGCAAGATGACCGTCACCTTGGATCTCATTACTATCATTGCTATGCTAGTTGCTTCGTTCTTTCGCTATCTTTGCGCTACCTATCACTTCTTGCTCAAGCCTCCCAATTTGCCATGTCGACCTCTAACCTTTGTCACCCTTCCTAGCAAACCGTTGTTTGGCTATGTTACCGCTTTGCTCAGCCCTCTTATAGCGTTGCTAGTTGCGGTGAAGATGAAGATTGCTCCATGTTGGATTATGTTTATGTTGGGATATCACAATATCTCTTATATTATTAATGCATCTATATAATTGGTAAAGGGTGGAAGGCTCAGCCTTATGCAGTGTTTTGTTCCACTCTTGCCGCCCTAGTTTCCGTCATATCGGTATTATGTTCCCGGATTTTGCGTCCCTAACGCGGTTGGGTGATTTATGGGACCCCTTGACAGTTCACTTTGAATAAGACTCCTCCGGCAAGGCCCAACCTTGGTTTTACCATTTGCTTCACCACCACCTACTTTTCCTTGGGAGTAATTAACCCAAGGGTCATCTTTATTAGCCCCCGGGCCAATGCTTGTCTAAGTGTTGGCCCGAACCGCTTCCCTCTTGAGGCCACCACGGGAAACTTCGAGGCCTGGTTTTACTCGTAGCCTGTCTCATCGGTGTTGCCACGAGCGAGATATGTGCAGCTCCTATCGGGATTGTAGCCGGTATCGGGCGGCTTTGCTGGTCTTGTTTTATTCTTGTCGAAATGTCTTGTGGCAGGATTCGAGACTGATCGGGTCATCCGGGAGAAGAATATCCTTCGTTGATCGCGAGAGCTTATCATGGGCTAAGTTGGGACACCCTGCGAGGTTTAAACTTTCGAGAGCCGTGCCATGGTTATGTGGCAGATGGGAATTTGTTAATATCCGGTTGTAGTAAACTTGAAGTAAACTCTTCTAAAATACACCAACCGTGTGCGTAACGTGATGGTCTCTTTTGGGGTTGATCGAGAGGAGAACACGGTTTCGGGTTATGTCGGCGTAAGTAGGAGTTCAGGATCATTTCTTGATCATTACTAGTTGACGACCGTTCCTTTGTTTCTCTTCTCGCTCTCTTTTGCGTATGTTAGCCACCATATATGCTTAGTCGCTGCTGCAACCTCACCACTTTACCCCTTCCTTTCCTTTTAGCTTTGCTAGTCTTGATACCCATGGTAATGGGATTCTTTGAGTCCTCGTGGCTCTGATTACTACACCACCGATTTGCGGTACAAGTTCTGCGATGATCATGACTCGAGAGTGATGTTTGCTTACTTTGGAGTTCTTCTTACGCTTCTTCTTGATCGGGGATAGGTTCGGTCGGCAGACTGGGCTAGCAGGTGGATATTGTTTGAGTTTCATTTATGATTCATCCGTAGTCGGATGTTGATCTTATATGTTGTATTGTTGTATTCATGTGACATTGTATGTATTGGATGTATCCCCACTATTATGTAATGTTGATGTAATGATATCCACCTTGCAAAAGCGTCTTCAAGATGCGCTTCTATCCTTGGTGGGACGTTCGAGTTCCTTTAGGATAGGGTCCAAACGCTCAGTCGGTCGCATGTCACCCGTTAGGTGACACACCTTCAAACCGTCAGGCTGGTCATAGTGAAAGTAACATAGGTAGTAATATATATGCCACATAAGCAAAAATGGTGTGGTGACAAGTAGTTAATGACGAGAGAGGCAAATAGAGTAACATAATATGTTTCATTACATAGCGCTTCCAATGCAAAATGAGTCTGCAAAGTAATAAATGAAGGCATCTATGTTACTACATATATGACACTACACATTATATAGGTAGTAACATAGACTAGTAACATATGCATGTTACTAGTCTAAGTTACTCTCCACTATGACTAGCCTCAGATCCAGCCTTCCTCGGTCGTTGTTTGCCCCAAAAAGATCACTATGTGCGTGAGCAGATAGTGTTGAATATATGTTTACATGTATATGTGTATATCCTGGCCCATCTTCTAGTCATGTATAATTAAGGTCGAGGCCCACTTATACTTTTTTATATACGTGCACCTGCACCTAACCAATAAAATTACTATTGTATTGGCAAAACATCTCTCCATATGGTATCGTCCTGAAGGTCCTGACCTAAGGCTAGCCACCGCCGCCGCCGCCGCGTCTCCCTCTGACGCTGCCACCGCCCCGTGCCGCTGCACCGCTTCCGCTCCAACCCGCCCTGACCTGACTGCCGCCGCCCAGCATCCTCTGCCAGCGCGGTGCCGCTCTGTCGCGCCGCCACCCTTCCCTGCCGCCGCTGCCGTCTCCTCCCACCACAGCCGCCGCACTACTCTCACCGCCGCTGCTCCTCTCCCACACCCCGCCACCGAAACCCTAACCCTACCCACACCCCTACCCTCACTACACGATGGCCTCCCCGAGTTCCTCCTCCACCCACTCGTCAAACCCCTTCGTCTGCCCCGAGCCCTCCGCCGCTGCCATCCGTGATCTCAACATCGAGACTCGGGTTCCTATTCTCCTCGACAGCTCCAACACCTCATACTACGCGTGGAAGACCTACTTCAACCTCATCTTCCGCGAGTAATATCTCACCAAGCACATCGATGGCTCCGTGGACGGCGACTACATGAAGGGCGACCCCGAGTGGTCCGCCATCGAGGCCACGCTCATCCAGTGGTTTTATCAAACTGTCTCGAAGGACATTTTTCACACGGTTGTCGCTGATGACGACGATGCTTGCGCCGTGTGGAACAAGATCAATGCGCTCTTCATCGAGAACAAACTTCAGCTTCTTGTTTTCTTGCAGCAGGAGTTCTTCAGCTGTCACCAGGACAACTCCACCATCGATGAGTACTGCATGCGGCTCAAGATGAGCTTCGTGACATCAGGGCCAAAGTCTTCGACGACCTCATGCCGAGCACCCTCACCGCCGGCCTCAACGAGGATTTCGGCAACGTGGCGTCTAATCTCACCTTGTTGCCGCAACCCACTTTTCAACGCGTCGTCGCGTACCTCAAGTTTGAGGAGCGCCGAATGACGAAGCTGAAGCAGCGGGTCCAGCACACCGCCCTTGCCGCCGAGCACCACACACGGTGGCCCCGCTCCATCGGCCGCGCCCTCCTGCGCCCGCTGGGTACTACCCGTTGCCGCCCACGCCACTCGCGTCCCCTGCGCCTCCCCAGCAGCCGCAAGGTGGCGGGGGCCGGCGCAACCGGTGTGGCGGCCACCGTCAGCAGTAGCAGCCGCAGGCCCAGGGCGCCGAGAGGGGGCGCCATGCTACCAGCAGTCCCCTTTGCCATGGGTAGCCGGGCAGAACCCGTGGACGGGCGTCGTGCATGTCTATCATATGCCTGTCCCACGGTCTCCTGCGCCGGGTCTTCTCGGTCCTCGCCCCACGGGCCACCAGGCGTTCTTCGGCACGCCCTACCAGCCGGCTGGCACCGGCTATGGCGCCTCCCTCGCGCCATCGCCTCTCGAAGGTTATGGCCCGCCCACCCCGGCGCCGCCGCTGGTCCCTGCGCCATGGGATCCTGCCCTCCTGGCCGCCCTGCACTTTGCGCCGTCGCCGAGTAACTATGGCGATGGAGGCGACTGGTACATGGACTCAGGTGCTACTGCGCATATGACAACTCATCTCGGTAACCTAACCTCCTCCACTCCCGTTCACACACCCACCCATATCACCGTTGGCAGTGGCTCTTCTTTACCTATCACTCTATCGATAGCACTAGTTTTCCTTCTACTTCCACACCTATCACTATGTCTAATGTTCTTGTTTCACCTAACTTAGTCACGAACTTAGTTTCTATTCGTCGTCTTACTCGTGATAATCCACTTACTGTTGATTTTGACGGTGTTGGTTTTTCCGTGAAGGACGCTCGTACCCGGATGGTACTTCACCGATGTGACAGCCCCGATGAGCTCTATCATGTGCACGCCGGCACCTCCACCTCCACACCCGTCACCCTCGCCGCCGGCATCGACCTTTGGCATGCTAGCTTGGGCCACCCCAACCCCACCGTTTTGCGTCAGATTCTTAGGAGTTTTTCTTTCTTATGTAATAAGCTCGACGAGCATACTTGTGAGACTTGTCGTTTAGGCAACCACGTTCGTCTTCCCTTTAGTGCGTCTACAACTGTTTCCACCTTTTCATTTCAATTACTTCGTAGTGATGTTTGGACGTCTCACGTTGCAAGTAACATGGGCTATCTATACTATTTGGTGATTTTAGATGATTATTCTCATTATGAGTGGACTTTTCCTCTTTGTCGCAAATTCGATGCTTTAGCCACACTCACATCCTCTTATTCCTATGTCACCTCACAGTTTGGTCGCCCCATTCTTGCACTCCAAACCGATAACGGAAAAGAGTTTGACAATGTCACTCTCCGCAACCTTCTTGCCTCTCACGGAACCATCTTCTGTTTAACTTGTCCATACACCTCACATCAGAATGGCCGCACCGAGCACATCCTTTACACTCTTAATGAATGCGTTCGCACGTTACTCTTTCACTCTAACGTGCCCGCTCGGTTTTGGCCTGATGCTCTCGCCACCGCCACCCTTCTAGTTGACATCCGTCCGTGTCGCCCTCAGTGGAACTACGGCCCTCACCACCTTCTCTTTGGTGCACCGCCGTCCTATGACGGCCTTCGCATCTTCGGGTGTCTTTGCTATCCTAGCACCGCGTCCACCACTCCACACAAACTCGCACCATGATCACTTCCATGTGTTTTTCTTGGCTATCCACCTAACACCAAAGGTTACCGGTGCTATGATCCTGTCACTCATCGCGTGTACACCTCGAGGCACATGTATTTTGTCGAGACGATGTTCCCTTTTTTCACGTCTCTCCGGCTCCGGCTTATTGGAAATATGCCCTAGAGGCAATGAAAAAATAGTTATTATTATATTTCCTTGTTCATGATAATTGTCTATTGTTCATGCTATAATTGTATTAACCGGAAACCGTAATACATGTGTGAATGCATAGACCATAACATGTCCCTAGTGAGCCTCTAGTTGACTAGCTCGTTGATCAATAGATGGTTGTGGTTTCCTGACCATGGACATTGGATGTCGTTGATAACGAGATCACATCATTAGGAGAATGATGTAATGGACAAGATCCAATCCTAAGCATAGCACAAGATTGCGTAGTTTGTTTGCTAGAGCTTTTCTAATGTCAAGTATAATTTCCTTAGACCATGAGATTGTGAAACTCCCGGATACCGTAGGAATGCTTTGGGTGTATCAAACTTCACAATTTAACTGGGTGGCTATAAAGGTGCACTACAGGTATCTCCGAAAGTGTCTGTTGGGTTAGCACGAATCGAGACTGGGATTTGTCACTCCGTATGACGGAGAGGTATCTCTGGGCCCGCTCGGTAATGCATCATCATAATGAGCTCAATGTGACTAAGGAGTTGGCCACGGGATCATGCGTTACGGAACGAGTAAAGAGACTTGCCAGTAACGAGATTGAACAAGGTATAGGGATACCGACGATCTAATCTTGGGCAAGTAACATACCGATGGACAAAGGGAATTGTATACGAGATTGATTGTGACGCCCGGGTGATTACGCTACAGTAATCCCGCGTTAATGAGGACACGTCACCTCGGTTACTGCTAATAATCTCGCGTCGGTTCGAAACTTTCAAATTCAATATTTAAATATTGTCAAACATCAAAAGTTTTCAAACATCAAAACAAAATGTTCGGTTAGTGCCAAATATTACATAGGTAATTATAGTAAAGAAAACACAAATTTATAAAATACTTATATGCCTAAGTTGAATTAAGGCGGTAAAAGAAAATAAATAAAGGAAAGGAACAAAACAGAAAGCAAAAGGAAAAGAAAAAAAGGAAGGGCCCTCCTCCCCTGGGCGAATAGCCCGATTAGCAAAGAGCCATCGGGCCAAAAGGCCCAACCGGCCGCCCCTCACTCCACCATACCCCCGTCAAACCCTAACCTCACCCGATCCCCATCGGATCGGACGAACCCTCCCGACTCCCTTTCCCCCCACGTCGCCGCGCCTCTCCCTTCCCGTCCGTATCAGGCAGAGACCCGCCCCGCCGCTGGCCGCCGCGCCTTGATGCCTCGGCAACCCTCGCGGCGCCCACTCCCCCAGCCCCTTCCCCCCGATCCAATCGGGATCGGCGACCTTCAGCGCCCCATCGCCCGTCGGCCTCGTCCGGCCCCCAGCCCTCTCCCGGCGACCCCCCTCCACTCCTCGGCGCGGCGCCTCGCCTCGCCCTCCTCCACAAGCCCGCCGCCTCGTTGGTCGCCTCAACCCCATCGCGGACCACCGCCGTCGCTGCTCGTTGCGCGGCCGGGCCCCCCCTCCTCGTCGGGCGTCGTCCCCAACACCCCCTCGACCACATCGCCCTCGGCGGCGAGCACCAACATCCGGCAGCGTCGTCCCGAAGCCACCAGCGCCGCCACCCGCCGGACGCCGTCCCCATCGCCGGTCTTCCTCCATCTCGTCGGCGTCCCGTCCACCTCCTCGAGCTCGAGCACGCTGCCATGATCCCCACGAGCGTCGGTGAGGCTCGGCCTCTTCCTCTCCCTCTTCCCGTGATTGGGCGTGCGCTCCTCGCCGAGCCGTGCCTGGCCGTGCTCGTGTGCGCCTCGCGCCCGGCCTGCGCCCTTCCGGCCTCGCCCGTTCGCGCCCGGGACGCGCCTCCGCTTCGCCTCGCGCGGCCCCGCCCGTCGTCGAGCCCGCCCTTCTCCCCTCCTCCTACCTGCGGTGAGGCTGTCCGTGGCTCTTCTGCGGTTGCCCTGACCCCGCCATTGCCGCCCTGCCCGTGGCGCCAAATCACCAAACCAGCCATACAGGCGCTGCCTTGGCGCTTAGCCGCGTCCGCTCGGCCCTCACCCGGGTCGGGCGCCCGCACCATGCCGTTAACACGCACACCGGTGGTCCCAATGAAACCCACGCCCGGTGGGCCTTCCCCCAATTTAATTAAAAAATAAAAATAAAATAGTTTAACAAATTAATTAATAGTTAATTAATTAAGTTAATTAATCGAGTTAATTAATTCAATTAACTAATTAAGTTTAATTAAACTACAGTTAATTTAACCTAATCCTAATTAACTTAATTGGGGATGACAGTGGGTCCCCACAGGCCCACATGTCGATTGACCTAGTCAGCAGTCAGCGCTGACTAGCTGGCGTCGGCATGACCTCATCTTGACGTCATAATTCCATTTTAAAATTAATTAAATAATTAATTAAATTCAGAAATTAATAAAATCTTTTAAAAATCATATCTTTTAATCAGTAATCCGGATTAAAATATTTTCAACATGAAAGTTGCTCGAGCAGCGAGGCGAATCCGGATCGCAGTCCGTTCGTCCACCACACACCTCTAACCTATCGAACCTGCAAACTTTCCTCTCCGGTTCATCATCGACAAGCGTCCGGGCAGGAAAACTTCCGGATGTTTTTCCCCCAACGGTACCCCTCATACCACGTTAGGGCACGCCTAGCATCGCTTCTTGGCATGTCATGCATCGATATGCATCTGTTTACTTTGTATTCATTGTTTCTTCCCCTCTTCTCTCAGATAGACTACGAGACCGACAGCTGCGGTGGCGGTTCGACTACGGTGTTGGCGACCCTCTCTCTTGCCGAGCAACCGAGGCAAGCCCCCCTTGATCACGGATATCGCCTACTCTTATCTAAACTGCTTGCATTAGAGTAGTATAGCATATTCTTGTTTTCGGATACTCCTATCTTTCTTTGCATAGCTTTGTCCTTGTAACCATTGTTACCTTACGCAATCCTATATGCTTAGTATAGGATGCTAGACCTTTCATCTGTGGCCCTACTTTCTTGTCCGTCTGCGTGCTATACTATCGGGCCGTGATCACTCGGGAGTTGATCACGGGTATATACTATATACTTATACATGATACATGTGGAGACTAAAGTCGAATTCGGTGATGGAGCACCATGAGTGGATCTTTGTGGCGGAGGCGGCAGGGCAGGTTGAGACCGCCTAGGAGAGAGGTGGGCCTGGCCTGTTGGCGTTCGCGGTTACTTAACTGCTTAACGAGGTCTTGGTATTTTATCTGAGTTGGCTCTACGAGCTTATCGCACTAACCATCTCGCGGGAGTAGTTATGGGTATCCGGCGTCGTGGTATCGGAAATACTTGAGCGTCGTGACAGGCGGCTTGGCTGGATTGGACTGGAGCACGATGGGCTAGTGCGCTTCCGGCGGCGACGCATAGCGTCTTGAGGTGTGCTTTCGAGGCGATGGGCCCGGACCCTGCGGCTTAGGTTTGAACCGGCGTGTTGGCCTCTCTGTTGTGCCTAGGTGGGGCTGCGGCGTGTTGATCTTCGCGGCGGGCATGACCGAGAAAGTGTGTCGGCCAAATGGGATCAAGCGTCTTTGGGTAAGATGGTGCACCCTGCAGGAAGTTAATCTATTCGGATAGCCGTGATCTTGATAGCAGGGCGACTTGGAGTTGTACCTTGAGCTTATGACAACTAGAACGGATACTTGATAAAACACACCCTTCCAAGTGCGGATACAACGGTGGTCGCTCTCGCTCGGGGTTATGAGCGGGGATTGCGGGTAGGATTATTGCTATATGATGTTACTTGGAGGACTTGGATCGTCCCCTCCTACTGTTGCAAGGCAGTGTCGAGCGTAGTCTTCGTTAAGACTAACTATCCCCCTTATTACGGCATTCTGCGATTCGGTCCAGCGATATGGCCTTTACACATATATCCATGCATATGTAGTGTAGCTCCTTGCTTGCGAGTACTTTGGATGAGTACTCACGGTTGCATTGTTTCCCCCTTTCCCCCTACCTACTCGATTGCTGCAGCAGACGATGGAGCCGGGAGCGAGCGCCACCGTCGATGGCGACTACTACTGGAGGTGCCTACTACTATGTGCAGCCCGGCGGCGACCGGGGAGTGACCTAGGAGGATCGAGGCGGGAGGCCTGCTCCTCTTCGTCTGTATCCCGGTTTGTGCTAGCCTTCTTAAGGCAAACTTGTTTAACTTATGTACGTACTCAGATATTGTTGCTTCCTGACTTCGTCTTTGATCGAGCACTTGTATTCGAGCCCTCGAGGCCCCTGGCTTGTATTATGATGCTTGTATGACTTATTTTTTATTTGTAGAGTTGTGTTGTGATATCTTCCCGTGAGTCCCTGATCTTGATCGTACACATTTGCGTGCATGATTAGTGTACGATTGAATCGGGGGCGTCACATTGATTGAATCCCCGACACCGCGGTTCATCCGATGAGATCATCGTGGAACATGTGGGAGCCAATATGGGTATCCAGTGGCCAGAGAGGCATCTCGGTCATGTCTGCATGGTTCCCGAACCCGTAGGGTCTACACACTTAAGGTTCGGTGACGCTAGAGTTGTAATGGGAATTGTATGTGGTTACCGGAAGTTGTTTGGAGTCTCAGATGAGATCCCGGATATCACGAGGAGTTCCGGAATGGTCTGGAGGTAAAGATTTATATATGGTAAGTCCTATTTTGGCCATCAAAAAATGTTCAGGATTTTTCGGTATTGTACCGGGAAGGTTCTAGAAGGCTCCAGAGTGGGGCTCACATGCATGGGGGACCCACATGAACGTGGGTAGTGGGGGCAAGGCCCCACACCCCTTGTCAAGGCGCACCAAGATCCCCCCTTAGAAGGAATAAGATCATATCCTGAAGGGATAAGGTCAAGATCCCTAAAAAGGGGGATAACAATCGGTGCGGAAGGGAAAGGATGGGATTTCTTACCTCCCACCTTTGACAACGCCCCAATGGACTTGGAGGACAAGAAACCAGCCCCCTCCACCCCTACATATAGTGGGGAAGTGCATGGGAGCTGCAACCCTTGCCCCTGGCGCAACCCTCCCCCTCCAACTCCTCCTCCTCCATTGAGCGTAGCGAAGCTTTGCCGGAGAACCACCAACTCCACCACCACGCCGTCATGGTGCCGGAGTTCTCCCTCAAATTCTCCTCTCCCCTTGCTAGATCAAGAAGGAGGAGACGTCCCCGGGCTGTACGTGTGTTGAACACGGAGGCGCCGTCCGTTCGGCGCTAGATCGGATCCTCCGCTATTTGAATCGCCGCGAGTATGACTCCATCAACTGCGTTCCTTGCAACGCTTCCGCTTGGCGATCTTCAAGGGTATGAATATTTACTCCCTCTCTCTCGTTGCTAGCATCTCCTATATTGATCTTGGTGACAAGTAGGAATTTTTTGAATTATTACTACGTTCCCCAACAGTGGCATCATGAGCTAGGTCTATGCGTAGATTCTATGCACGAGTAGAACATAAAGTAGTTGTGGGTGATGATTTGGTCAATTTGCTTACCGTTACTAGTCTTATCTTGATTCGGCGGCATCATGGGATGAAGCGGCCCGGACCGACCTTACACGTACGCTTACGTGAGACAGGTTCCACCAACTGACATGCACTTGATGCATAAGGTGGTTGGTGTTTGTCTCTCCCACTTTAGTCGGATCAGATTCGATGAAGAGGGTCCTTAGGAAGGGTAAATAGCAATTGGCATATCACCGTTGTGGCTTTTGCATAGGTAAGAAACGTTCTTGCTATAAACCCATAGCAACCACGTAAAACATGCAACAACAATTAGAGGACGTCTAACTTGTTTTTGCAGGGTATGCTATGTGATGTGATATGGCCAAAATGATGTGATGAATTATATATGTGATGTATGAGATTGATCATGTTCTTATAATAGGAATCACGACTTGCATGTCAATGAGTATGACAACCGGCAGGAGCCATAGGAGTTGTCTTAATTTATTGTATGACCCGCGAGTCAATATAAACGCCATGTAATTACTTCATTTTATTGCTAACCGTTAGCCATAGTAGTATAAATAATAGTTGGCGAGACAACTTCATGAAGACACGATGATGGATATCATGGTATCATGCCAGTGACGATGGTGACCATGCCGCGCCTCGAAGATGGAGATCAAAAGCGCAAGATGATATTGGCCATATCATGTCACTTTATGATTTGCATGTGATGTTTATCATGTTTACATCTTATTTTCTTAGAACGACGGTAGCATAAATAAGATGATCCCTCACTAAAATTTCAAGAAATGTGTTCCCCCTAGGTGTGCACCGTTGCGAAGGTTCGTGGTTCCGAAGCACCATGTGATGATCGGGTGTGATAGATTCTAATGTTTGAATACAACAGGTGTAAGCCAGATTTACACATGCGAAACACTTAGGTTGACTTGACGAGCCTAGCATGTAAAGACATGGCCTCGGAACATGAGAGACCGAAAGGTCAAACATTAGTCGTATAGTAGATGCGATCAACATGGAGATGTTCACCGTTGATGACTAGTCCGTCTCACGTGATGATCGGACACGGCCTAGTCGATTCGGATCATGTATCACTTAGATGACTAGAGGGATGTGTATCTGAGTGGGAGTTCATTAAATAATTTGATTAGATGAACTTAATTATCATGAACTTAGTATAAAATTGTCTTTACAATCTATCCTGTAGATCCAATGGCCCACACTAATGTTGCCCTCAACTTCAACGCGTTCCTAGAGAAAACCAAGCTGAAAGACGATGGTACCAACTATATGGATTGGGTCCGTAACTTGAGGATCATCCTCATAGCTGCCAAGAAAGCATATGTCCTTGAAGCACCGCTAGGTGACGCACCCATTTTCCCAGCAACTCAAGACGTTATGAATGCCTGGCAGTCGCGTAGTGATGATTACTCCCTCGTTCAGTGCGGCATGCTTTACAGCTTAGAACCGGGGCTCCAAATGCGTTTTGAGCAACACGGAGCATATGAGATGTTCCAAGAGCTGAAAATGGTTTTCCAAGCTCATGCCGGGTCTAGAGATATGAAGTCTCTGACAAGTTCTACAGTTGTAAGATGGAGGAAAATAGTTACATCGTGAGCATATACTCAAAATGTGCGGGTTGCACAACCGCTTGTCTCAGCTGGGAGTTAATCTTCCAGATGACTCGGTCATTGATAGAATCCTCCAGTCGCTTCCACCTAGTTACAAGAGCTTTGTGATGAACTACAATATGCAAGGGATGGAGAAGTCCATTCCTAAGTTATATTCAATGCTGAAATTAGTGGAGGTGGAAATAAAAAAGGAACATCAAGTGTTGATGGTGAATAAGTCCACTAGTTTCAAGAAAGGCAAGGGTAAGAAGAACATCAAGAAGGATGTCAAGGGAGTTTCCGCGCCCGGTAAGTCAGTTGCTGGGAAGAAAAACCAAAGAATGGCCCCAAGCCTGAGACTGAGTGCTTTTATTGCAAGGGAAATGGTCACTGGCGGAACTGCCCCAAGTATTTAGCGGATAAGAAGGCCGGAAACGCCAAAGGTATATATGATATACATGTTATTGATGTGTACCTTACCAGCGCTCGTAGTAGCTCCTGGGTATTTGATACCAGTGTGGTTGCTCACATTTGTAACTCAAAATAGGAGCTGCGGAATAAGCGGAGACTTGCGAAGGACGAGGTGACGATGCACGTCGGGAATGGTTCCAAGGTCGATGTGATCGCCGTTGGCACGCTACCTCTACATTTACCTTCGGTATTAGTTTTAAACCTCAATAATTGTTATTTAGTGCTAGCTTTGAGCATGAACATTGTATCTGGATCTCGTTTAATGCGAGATGGCTACTCATTTAAATACGAGAATAATGGTTGTTCTATTTATATGAGAGATATGTTTTATGGTCATGCCCCGCCTGCCTATGGTTTATTTTTATCGAATCTCGAACGTGATGTTACACATATTCATAGTGTGAATGCCAAAAGATGTAAGGTTGATAATGATAGTCCCACATACTTGTGGCAATGCCGCCTTGCTCACATTGGTGTCAAACGCATGAAGAAACTCCATACAGATGGACTTTTGGAGTCTCTGGATTACAGATGGACTTTTGGAGTCTCTGGATTATGAATCATTTGACACGTGCGAACCATGCCTCATGGGCAAAATGACCAAGACTCCGTTCTGCGGAACAATGGAGCGAGCAACCAACTTATTGGAAATAATACATACTAATGTATGCGGTCCAATGAGCGTTGAGGCTCGCGATGGCTATCGTTATGTTCTCACCCTCACTAAGTACTTAAGAAAATATGGGTACGTCTACTTAATGAAACACAAGTCTGAGACCTTTGAAAAGTTCAAGGAATTTCAGAGCGAGGTAGAGAATCAACGTGATAGGAAAATAAAGTTCTTACGATCAGATCGTGGAGGAGAATACTTGAGTCACGAGTTTGGCACGCACTTAAGGAAATGTGGAATTGTTTCAAAACTCATGCCGCCTGGAACACCTCAGCGTAATGGTGTGTCCGAACGTTGTAATCGCACTCTATTGGATAGGATGTGATCTATGATGTCTCTTACCAATCTACCGCTATCATTTTGGGGTTATGCTTTAGAGACAACCGCATTCACTTTAAATAGGGCACCGTCTAAATCCGTTGAGACGACACCGTATGAATTATGGTTTGGGAAGAAACCTAAGCTATCATTTCTGAAAGTTTGGGGATGTGATGCTTATGTCAAGAAAATTCAACCTGAAAAGCTCGAACCCAAATCAGAAAAATGCGTCTTCATAGGATACCCTAAGAAAACTATTGGGTATACCTTATACCTCAGATCCGAAGGCAAGATATTTGTTGCCAAGAATGGTTCATTTCTGGAGAAAGAGTTTCTCTCGAAAGAAGTAAGTGGGAGGAAAGTAGAACTTGACGAGGTACCCCCTCTTGAACCGGAGAGTAGCGTAGCTCAGGAAGATGTTTCTGTGGTGCCTGCACCGACTAGATAGGAAGTTAATGATGATGATCATGAAACTTCGGGTCAAGTTGCTACTGAACTTCGTAGGTCCACGAGGACACGCTCCGCACCAGAGTGGTACGACAACCCTGTCCTGGAAATCATGTTGTTAGACAACGGTGAACCTTCGAACTATCAAGAAGAGATGGCGGGCCCGGATTCCAACAAATGGCTTGAAGACATGAAATCCGAGATAGGATCCATGTATGAAAACAAAGTATGGACTTTGACGGACTTGCCCGATGATCTGCAAGCCATAGAGAATAAGTGGATCTTTAAGAAGAAGAGTGAAGCGGATGGTAATGTGACCGTCTATAAGGCTCGGCTTGTCGCTAAGGGTTATTGACAAGTTCAATGGGTTGACTACAATGAGACCTCACCCGTAGCGAAGCTGAAGTCCGTCCGAATCATGTTAGCAATTGCCGCATTCTATGATTATGAGATCTGGCAAATGGACGTCAAAACGGCATTCCTTAACGGTTTCCTTAAGGAAGAATTGTATATGATGCAGCCGGAAGGTTTTGTCGATCCTAAGAATGCTGACAAAGAATGCAAGCTCCAGCTCTCCATCTATGGGCTAGTGCAAGCATCTCGGAGTTGGAACATTCGCTTTGATGAAATGATCAAAGCGTTTGGGTTTATACAGACTTATGGAGAAGCCTGTATTTAGAAGAAAGTGAATGGGAGCTCTGTAGCATTTCTCATATTATATGTGGATGACATACTGTTGATGGGAATGATATAGAACTTTTGGAAAGCATAAAGGCCTACTTGAATAAGTGTTTTTCAATGAGGGACCTTGTAGAAGCTGCTTACATATTAGGCATCAAGATCTATAGAGATAGATTGAGACGCCTCATTGGTCACAAAGCACATACCTTGACAAGATATTGAAGAAGTTCAATATGGATCAATCCAAGAAGGGGTTCTTGCGTGTATTGCAAGGTGTTAGATTGAGCGCAGCTCAACGCCCGACCTCGGCAGAAGAAAGAGAAAAGATGAGTGTCATCCCCTATGCCTCGGCCATAGGCTCTATTATGTATGCCATGTTGTGTACCAGATCTGATGTGAACCTTGCCATAAGTTTGGTAGGGAGGTACTAAAGTGATCTTGGAGCGGAACATTGGACAGCGGTCAAGAATATCCTGAAGTACCCAAGAAGGACTAAGGATATGTTTCTCGTTTATGGAGGTGACGAAGAGCTAGTCTTAAAGGGTTACGTCGATGCTAGCTTAGACACAGATCTGGATGACTCCAAGTCACAAACCGGATATGTGTATATTTTGAATGGTGGGGCAGTCAACTGGTGCAGTTGCAAGCAGAGCATCGTGGCGGGATCTACATGTGAAGCGGAGTACATAGCTACTTCAGAAGCAGCTTAGGAAGGAGTCTGGATGAAGGAGTTTATCACCGACCTACGAGTAATTCCCAATGCATCGGTCCCGATGACTCCCTTCTGTGACAACACTGGAGCTATTGCCATTGCCAAGGAGCCAAGGTTTCACAAGAAGACCAAGCACATCAAGCGCCACTTCAACTCCATTCGTGAATATATTCAAGATGGAGACATAGATATTTGTAAAGTACATACGGATCTGAATGTCGCAGATCCGTTGACTAAACCTCTTTCACGAGCAAAACATGATCAGCACGAGAACTCTATGGGTGTTCAATTCATCACAATGTAACTAGAATATTGACTCTAGTGCAAGTGGGAGACTGTTGGAAATATGCCCTAGAGGCAATAATAAAATAGTTATTATTATATTTCCTTGTTCATGATAATTGTCTATTGTTCATGCTATAATTGTATTAACCGGAAACCATAATACATGTGTGAATGCATAGACCACAACATGTCCCTAGTGACCCTCTAGTTGACTAGCACGTGTTGGGGAACGTTGCATAAAACAAAATTTTTCCTACGTTCACCAAGATCCATCTATGAGTTCATCTAGCAACGAGTGATAGGAGTGCATCTACATACCTTTGTAGATCGCGTGCGGAAGCGTTCAAGAGAATGGGGTTGAGGGAGTCGTTCTCGTCGTGATCCAAATCACCGGAGATCCTAGCGCCGAACGGACGGCACCTCCGTGTTCAACACACGTACGGTCAGCGTGATGTCTCCTCCTTCTTGATCCAGCAAGGGGGAAGGAGAGGTTGATGAAGATCCAGCAGCACGACGGCGTGGTGGTGGATGCAGCAGGGCTCCGGTAGGGCTTCGCCAAGCAACTACGGGAGGAGGAGGTGTAGCAAGGGGGAAGGGAGGCGCCAAGTGCAAGGGTGCGGCTGCCCTCCCTCCCCCCTCTATATATAGGGTCCCCAGGGGGGGCGCCGGCCCTAGGAGATGAGATCTCCTAGGGGGGGCGGCGGCCAAGGGGGGTGGAGTGCCCCCCAAGGCAAGTGGGGCGCCCCCTCCCCTAGGGTTCCCAACCCTAGGCACAGAGGGGGCCCAGGCAGCCACTGCCCACCAGGCTGGTTCCTCCCACTTCAGCCCATGGGGCCCCTCGGGATAGGTGGCCCCACCGGTGGACCCGGGAACCTTCCGGTGGTCCGGTACAATACAGTGGACCCGAAACTTTCCGATGGTCGAAACTCGACTTCCCATATATAATTCTTTACCTCCGGACCATTCCGGAACTCCTCGTGACGTCCGTATATCATCCGGGACTCCGAACAACTTTCGGTTTGCTGCATACTCATATTCATACAACCCTAGCGTCACCGAACCTTAAGTGTGTAGACCCTACGGGTTCGGGAGACATGTAGACATGACCGAGACGGCTCTCCGGTCAATAAACAACAGCGGGATCTGGATGCCCATGTTGGCTCCCACATGCTCCTCGATGATCTCATCGGATGAACCACGATGTCGAGGATTCAAGCAACCCCGTATACAATTCCCTTTGTCAATCGGTATGTTACTTGCCCGAGATTCGATCGTCGGTATCCCAATACCTCGTTCAATCTCGTTACCGGCAAGTCACTTTACTCGTACGGTAATGCATGATCCTGTGACCAAACACTTGGTCACTTTGAGCTCATTATGATGATGCATTACCGAGTGGGCCCAGTGATACCTCTCCGTAATACGGAGTGACAAATCCGAGTCTCGATCCGTGTCAACCCATGAGACACTTTTGGAGATACTGTAGTGCACCTTTATAGTCACCCGATTCGTTGTGACATTTGGTACACCAAAGCACTCCTACGGTATCCGGGAGTTACACGATCTCATGGTCTAAGGAAAAGATACTTGACATTGGAAAAGCTCTAGCAAAACGAACTACATGATCTTGTGCTATGCTTAGGATTGGGTCTTGTCCATCACATCATTCTCCTAATGATGTGATTCCGTTATCAATGACATCCAATGTCCATAGTCAGGAAACCATGACTATCTATTGATCAACGAGGTAGTCTACTAGAGGCTCACTAGGGACATGTTGTAGTCTATGTATTCACACGTGTATTACGATTTCCGGATAATACAATTATAGCATGAATAAAAGACAATTATCATGAACAAGGAAATATAATAATAATCCTTTTATTATTGCCTCTAGGGCATATTTCCAACAATCTCCCACTTGCACTAGAGTTAATAATCTAGTTACATTGTGATGAATCGAACACCCATAGAGTTACGGTGTTGATCATGTTTTGCTTTCATGGAAGAGGTTTAGTCAGCGGATCTGCGACATTTAGATCCGTATGCACTTTGCAAATTTCTATGTCTCCATCTTGAACATTTTCACGAATGGAGTTGAGCGACGCTTGATGTGCCTGGTCTTCTTGTGAAACACAGGCTCCTTGGCAAGTGCAATAGCTCGGTGTTGTCACGAGAAGAGTTTGATCGGCCCGACGCATTGGGTATGACTCCTAGGTCGGTGATGAACTCCTTCACCCAAATTGCTTCATCGCTGCCTCCGAGGCTGCCATGTACTCCGCTTCACATGTAGATCCCGCCACGACGCTTTCGCTTGCAGCTGCACCAGCTTACTACTCCACCATTCAACATATACATGTATCCGGTTTGTGACTTAGAGTCATCAGATCTGTGTCGAAGCTAAGCGTCGATGTAACCCTTCTGACGAGCTCTTCGTCACCTCCATAAACGAGAAACATGTCCTTAGTCCTTTTCAGGTACTTCAGGATATTCTTGACCGCTGTCCAGTGTTCCTTGCCGGGATTACTTTGGTACCTTCCTACCAAACTTACGGCAAGGTTTACATCAGGTCTGGTACACAGCATGGCATACATAATAGACCCTATGGCTGAGGCATAGGGGATGACACTCATCTCTTCTATATCTTCTGCCATGGTCGGACATTGAGCCGAGCTCAATTTCACACCTTGTAATACAGGCAAGAACCCTTTCTTGGACTGATCCATTTTGAACTTCTTCAATATCTTATCAAGGTATGTGCTTTGTGAAAGACCTATGAGGCGTCTCAATCTATCTCTATAGATCTTGATGCCTAATATATAAGCAGCTTCTCCAAGGTCCTTCATTGAAAAACTCTCATTCAAGTAGGCCTTAATCCTGTCCAAAAGTTCTATATCATTTCCCATCAAAAGTATGTCATCTACATATAATATGAGAAATGCTACAGAGCTCCCACTCACTTTCTTGTAAACGCAGGCTTCTCCATAAGTCTGCATAAACTAACGCTTTGATCATCTCATCAAAGCGAATGTTCCAACTCGAGATGGTTGCACCAGCCCATAAATGGATCATTGGAGCTTGCATACCTTGTTAGCATTCTCGTGGTCGACAAAACCTTCCGGCTGCATCATATACAGTTCTTCCTTAAGATGGCCGTTAAGGAATGCCGTTTTGGCGTCCATTTGCCATATCTCATAATCATAGTATGCGGCAATTGCTAACATGATTGGACGGACTTCAGCTTCGCTACGGAGAGAAAGTCTCATCGTAGTCAACCCTTGAACTTGCCAATAACCTTTAGTGACAAGTCGAGCTTTATAGATGGTAACATTACCATCGCGTCCGTCTTCTTCTTAAAGATCCATTTGTTTTCTATCGCTCGCCGATCATCGGGCAAGTCTGTCAAAGTCCATACTTTGTTTTCATACATGGATCCTATCTCGGATTGCATGGCTTCAAGCCATTTGTTGGAATCTGGGCCC
This sequence comes from Aegilops longissima, assembly GCA_021605205.1. Taxonomy (NCBI): domain Eukaryota; kingdom Viridiplantae; phylum Streptophyta; class Magnoliopsida; order Poales; family Poaceae; genus Aegilops; species Aegilops longissima. The sequence goes on along the minus strand of CM038677.1, from coordinate 480,291,133 downwards.
GCCATCGCTTCTTCATAGTTCGAAGGTTCACCGTTGTCTAACAACATGATTTCCAGGACAGGGTTGCCATACCATTCGGTGTGGAGCGTGTCCTTGTGGACCTCTGAAGTTCAATAGCAACTTGAGCCAAGTACCTTGATCATCATCATTAATTTCCTCTCCGATCGGTGTAGGCACCATAGGAACATTTTCTGAGCTGCACTACTTTCCGGTTCAAGAGGTAGTACTTCATCGAGTTCTACTTTCCTCCCACTTACTCCTTTCGAGAGAAACTCTTTTCCGAAAGGATCCGTTCTTGGCAACAAAGATCTTGCCTTCGGATCTAAGGTAGAAGGTATACCCAATGGTTTCCTTAGGGTATCCTATGAAGACACATTTTCCGACTTGGGTTCGAGCTTTTCAGGTTGAAGTTTCTTGACATAAGCATCGCATCCCCAAACTTTTAGAAACGACAGCTTAGGTTTCTTCCCAAACCATAATTCATACGGTGTCGTCTCAACAGATTTAGACGGTGCCCTATTTAAAGTGAACGTAGCTGTCTCTAGAGCGTATCCCCAAAATGATAGCGATAAATCAGTAAGAGACATCATAGATCGCACCATATCCAATAGAGTGCGATTACGATGTTCGACACACCGTTCTGTTGAGGTGTTCCAGTGGCGTGAGTTGTGAAACGATTCCACATTTCCTTAAGTGTGTACCAAATTCGTGACTTAAATATTCTCCTCCATGATCTGATCGTAAGAAGTTTATTTTTCGGTCACGTTGATTCTCTACCTCATTCTGAAATTCCTTGAACTTTTCAAAGGTTTCAGACTTGTGTTTCATAAAGTAGACATACCCATATCTACTCAAGTCATCGGTGAGGTGAGAACATAACGATATCCTCCATGAGCCTCAACGCTCATTGGACCGCATACATCGGTATGTATGATTTCCAATAAGTTGGTTGCTCGCTCCATTGTTCGGAGAAGCGGAGTCTTGGTCATTTTCCCATAAGGCATGGTTCGCATGTGTCAAATGATTCATAATGGAGAGACTCTAAAAGTCCATCAGCATGGCGCTTCTTCATGCGCTTGACACCAATGTGACCAAGGCGGCAGTGCCACAAGTATGTGGGACTATCGTTATCAACTTTACATATTTTGGTATTCACACTATGAATATGTGTAACATCACGTTCGAGATTCATTAAGAATAAACCATTAACCATCGGAGCATGACCATAAAACATATCTCTCATATAAATAGAACAACCATTATTCTCGGATTTAAAGGAGTAGCCATATCGCATTAAACGAGATCCACGATACAATGTTCATGCTCAAACTTGGCACTAAATAACAATTATTGAGGTTTAAAACTAATCCGTAGGTAAATTTAGAGGTAGCGTGTCGACGGCGATCACATCGACCTTGGAACCATAACCTCGCGCATCGTCACCTCGCCCTTCGCCGATCTCCGTTTATTCCGCAGCTCCTGCTGTGAGTTACAAATATGAGCAACGGCACCGTATCAAATACCGGGAGTTACTACTGAGTAATGGTAAGGTACACATCAATCACATGTATATCAAATATACCTTTAGTGTTGCCGGCCTTCTTATGCGCTAAGTATTTGGGGCAGTTCCGCTTCGATGACCCTTCCTTTGCAATAAAAGCACTCGGTCTCAGGCTTGGGTCCATTCTTTGACTTCTTCCGGCAAGCGGCTTACGGCGCGGCAACATCCTTGCCATCCTTCTTGAAGTTCTTCTTACCCTTGCCCTTCTTGAACTTAGTGGTTTTATTGACCATCAACACTTGATGTTCCTTCTTGATTTCTACCTCTGCTGACTTCACATTGAAAATACTTAGGAATAGTTTTCACCATCCCGCATATTGTAGTTCATCACAAAGCTCTTGTAGCTCGGTGGGGCGATGAAGGATTCTGTCAATGAACGCCTCGTCAGGAGGTTAATGTCCAGTTGGGACGGCGGTTGTGCAACCGGACATTTTGAGTATGTGCTCACCGTGAACTATTTTCCTCCATCTTACAACTATAGAACTTGTCGGAGACTTCATATCTCTCGACCGGGCATAAGCTTGGAAAACCATTTTCAGCTCCTCGAACATCTCATATGCTCCGTGTTGCTCAAAACGCTTTTGGAGCCCGGTTCTAAGCTGTAAAGCATGCCCTTTGAATGATGGAGTAATCATCGACGAGACTGCCAAGCGTTCATAACGTCTTGGTTCTCTGGGATGGGTGCTTCACCTAGCGGTGCTTCTAGGACATATTGTTTCTTGGCAGCTATGAGGATGATCCTCAGGTTCCGGACCCAGTCCGAATAGTTGCTGCCATCATCTTTCAGCTTGGTTTTCTCTAGGAACGCGTTGAAGTTCATGTTGACATGAGCGTTGGCCATTTGATCTACAAGATAATTTTGCAAAGATTTTAGACTAATGTTCATGATAATTAAGTTCATCTAATCAAATTATTTAATGAACTCCCACTCAGATTTGACATCCCTCTAGTCATCTAAGTGTTACATGATCCGAGTCGACTAGGCCGTGTCCGATCATCATGTGAGACGGACTAGTCATCATCGGTGAACATCTCCATGTTGATCGTATCTTCCATACGACTCATGTTCTACCTTTCGGTCTCTTGTGTTCCGAGGCCATGTTTGTACATGCTAGGCTCGTCAAGTTAACCTAAGTGTTTTGCATGTGTAAAACTGTCTTACACCCGTTGTATGTGAACGTAGGAATCTATCACACCCGATCATCACGTGGTGCTTGAAGCGACGAACTTTTGCAGCGGCGCACGTTAGGGAGAACACTTTCTTGAAATTATTATAAGGGATCATCTTATTTACTACCGTCGTTCTAAGTAAACAAGATGCATAAACATAATAAACATCACATGCAATTATATAGTAGTGACATGATATGGCCAATATCATATAGCTCCTTTGATCTCCATCTTCGGGGCTCCATGATCATCTTGTCACCGGCATGACACCATGATCTCCATCATCGTGTCTCCATGAAGTTGCTCGCCAACTATTACTTCTACTACTATAGCTAACAGTTTAGCAATAAAGCAAAGTAAATACATGGCGTTGAATCAATGACACGCAGGTCATACAACAATTAAGACAACTCCTATGGCTCCTGCCGGTTGTCATACTCATCGACATGCAAGTCGTGATTCCTATTACAAGAACGTGATCTCATACATCACAATATACCATTCATCATTCATCACAACTTTTGGCCATATCACATCACAAGGCAATTGCTGCAAAAACAAGTTAGACGTCCTATAATTGTTGTTGCATCTTTTACGTGGCTGCAATAGGGTTCTAGCAAGAACGTTTTCTTACCTACGAAAAACCACAACGTGATTTGTCAACTTCTATTTACCCTTCATAAGGACCCTTTTCGTCGAATCCGCTCCAATTAAAGTGGGAGAGTCAGACACCCGCTAGCCACCTTATGCAACTAGTGCATGTCAGTCGGTGGAACCTGTCTCATGTAAGCGTACGTGTAAGGTCGGTCCGGGCCGCTTCATCCCACAATACCGCTGAAGCAAAATAAGACTAGTAATGGCAAGAAAGTTGACAACATCTACGCCCACAACAGATTTGTGTTCTACTCGTGCAATAGAGAACTACGCATAGACCTAGCTCATGATGCCACTGTTGGGGAACGTTGCATAAAACAAAAAATTTCCTACGTTCACCAAGATCCATCTATGAGTTCATCTAGCAACGAGTGATAGGAGTGCATCTACATACCTTTGTAGATCGCGTGCGGAAGCGTTCAAGAGAACGGGGTTGAGGGAGTCGTTCTCGTCGTGATCCAAATCACCGGAGATCCTAGCGCCGAACAGACGGCACCTCCGCGTTCAACACATGTACGGTCAGCGTGACGTCTCCTCCTTCTTGATCCAGCAAGGGGGAAGGAGAGGTTGATGAAGATCCAGCAGCACGACGGCGTGGTGGTGGATGTAGCAGGGCTCCGGCAGGGCTTCGCCAAGCAACTACGGGAGGAGGAGGTGTAGCAAGGGGGAAGGGAGGCGCCAAGTGCAAGGGTGCGGCTGCCCTCCCTCCCCCCCTCTATATATAGGGTCCCCAGGGGGGCGCCGGCCCTAGGAGATGAGATCTACTTGGGGGGTGAGGGAGTCCCGGATTAGGGGGTGTCCGGATAGCCGAACTATCACCGTTGGCCGGATTCCAAGACTATGAAGATACAAGATTGAAGACTTTGTCCCATGTCCGGATGGGACTTTCCTTGGCGTGGAAGGAAAGCTTGGCGATACGGATATGTAGATCTCCTACCATTGTAACCGACTCTGTGTAACCCTAACCTATCCGGTGTCTATATAAACCGGAGGGTTTTAGTCCGTAGGACGAACAACAATCATACCATAGGCTAGCTTCTAGGGTTTAGCCTCCTTGATCTCGTGGTAGATCTACTCTTGTACTACCCATATCATCAATATTAATCAAGCAGGAGTAGGGTATTACCTCCATCGAGAGGGCCCGAACCTGGGTAAAAACATCATGTCCCTTGTCTCCTGTTACCATCCGCCTAGACGCATAGTTGGGACCCCCTACCCGAGATCCGCGGTGTTGACACCAACATTGGTGCTTTCATTGAGAGTTCCTCTGTGCGTGCCGCCATCGGGTAGGATGCCTCATCTCGTCTTTAAAAGCGATACTATCGCCAAAGGAGCCTTGGCGCTGGCGAACTCTTCGCTAGGTGGTTTTCTTATGACCGCAGATCCGCCACCGCTACCGACAATGACCTCTCGAGTCATCGAAACCAATCTCCATGTTAGTTCGGAACTTGCCAAACAATTAGATCCGATTGAGCTCTCCTCCGTAAGCGAGCTCTTGGATCGCATCGCCGCCAGGAGTCGCCACAGACTACGACCGGATCGGGCCTAAAACCGATCTGAGAGAGATCAACTCTCCCCAGGCTACCCATCATGTTGCTGTGATAGAGGAGCAATGCGGCGATTCTTCTTCTATCTTAAGGACTGGCTACGTCTGGATTCCCGATCCCTCCATGCTGGATTCCCGCAGAGGGACGGATGTCGACCAAGCCCTGAACTTAAAGTCAGGCGGCGGGTTGGACTCATTGGATAACACTAAAAAAATCCGAACTTTCGAGTTCGGAAATTTCTCGACCCCTGAGTCCTAAATTGGACGGGGTACCGGATCTAGTTCCACCCACCCACCCAAACATTAGCGATCTCTCCCGAATTGGGCAAGAGCCCGCTGAAATAGTACATCATTACTGGGCCAGATTCCTCTTGGTTATGAACAGGATAAAGGACATCCGAGAGGAGGACGCAATCCCAATTTTCTGCAATAATTGCACGGACAAGGGAATCCTAAACACCATAAGTCGTCGCGAAATTACACGCTTTATCGACTTGGTGACCATAGTACAAAAATCTTGTGCGATGGAGAGCGCTCGAAAACAAAAGTAAATTTTGGGATAATCCGACCCGAATACATCCCTAGTCCGAAATAAAAGGGTGCATCATTATCAAGCACCTGGGTTAAATACCAAAAACCAAAACCCCTAAAGTGCGGAATGCGTCTTGGAGGGTTGGCTAAACGGACCTGCAAAATTCATAGCACGTAGGGCGCCACTCCAACTCATAGCCTTCGAGCATGTTGGATACTACGGCAGGTGGCCAAAAGTGGCGAGGAGCTTCTAGCTTCAGAATCCCAGCCTAGCAACACCAGTACGGTGTTAACAGTCTTCGAGACTTTCGCATCAAATAACATGCGAAAACGAACACTCCGCAATCTTGCCGAAGTCTACCAAGTAGCAACAATAAATCCATGGAATGACACGGCTATTACTTTTAATGCCAGTGACGAACCTAAATTCCGAACAGCCCGAGCACCAGCCGCATTGGTGCTCAGTCCGATAGTGGACGGCTTTCTCCTTACTAAGGTACTCATGGATGGCGGCAGCGGACTAAACCTCATCTTTGAGGAAACCCTCCGAAAAATGGAAATAGACTGGAACCGCATTGAGCGAAGCAGCACAACCTTTAGAGGAATAACCCCTAGCCGGGAAGCATGCTGCACAGGAAAAATCACACTGGACGTAGTGTTTGGCTCGCCGGACAATTACAGGTCCGAGGAGGTCACATTTCAAGTGGCCCCGTTCAACAGCGGATATCATGCTTTATTAGGACGAGAGGCATTCACAATTTTTCAAGCTATACCCCATTATGGGTACATGAAGCTTAAAATGCCGGACCTAATGGAATCATCACTCTCGCTAGTGATCCGAACATAGCACTCGCGCGAAAACAAGACAGCCGCACTAGCCCTCGAGGCACTATCAAAAGCCCTAGCGGCCGAGGAACTCACCACGATGCGCCCACGGTGAGCAGGGACAATGTGATACTTGATAAAAGATCCAAGTCCACCTCTTTTAAACCAGCGGATGAAATAGTCAAATTCCAAGTCCACCAACGGACCCCGCAAAGCGGCCTCCATTGGGGCACAACTAAACCCCGATGTAGGCGCGCAGACACGAGAATTTCTACGAGAAAAGCGGGACATCTTTGCTCGGCACCCTTCGACATGCCAGAATCCCGTCGGCTGGCCGAGCACAGCCTAAATATCCTAAAAGGATTCAAGCCGATCAAACAGGCTCTTGGCGCTTTTCCAAACCCAAGAGACAGGCCATGGGAGAGGATCTAGCCAAACTTTTGGAAGCCGGATTCATCAGAGATATAAAACATCCTGACTGGCTAGCAAACCTGGTGATGGTACCAAAGAAGGATAAATCCTGGCGCCTATGTGTTGATTTTAAAGACCTTAATAAGGCTTGCCCAAAGGATCCCTTCCCCCTCCCTCGAATTGATCAAATTATTTACGCTACAGCAGGACACGACTCATTGTGCTTCATCGACGCGTACTCCGGCTACCACCAAATCAAGATGGTAGAGCCAGACCAAGCTGCAACAGCATTCATCACTCCATACGGCCCATTCTGCTTCAACACAATGCCCTTTGGGCTCAAAAACGCCGGCGCAACATATCGGCGCATGATTCGGACATGTCCGCAAACCAGATCGGCAAAACAGTGGCAGCATATGTAGATGGCGTGGTCGTCAAAACCAAGCACGTCGAAACTCTAGTAGGCGACTTGAGGCTCACATTCGACAATCTTTGAAAATATGACATCAAGCTCAATCCGGAAAAATCGTCTTGGCGTTCCACCGGAAAGCTCTCGGCTTCATTGTGTCCGAGAGAGGAATTGAAGCAAACCCAGCCAAGATCCGAGCTCTGTCACAATTGGACATTCCAAAAGACCTCAAACAAATACAAAATTATTTGGATGCGTGGCGGCTCTAAGCCGCTTTATTTCCGCTTGGGAGAAAAGGCGTTACCCTTTACCGCCTCCTCCGCCGCACCGAACACTTCGAGTGGGGCGGATGCCGCCACGGCCGGACTCGAAGAAATAAAGGCCATTTTGGCAACAAACCGGTCTGGCCGCATAGCAACGTAGGCGAACCAATGTTATTATATATCGCGCAACACATCAAGTTGTCGGTAGCGGTGCTCGTTGTCGAGCGAGAGCGGACGGACACCGGTTCCCTCTTCAAAACCGGTTTACTATGTGTCCACCGTCCTAACTCCATGCAAGTCCTGGTACCCACACTATCAAAAGATAGCATACGCGGTGTTCATGGCATCCCGGAAGCTGCGACACTACTTTCAAGAGTGCTCGATAACGGTAGCCTCCGAAGTACCTCTTAACGACATTATAAATAACCGCGACGCGACGGGCCGGATTGCTAAATGGGCCATAGAGCTCCTCCCATTCGACATAACTTATATATCACCAGCAAAATCAGAATCAACAAAACCAAAAAGTCCATCTCTAGTTTTCCCAAACTGTAAATAAGCATTAGAAGTACCACGCAGGTATCTGAAAATCCACTGAACTGCTTTCCAATGCTCTTTTCCAGGATTAGCCATGTATCTACTGACAACACTCAATGCATAAGATAAATCCGGACGAGAACAAACCATGGCATACATAAGTGAACAAACTACACTTGAATAGGGAACTCTAGACATGTACTCAATATCTGCATTTGACTTAGGACATAAAGCTGATGATAATTTGAAGTGTGCAGCTAACGGAGTACTCACCGGCTTGCCATTATGCATATTAAAACGACGAAGAACTTTATCAATATATCCCTTCTGACTTAGATATACTTCTCGAGACGGTCTATCTCTAGGTATTTCCATGCCAAGTATTTTCTTTGCTGCACCCAAATCCTTCATCTCAAATTCATTACTCAATTGCTTCTTTAGTTCATTAATCTCTGACATACTATTTGCAGCAATAAGCATATCATCAACATAAAGGAGCAAATAAATAGTTGAACCTTTGACAGTTTTCAAATAAACACAACTATCATAATTAGACCTTTTGAAACCTTGAGAGAGCATAAAGGTGTCAAATATCTTGTACCATTGTCTCGGGGATTGATTCAATCCATAAAGAGATTTCTTTAACTTACAGACAAGCTTTTCTTTTCCAGGAATAACAAAACCTTCAGGTTGTTCCATATAAATATCCTCTTCTAATTCTCCATGTAGGAATGCAGTTTTAACATCCAATTGTTCAAGCTCAAGATCATGCATGGCAACAATACTGAGTAAAGTGCGAATAGAGCTATGCTTCACAACAGGAGAAAATACTTCGTTATAGTCAATACCTGGAATCTGACTGTAACCTTTAGCAACTAACCTTGCTTTATATCTTGTCTCATCATTAGGAGAAACACCTTCTTTGCTCTTGAACTTGCAACGAATAGGTTTCTTCTCTCTAGGTAATTTTACTAAATCCCAAGTGCCATTATTTTCAAGTGATTCCATCTCATCATGCATAGCAGTCATCCACTTATTACTATCACCAGAAATAATAGCCTCGGAATATGAAGAAGGCTCGAATTACCTTCAATTTCTTACGCAATGATAAAGAAAAAGAAACAATATTGCACTCTTCAATTAACCTATCAGGTTTATTAATACCCCGTCTAACTCTTTCACGTGCGAGATTCCAACTGGGTGGAACAATATGCTGATTTGGAGTGGGAGTGACATGATCATCATTAACGACGGGTTCATCATGTGCATCAACAATTTCATTACCAGATGTATCACCTGAATCAATAACATGCTCCACCTGAACAGTAGGCACCTGAACAATAGGCTGATGTTCACTCTCAACGGGAACATTAGTAGGTGAAACATCATGTCACATAGCAGATTCATTAAAGATAACATTTCTGCTAATAACAATCTTCTAGGTTTCAGGATTCCATAATTTAAAACCTTTAACACCAGACTTATAACCAAGAAAGATGCACTTAACAGCCCTAGGCTCAGATTTTCCATTATCAACATGAGCATAAGCAGTGCAACCAAAAACTCTCAACTGTGAATAATCAGCAGGTGAACCAGACCATACCTCAATTGGAGTTTTCTTATTAAGAGCAATAGATGGTGAAAGGTTAATGAGATAACAAGCAGTGCAAGCGGCCTCAACCCAAAAACGCCTATGCAAACCTGCATTGGACAACATGCAACGGGCTCTGGAAATAATGGTCCTGTTCATACGCTCAGCAACACCATTTTGTTGAGGAGTATAAGGAACGGTGTAATGTCTAACAATGCCTTCAGACTTGCAATAATTCTTAAATTGCTTAGAACAAAATTCCATACCATTATCAGTGTGAAGTATTTTTTATCTTCTTTTCAGTTTGTCTTTCAATCATAATCTTCCACTCCTTATATGCTGAGAATGCTTCATATTTATGCTTCAAGAAATAACGCCAAACTTTTCTCGAATAATCATCAATAATAGTCAGCATGTAACTTGCACCACCTAGTGACTTCTTGCGAGATGGTCCCCATAAATCAGAATGCACATAATCAAGAATACCTTCGGTTGTATGAGTCGAAGTGTTGAACTTCACCCTCTTGTGCTTGCCGAAGATACAATGCTCACAAAATTTCAATTTACCAAGTTCATATCCATCAAGAAGACCTCTCTTATTTAACTCTGCCAAACCAAATTCACTCATATGTCCAAGACGCATATGCCAAAGGTTAGCAGCATCACAGTAGAGTTAACTGAAATGATAGAACCTCGAAGGTAATAAAGACCATTGGTCGAACTCAAATCACCTTTCATCACAATAAGGGAACCTTTGGTGACTTTCAAAACACTATCTCCACCTGAATATTTTTACCCCTTTGCATCAAGGGCACTCATAGAAATAAGATTTCTCTTCATCTTCGGAATATACCGAACATCTATCAAAGTTCTGATTATGCCATCAAACATCTTGATTCGAATAGAACCTATGCCTTCAATCTTGCATGTTGAATTATCAAAACCCAAAATGGAACCAGCAGAAGTAGTGGAATCAAAAGTATTAAACCAATCTCTATGTGGACACATATGAAAAGTGCATGCAGTGTCAAGTACCCACTCATCATTGGTCTCAGCACATCCAGCAATAACGACAAGAGCATCATCGGAACTATCATCACGAGCAACGTTAGCAGAATTTTCACCTTGTTTGTTACCTTTCCGCTTTTCTTTATTCTGCAATTTGAAACATTCTGAGATGCCATGCCCGTCTCTCTTGCAATACCTGCAATATTTCTTGTCTCTGGATTGCGACCGGCCCCTGTGGCCGTTCTTACTTTTACCTCTGTTTCCATTATTGGAGTTCTTCTCCTTTGTCCTGCCACGAACAAACAATCCCTCGGCTTGGGATGAACTCGAACCATCATGAGTCACCGTTAATTTCATCTTCTCCTTAGAGTTCAAAGCTTCATAAACTTCATTAAGTGTGAGAGTATCACGACTGTATAATATGGTGTCTCTAAAATTGGTATAAGAACTTGGCAGTGAACAAAGTAACATTAAAGCAGTATCTTCCTCTTCATACTTAATCTCCATTGCAGCTAGATCAGATATGATCTCTTTAAATTCTGAAATATGATTCAAAACATTACCTCCCTCGAGTAACCTGTGCAGGAATAATTTTTGCTTCAGATGCATCTTGCTGGTAAGATCTTTTGTCATGCAAATCCCTTCCAGCTTTAACCATAGAGCGGCGGCAGTTTTCTCGCTCAAAACTTCCTGCAAAATGTTATTATGCAAATGGAGTTGAATTTGTGACAAAGCCTTACAATCAATTCTTTTCTCCTCATCAGTCCAGTCCTGAATTCTATTCTTCCCAAAACTATCCAGTGCTTCATCATAGTCGGACTGTGCCAACAACGCCCGCATCTTGACTTTCCATAGGGTAAACCTTGTGTCACGGTCCAGCAGCGGAAGATCGTACTTCACAGAAGCCATGAGTCGATAAACTGCGCACAAAGTAGTACAAGCCGGTAGAAAAATTCTTGATAGAATTTAATATGCGAAGCAAAGAACTAGAAAACGATAGCACCTGGTAGTCCTCGAGTGTGGACGTAGTAATTGAGATGGAAAAGATGATGAATAGTAGCCTTCACGTGAGCAAAGGAGTCAACTAGTACAGTTGTACTTGAGTAGATTAACTTCAAGTAGTAGCAGTAGCCTCCGATCAGAGAACACGTGAATAATAGCAGTAGCAGCTATGTGGAAAGCAGCCTCGGAACTTGAGCCTTAAGATCAGACGTGGAGCAACAATGATCGCCTTGGTCTCGGCGACTTGAAGCGTGCACCCGTAGCAACGCGCGGCTCGGCGGATTCGCACGTGGACGAGAGAAATCAATCTGGCCGCTGCGGCAGGTACGGAAGATGATACGTCTGCTGCATGAACAAGCGTCACGCAAACTTGCTGCCGGTCACGGCTTCTTAGGCGGCACAACGGAAACCGATCCGGCTTCGATGGATCGTGTCGCGAGCGGCGGCACGCAGAGACGCAACCCTAATTCTCTCAATCTCAAATCTCGTATCTGTAACTTGGCTCTGATACCAAGGTGGATATTGTTAAATTATGATCCAAATTCTAGTACCGTATTGTACTAAACGTAGTACATACGGTGTGGGCCTTTGCGTTGGTACTGAGACATACGAGTACAACTCGTTTACTTGTCCTACAAGGACTCCTATGTGTTGCCCCTCATATATACTCCATGTAGTCACACCTCAGACGGTATGTCGTCTCGTGCTTGTAATACTCCTCCTCATAGTGATTGCGCCTTCGTGCGTCCGTGGTTTTCTCCCGCAAGGGTTTCCACGTAAAAATCCGTGTCTCTCTGTCTCGTTTATTTCTCGTTATTATCTAACAAAATCCACCATGGACCCAATAAGTCAAGATGAAGGGAGTACAAGTAAGAAGTTAATACAATTACTTTTTCACCCACAGAAAAAATAAAAACTGATAAAGTTAGCGTGCTTTGATGCGCTGAAGAACCACGACATTGATTCCCCCTAATGTTTGAATAAATAAAAAAATTGAAGGATATCTCCATCTATGATTTCAAAATGACAAGACATATATAAAATTTGCAAGCTCTAATCTTCTGAAACGAAAGTTGAAACAATAAAAAAACAGCAAACTGCTACAATTTTTTTAATCGGTGGTGTACTAATAAGAAAACAGTGGAGACATGCAGAAAACCAACTGTGGCCCTATAAAATAAATCTGAAGACATTTTTCAGACAATATCTTAGCATCACAACACGCAAAGAATCGTCAGTGGCCCTGTTATATCCTTATTGGATGACCAACTGAGCGAGAGCGTTAGAATGCAAGATGCCGAAGAAAAACATTTCAGATAAACAGAAATACTCGCATCAACGCCGGCAAAAAACAATTAGTAAAAATTCTACTTAGTCAACATCGGCATTCGGCAGGCAGGAAAACTTCAACAACATATAAATAACAAAGAGACGTTCTTACAATTGCATGATAAAATCTGATGGAAGACAAGGACAAAGATTGGAAATGAGAGGACAGTGAAAGGATGAGGAGGCCTGCTGTGCAGAACACAAGCACGTATATGCCAACTAAGAGCACATCTATAACCGGACGCCCCATGCCCGCCCCAAACGTCGTGACGGGCTGCCCAGTTACTGTTCGAACACAAAAACGTGACCCAGCCGCCTCTTTATATCTGGTCTAAATGCCTGGACTGGCCGATACTTCCCATATCTAGCCTATATATGGAGCGGATATAGGACGTCCAGACGCGCCCATGCACGCTCGTCAAGTCGGATTCGACCCAGGTTCGCCCACCACACCCTAAATAAAATGGACCCTATCCGCACCTCCGGTCGAAACCCTAGCAACATTCTGCTCCACTCCTCTCCCCTCCAGCCCACTTCCTTTGCCCACAAGCTCCCGTCCAGCGATCTCCTACCCTCTCCGGCAGGCCGGGCAGAGGATCCGAGTCTACACCTCCAGATCCATTGACTCCGAGCTCATCCCACGCGACCCGAGGAGATGACAGTCCGCCTTGCGCTCCATCGCTTTTGGGAGGAGGCCGTCCGACGACAGCGCTTGGACTCCTTCCGTCGGGAATCCATAGCGTTTGCCGAAATGGGGCATGGATCCGGCGCGAGGTGTGTCGCCGTTGCCTCACCGGAGACGGTGCGGTCCGTCTGGCATCCGAATGCGCCAACGAACCGTTCGTTAGTGCGCAAATATGGAGGAGGTGAACGCATGGGCATCCACCGACGTCAATATGGTGCAACATGCCAACCGTGCAAGGTAGCGGGCGCGGGAGATGGTGGAAGCCCCCGCGATGGTGGACATTGGCGAGGCAGAATTGCATTTTTCGGCGCCTTGCATGGTGCACCAGTCTGGATGCTGCAATCGCGTCATGGTGGACATCGCTGGCTCCTCCTAGGATGGATCCATGATTGATCTCACGTCCACCGGCACCGTGAAGGTTCCGGACTTTGACGAGGAAAAGTAGGGCATGGGAGACGGTGACCCCTTGAGTACCGTGCCGGTCTGTGTCCCATGTCCTGCTATACCTCGCCAGCGACCAGACCAACACTCTGAGGGCCCAGCTGGCCGCCGGACATGGTCATGGCGGATCCGGACGAGCTCCGCTTAGAGTAGGTTTTATGTTGCATGTAATAATATGGATTTGGTGATTCGAAAATAATGTTTGTGGTTGCGAAACCTATTTTTTGTGCCGTTCGGTCACTGTCTGCGAGCATTTGGGAGCCAGATTTTTGCAATTGCCGTTGTGAATTCTCTAACTATACATGCATATGGATAGGTTAACACAAATTGTTCAACATTTTCTCCATGCATATAAATGTAACCTCATTTAGACTATAGATAATACCAAAATACATGAAAATGACTATGTAGGCACATGAGTTCCGACAGAAAATTGATTGGTCCACAAGGAAATAATACCTATGTAATTTTCCAAATATTTACAAAATATTGTAGGCCCAAAACAAGTTATTCAAACATACAATTACAAGTGTAAGACCTTTCTTCCTTTCATTTTTGCGAGAAAGTATAGGCCCTTTCATGATCATTACCAGGAACCGGAGAACGCGTCGGAGGAGAAACCGCCCCGCATAGTCCTCCCCCTAGGCCGACTCGGGCGGCCAGAAACCTAGCCGCCGCCGCAGCAAACTCCCTCCTCCTCTCCCTCCGCCGCCGCCGGAAGACGCCGCCGGGCTAAGCCCGGGGGCCGACAGCGGTGGCGGGGGATCTCCTCTCTCGCGCGTCTCCGGGGTGGGGCGGACCCAAAGGCGTGTGGTGGCGCGACTGATCTGGGATCTGCGGCGCGGCGGATGGCTGCATGCGGCGGGAGGCCGGCCCGTCCTTGGACGGCGACGGCTTGGCGCGGCGGAGGCCAGGGCTACGGGCGCTGTGGATGGCCCTTCGGGCGGCGGCGGCGGCTGCGGTCGGCGGAGGACGGCTTGGCTCCGGTGGTGTGCATGCTGCCTTCAGATTGGCGACGGCGGCGTGGAGGGCCTGGTGGTCTCGTCAGCGGCACCTCCTATCAGATCTGTTCTGACCGGTGCAGCCGACAGTGGTGGTCATCTCTTTCGTCAGAGGTGGTCGGCCTGAGGCTGGGTGTTTGGATCTCGGGATCCGTCATCTGACACCAGATGCGAGTCGGGGAGACGTAGTTGCCGGTGAAAACCGAGCCGACAGCGGGCGATGGTGGCGTTCCACGTCGTTACCTTGATGAAGGCATCGTCATGTGACTACCGTCGACCCACTCGTATTGCTCCGGGGGAAACCCTAGGATCTGTGTTCGAGATCGGGCGATGGTGCCTTTGTGGTGTCGTTTATCTCTTGGGAGCATCGTTTTGTGGAGCAGTATTTGGAAGTCGAGGCAGGAGGTGGAGCGGCCGTCTTGCATGGAGCTTCGGTGGAGATGTCAAGTCATGCACGACCGGCAGGTGCTACGCTTGGTCATGCACGGTCGGCGGGTGCTACGCACGACAGATCCTCCAAGGGCTTCAAGCTGTGTCATTTGGTGATACTTGGCAGCATGGCGCCGAGGTGTATCGATGGCGACGCGACGTGTTCAGCTCTTCTTGCGCGAGGGAGGAGGTGCCGTTAGGCGCCATGGTGGCGTCAACGATAGCTGGACCGAGCAAGGTTGATGCATCAAGACAGATTACGAAGATGGAGCGGTGGCAGGAGGCGCGGCGGCTTCTGAGAGCACGTCGGACTAGTGTGTGCCCCAGACCCAGCAAGTGGCTAGGTTGTGGTCTCAGGTCTTAGATGTTAGGCTTGGCTGCGATGTCTGTTTGGTATTAGGCCTAGGCTATCTGCGCCCCTTCATCAATTGGATAGGTGTAGCAACAGTTTGTTGCTTAGACGAGGGCTTTAGTATTACTGTTGTATGACTTTGTAAGGTCTTGTGAGAATAATTGATAAAGCGGCCATATGCATCGCCCAGATTCAGAGGCCGGGGTCATCCTCCTTTTCTAAAAAACCAGGCTAGGTAGGAGTAACACTGAACATTAATCCATCGTGTAATCAATTATTTTCATTACTGTTTTCTAGATAAGTGTAGTTATAGTTTAGTGATCACTATTCCTTCGAACATCTCTTGATTTTCTTATCATTTGGATCGTATTTTCACTTTCACGTCCTTTATTCACTTTCATTTCATTTCTCTGTATTTCAAATCTTCATCAACTTTTGGCCATTATATAAGGCCATCACTAATCATATGACACCATAAGAAATAAATTATCAAGGCAATGACTAATCATTTGTGACATCATAAGAAGGAAATCATCAGAGCATCATAATCATATATTGTTTGCATTCCTTGCATGTATTTGCTCCTTAGTTCAACAAAATTGATGAAACCTACTAACAACATTTAAATAAAAATAGGCCTTCATGTTGGGAAACATAGCATGCAATTTCAAAAAAAATCCTACGCTCATGCAAGATCTATCTAGGAGATGCATAGCAACGAGAGGGGAAGAGTGTGTCTACGTACCCTCGTAGACCGAAAGCGGAAGCGTTTGACAAGGCGGTTAGTCGAACTTCTTCTCGTTCCGACCGAACAAGCACCGAACATACGACACCTCCGAGTTCTGCACACGTTCAGTTCGATGACGTCCCTCGAACTCTTGATCCAGCAAAGTGTCGAGGGTGAGTTCCGTCAGCACGACGGCGTGGTGACGGTGATGGTGAAGTGATCCACGCAGGGCTTCGCCTAAGCACTACGAAGATATGACCGGAGGCGTAAACTATGGAGGGGGGCGCTGCACACGGCTAACAATTGTTGGTGTGTGTTCTAGGCTCCCCCTCCCCACGTATATATAGGTGGGAGGGGGAGGGGGACAACCAAGAGGCGCCCCAAGTAGGAGGAATACTACTTGGGGGCCTTGTCCAATTCGCCCACCTTACCATATCCAACGAAGGGGGAAGGAAAGAGGAGGGAGGAGGGAAGGAAGGGGGAGGCCGAATCCCTTCCCTTCCTTCTCTCTTCCCACCTTTCCTTTTCCTCAGGTGCGGCCCATATGGGGGGTGCAGCAGCCCCTGCTGGCTGCTGTGTTTCCCCTCTTGGCCCATTAGGCCCATATAGTTTGCCGGGAGATGCCCGGAACCCCTTCCGGTGACCCGATATGTACCCTGTACCCCCGAAACACTTTCGGTACCCGAATATCATCGTAGTATATATGAATATTTACCTCTAGACCATTTCGAGACCCCTCCTCATGTCTGTGATCTCATCCGGGACTCCGAACAACATTCGGTCACCAAATCACATAACTCATATAATATAAGATCGTCATCGAACGTTAAGTGTGCGGACCCTACGGGTTCGAGAACTATGTAGACATGACCGAGACACCTCTCCGGTCAATAACCAACAGTGGAATCTGGATGCTCATATTGATTCCCACATATTCTACGAAGATCTTTATCAGTCGTACCGTAATAACAACATACGCTATTCCCTTTGTCATCGGTATGTTACTTGCCCGAGATTCGATCATTGGTATCTTCATACCTAGTTCAATCTCGTTACCGGCAAGTCTCTTTAATCGTTTCGTAATACATCATCCCGCAACTAACTCATTAGTCACATTGCTTGCAAGGCTTCTTATGATGTGCATTACCAAGAGGGCCTAGAGATACCTCTCCGATACTCAGAGTGACAAATCCTAATCTCGATCTATGCCAACGCAATAAACACCTTCAGAGATACCTGTAGAGCATATTTATAATCACCTAGTTACGTTTTGATGTTTGATAGCACACTGATAACCCACAAGTATCGGTGATCGCAACAGTTTTCGAGGGTAGAGTATTCAACCCAAATTTATAGATTTGACACAAGGGGAGCCAACCAATATTTGTAAGTATTAGCAGCTGAGTTGTCAATTCAACCACACCTGGAGATCAATTATCTGCAGCAAAGTGATCAGTAGCAAAGTAGTCTGATAGTTTTGATAGTATTAACAACAGTAGTGACGGTAATAGTGATAGCAGTAATTTTGTAGCAAGTGTAATAGTAACGATAGCAGTAGTAACTTAGCAAGATTAATATGTAGGAAAATCGTAGGCATTGGAACGGTGATTTGTTGGATGATATTCATCATGTGACAGTTATAACCTAGGAAGATACGGCACTAGCTCCAGTTCATAAATATAATGTAGGCATGTATTCCTTAAATAGCCATACATGCTTATGGAAGGAACTTGCATGACATCTTTTGTCCTACCCTCCCGTGGCAGCGGGGTCCTATTGGAAACTAAGGTTTATTAATGCCTCCTTTTAATAGAGAACCGGAACAAAGCATTAACACACGGTGAATACATGAACTCCTCAAACTACCGTCATCACCGGGAGTGGTCCCGACTATTGTCACTCCGGGGTTGCTGGAACATAACACGTAGTAGGTGACTATAACTTGCAAGATCGGATCTAGAACATAGATATAATGGTGATAAGATAAACGGTTCAGATCTGAAATCATGGCACCCAGGCCCAAAGTGACAAGATTAAGCATGGCAAAGTCATAGCAACATCAATCTCAAAACATAATGGATACTAGGGATCAAGCCCTAACAAAACTAACTCGATTACATGATGAATCTCGTCCAACTCCTCACCGATCCGCGAGCCTACAAAGTAATTAATCACTTCCGGTGGGGAGCATCATGGAATTGGCGATGGAGAAGGGTTGGTGATAACGAAGATCGAAGATCCCCCTCTCCGGAGCCCCAAACTGACTCTAGATCTGGCCTCCCCATGAAGAACAGGAGACAGCAGTGGCTCCGTCTTGTGGAACGCGATAATTCTTTCTCCCTGTTTTTTTCTGGAAAAATAGTATTTTATAGCGTCGGTTTCAGGGTCTGCGGGGCCACCAGGTGGGGACAACCCACCTGGGCGCGCCTGGAGGGGGGCACGCCCCGGTGGGTTGTGCCCACCCAGGTGCCCCCCTCTGGTGGTTCTTGGCTCCAGAAATTCTCTTTTATTATTTAAAAAATCCTCGCAAAGTTTCGTTCCATTCCGAGAACTTTTATTTCTGCACAAAAAACAACACCATGGTAGTTCTGCTGAAAACAACGTCAGTCCGGGTTAGTTTCATTCAAATCGTGCAAATTAGAGTCCAAAACAAGAGGAAAAGCATTAGGAAAAGTAGATACGACGGAGACGTTTCAACTCCCCCAAGCTTAAACCTCTGCTTGTCCTCAAAGCAATTCAGTTGATAAACTGAAAGTGAAAAGAAAAACTTTTACGAACTCTTTTGCTCTTGTTTGCATAAATAAGCTTAAACAGCACCGAGGTTTTCAGCCAATATTATAACTAACCATGTCGACAATAACTCTTAAAAATTATATTAACTCATATCAAGGACATAATCTGCTAGCGAGCAATAATAAGATATCTCAAACAGCAACACGTTATCAAACCAACCATGATATAATACGACAATAGTGGTATGTCGCTAGCCCTTTCTAAGACCACAAAACATAAAAGCAGAGCACCTCCAAAGTTCAAGCAGCGAGTAAACATTGTAATTCATGGTAGAAAAGATCCAGTCATGATGCACCCAACATTAGCTGCATACAATGCATAAGCATGACAACAGTGCTCTCAGGTTCTGGCGCTTATTTTAGAAGGTGATGACACAACATAAAAGAAAATAGATAATCCCTTCGCAGATGGAAGCAGTGATTTGCAGAGGTGCCAGGGCTCAAGTTTTTAAAATAGAGGTAAATGATATTTTGAGAAATTCACCCTTCTTGTTTACTTCGCGACCGGCAGTTATCAATATCTTCCATGCTGAACACATTAGTAGCAGTTCCCAAGCGACAAAGTAAAGGTTATGACTCCGTATGAGTTTTTGTTTGATTATTTGTAAGATTTTTCTGTTTGCAGTTTGGGACTGGGAATCCCTATTAACGCCCCTTTCTCGTGCAATGGCGAGTGAATAAACACTCAACCTGAGAATAATCCGCTTAGCGTGGAAGATACCGGCTACCTCCTCTCGTTCCATGAACAAACCAGGCACACAAAAAGGATATTTATTTGAAGTTTTTAGAGATGGCGCATGCAAATTTACTTAGGACGACAGGGTAATACCGCATATAGGTAGGTATGGTGGACTCATCTGGAATAACTTGGGTTTCAAGGTTTTAAATGCACAAGCAGAATTGCCACTTAGTACAGGTGAAGGCTAGCAAATAGGTTGAGGAGCGGCCAGCTAGGGAGCAACAACGGTCATGAACATGCATTATGCATAAGTAAAATTGGACACTAGCATGAGTAGGATATGAACACCATGAACATAAATATCATAGAGGCTATGTTGGTTTTGATTCAACTACATGCATGAACATATGCCAAGTCAAGCCACTCGAACATTTAGAGGAGGATACCATATCTGAAGGAAACATGCCCTAGAGGCAATAATGAAGTTGTTATTTATATTTCCTTATATCATGATAAATGTTTATTATTCATGCTAGAATTCTATTAACCGGAAACTTAGTACTTGTGTGAATACATAGACAAACAGAGTGTCACTAGTATGCCTCTACTTGACTAGCTCGTTGAATCAAAGATGGTTAAGTTTCCTAGCCATAGACATGAGTTGTTATTTGATTAACGGGATCACATCATTAGAGAATGATGTGAATGACTTGACCCATTCCGTTAGCTTAGCATTTGATCGTTTAGTATGTTTTTATTGCTTTCTTCATGACTTATACATGTTCCTATGACTATGAGATTATGCAACTCCTGAATACCGGAGGAACACTTTGTGTGCTACCAAACGTCACAATGTAACTGGGTGATTATAAAGGTGCTCTACAGGTGTCTCCGGTGGTACTCGTTGAGTTGGCATAGATCGAGATTAGGATTTGTCACTCCGATTGTTGGAGAGGTATCTTTGGGCCCTCTCGGTAATGCACATCACTGTAAGCCTTGCAAGCAACGTGACTAATGAGTTAGTTGCAGGATGATGGATTACGGAACGAGTAAAGAGACTTGCTGGTAACAAGATTGAACTAGGTATTGAGATACCGATGATCAAATCTCGGGCAAGTAACATACTGATGACAAAGGGAACAACGTATGTTGTTATGCGGTTTGACCGATAAAGATCTTCGTAGAATATGTGGGAGCCAATATGAGCATCCAGGTTCCGCTATTGGTTATTGACCAGAGACGTGTCTCGGTCATTTCTACATAGTTCTCAAACCCGTAGGGTCCGCACACTTAACGTTCAGAGACGATCGATATTATGAGTTTATGTGTTTTGATGTACTGAAGATAGTTCAGAGTCCCAGATGTGATCACGGACATGACGAGGAGTCTCGAAATGGTCGAGACATAAAGATTGATATATTGGACGACTATATTCGGACATCGGAAGAGTTCCGGGGGTCACCGGATAATTATTGGAGTGTCGGGGGGTTATCGGAACCCCCGGGGGAACTATTGGGCCTACATGGGCCATAGGGAAGAAGGGATGCATCCCACAAGGGGCAGCCGCGCCCCTTTCCTATAGGGAGTCCGAATTGGACTAGGGAGGGGGGCGCGCTCCCCTTTCCTTCTCCTCTCCCTCTCCTTCCTTCCCCCTTCCTCCTCCTAGTTGGACTAGGAAAGGGGGAGTCCTACACCTACTAGGAGGAGGACTCCTTCCCCTCCTTGGTGCGCCCCAAGGGCCAGCCGGACTCCCCCCTTGCTCCCTTAGATACGGGGGCAGGGGGGCACCCTAGAACACACAAGTTGATATTGATCTCTTAGCCGTGTGCGGTGCCCCCTCCACCATAATCCACCTCGGTCATAAGGTTGCAGTGCTTAGGCGAAGCCCTGCGCCGGTAGGTTCATCATCACCATTATCACGCCGTTGTGCTGACGAAGCTCTCCCTCGACACTCTGCTGGATCGTGAGTTCATGGGACGTCACCGAGCCGAACGTGTGCAGATCTCGGAGGTGCCATACTTTCGGTGCTAGGATCGGTCGATCGTGAAGATGTAGGACTACATCAACCGCATTGTCATAACGCTTCCCCTTACGGTCTATGAGGGTACGTGGACTACACTCTCCCCTCTTGTTGCTATGCATCACCATGATCTTGCGTGTGCGTAGGGAATTTTTTGAAATTACTACGTTCCCCAACAGTGGCATCAGAGCCAGGTTTATGCGTAGATGTTATATGCATGAGTAGAACACAAGTGAGTTGTGGGCAATAATAGTCATACTGCTTACCAGCATGTCTCACTTTGATTCGGCGGTATTGTTGGATGAAGCGGCCCGGACCGACATTACGCGTAAGCTTACGCGAGAATGGTTCTACCGACGTATTTCGCACACAGGTGGCTGGCGGGTGTCAGTTTCTCCAACTTTAGTTGAATCGAGTGTGGCTAAGCCCGGTCCTTGTTGAATGTTAAAACAACACATACTTGACAAAAAATCGTTGTGGTTTTGATGCGTAGGTAAGAACGGTTCTTGCTCAGCCCGTAGTAGCCACGTAAAACTTGCAACAACAAACTAGAGGACGTCTAACTTGTTTTTGCAGGGCATGTTGTGATGTGATATGGTCAAGACATTATGCTAAATTTTATTGTATGAGATGATCATGTTTTGTAACAAAGTTATCGACAACTGGCAGGAGCCATACGGTTGTCGCTTTATTGTATGAAATGCAATCAGCATGTAAATGCTTTACTTTATCACTAGGCGATAGCGATAGTTGTAGAAGCAATAGTTGGCGAGACGACAACGATGCTACGATGGAGATCAACGTGTCGCGCCGGTGACGATGGTGATCATGATGGTGCTTTGGAGATGGAGATTAAAGGCAGAATATGATGATGGTCATATCATATCACTTATATTTGATTGCATGTGATGTTTATCCTTTATGCATCTTATTTTGCTTAGTTCGACCGTAGCATCATAAGAAAATTTCAAGGTGCAAGTTTTCTCCCTGAGTATGCACCGTTGCGAAAGTTCGTCGTGCCGAGACACCACGTGATGATCGGGTGTTATAAGCTCTACATTCACATACAACGGGTGCAAGCCAGTTTTGCACATGCAGAATACTCGGGTTAAACTTGATGAGCCTAGCATATGCAGATATGGCCTCGAAACACTGAGACCGAAAGGTCGAGCGTGAATCATATAGTAGATATGATCAACATAGTGATGTTCACCATTGAAAACTACTCCATCTCACGTGATGATCGGACATGGTTTAGTTGATTTGGATCACGTGATCACTTAGATGATTAGAGGGATGTCTATCTAAGTTGGAGTTCTTAAGTAATTTGATTAATTGAACTTTAATTTATCATGAACTTAGTACCTGATAGTATTTTGCATGTCTATGTTCTTGTAGATAGATGGCCCATGCTGTTGTTCCATTGAATTTTAATGCGTTCCTAGAGAAAGCTAAGTTGAAAGATGATGGTAGCAACTACACGGACTGGGTCCATAACTTGAGGATTATCCTCATTGCTGCACAAAATAATTACGTCCTGGAAGCACCACTAGGTGCCAAACTACTGCAGGAGCAACGCCAGATGTTATGAATGTCTGGCAAAGCAAAGTTGATGACTACTCGATAGTTCAGTGTGCCATGCTTTACGGCTTAGAACCGGGACTTCAACGATGTTTGAACGTCATGGAGCATATGAGATGTTCCAGGAAGTTGAAGTTAATATTTTAAGCAAATACCCGGATTGAAAGATATGAAGTCTCCAATAAGTTCTTGCAAGATGGAGGAGAACAGTTTTGTAAGTGAGCATATACTCAAAATGTTTGGGTATAACAATCACTTGATTCAACTGGGAGTTAATCTTCCTAATGATAGTGTCATTGACAGAATTCTTCAATCACTGCCACCAAGCTACAAGAGCTTCGTGATGAACTATAATATGCAAGGGATGGATAAGACAATTCCCGAGCTCTTCGCAATGCTAAAGGCCGCGGAGGTAGAAATCAAGAAGGAGCATCAAGTGTTGATGGTCAACAAGACCACCAGTTTCAAGAAAAAGGGTAAAGGGAAGAAGGGGAACTTCAAGGAGAACGGCAAGCAAGTTGCTGCTCAAGTGAAGAAGCCCAAGTCTGGACCTAAGCCTGAGACTGAGTGATTCTACTACAAAGGGACTGGTCACTGGAAGCGGAACTGCCCCAAGTATTTGGCGGATAAGAAGGATGGCAAGGTGAACAAAGGTATATGTGATATACATGTTATTGATGTGTACCTTACTAATGCTCACAGAGCTTTTGGGTATTTGATCTTGGTTACATTGCTAATATTTGCAACTCGAAACAGGGACTACGGATTAAGCAAAGATTGGCTAAGGACAAGGTGACGATGCGCGTGGGAAATGGTTCCAAAGTCGATGTGATCGCCGCCGGCACGCTACTTTACATCTACCTTCGGGATTAGTTTAGACCTGAATAATTGTTATTTGGTGCCAGCGTTGAGCATGAACATTATATCTGGATCTTGTTTGATGCGAGGCGGTTATTCATTTAAATATGAGAATAATGGTTGTTCTATTTACGTGAGTAATATCTTTTATGGTCATGCACCCTTAAAGAGTGGTCTATTTTTGTTAAATATCGATAGTAATGACACACATATTCATAATATTGAAGCCAAAAGATGCAGAGTTGATAATGATAGTGCAACTTATTTGTGGCACTGCCGTTTAGGTCATATTGGTGTAAAGCGCACGAAGAAACTCCATTCTGATGGACTTTTGGAGTCACTTGATTATAAATCACTTGGTACTTGCGAACCATGCCTCATGGGAAAGATGACTAAAACTCCATTCTCCAGAACAATGGAGCGAGCAACAGATTTGTTGAAAATCATACATACTGATGTATGTGGTCCGATGAATGTTGAGGCTCGCGACGGGTATCGTTATTTTGTCACCTTCACAGATGATTTGAGCAGATATGGGTATATCTACTTGATGAAGCATAAGTCTAAAACATTTGAGAAGTTCAAAGAATTTCAGAGTGAAGTGCAAAATCATCGTAACAAGAAAATAAAGTTTCTATGATCTCATCGTGGAGGAGAATATTTGAGTTATGAGTTTGGTCTTCATTTGAAACAATGGGGAATAGTTTTGCAACTCACGCCACCCGGAACACCACAGCGTAATGGTGTGTCCAAACGTCGTAATCATACTTTACTAGATATGGTGCGGTCTATGATGTCTCATACTAATTTACCGCTATCATTTTGGGGTTATGCTTTGGAGACGGCTGCATTCACGTTAAATAGGGCACCATCTAAATCCGTTGAGACGACACCTTATGAACTGTGGTTTGGCAAGAAACCCAAGTTGTCATTTCTTAAAGTTTGGGGCTGCGATGCTTATGTGAAAAAGCTTCAACCTGATAAGCTCGAACCCAAATTAGAGAAATGTGTTTTCATAGGACACCCAAAGGAGACTGTTGGGTACACCTTCTATCACAGATCCGAAGGCAAGACATTCGTTGCTAAGAATGGATCCTTTCTAGAGAAGGAGTTTCTCTTGAAAGAAGTGAGTGGGAGGAAAGTAGAACTTGATGAGGTAATTGTACCTGCTCCCTTATTGGAAAGTAGTTCATCACATAAATCTGTTCCTGTGACTCCTACACCAATTAGTGAGGAAGCTAATGATGATGATCATGTAACTTCAGATCAAGTTACTACCGAACCTTGTAGGTCAACCACAGTAAGATCCGCACCAGAGTGGTACGGTAATCCTGTTCTGGAGGTCATGTTACTTGACCATGACGAACATATGAACTATGAGGAAGTGATGATGAGCCCAGATTCCGAAAAATGGCTTGAGGCCATGAAATCCGAGATGGGATCCATGTATGAGAACAAAGTGTGGACCTTGGTTGACTTGCCCGATGATCGGCAAGCCATCGAGAATAAATGGATCTTCAAGAAGAAGACTGACGCTGACGATAATGTTACTGTCTACAAAGCTCGACTTGTTGAGAAAGGTTTTCGACAAGTTCAAGGATGTAGCGACCAGACCTCAAACAGTCTGATCTCTGTGCTCAGGTGTCATCCCTGGATCAGTAATGCTGACACCACATAGTACTTGAAGGATTTATAACAGAGTAGCAATCACACACTTATTACATCGAATGTCTCAAGAGAGAACTTATTACAATAAAAATGGCTTAAGGCCATCTAATAACGATAACAGCGGAAGGCTTGGAAGATAAGCGAGTCCATCAACTCCAACGGCATCACTGAGTATAGAACCACGACCTAAAGGCACCTTACTGTCGTTGCGAAAAGTACGCAACATGAAGCGTTGCAGCCCGAAACGGGTCACACATGGAATATGCTGGCAATGTAACACATAGAGAGTAATGAAAGAATAAGCTATACTACATGCATATATGGCTGGTGGAAAGCTCTATGGTTATAGTTTTGCGTAAAGCCATTTTTTCCATACTACAAATGAATAAATTTTATTTAACTATCATGGTGGTTGTTAAACATTGAGAATGGTTGACAGCATCCTCAATCCCAATTAAGCATCATCATTAAAACCCAACAAAATTAATTAAAGTAACATGATGAGATTCACATGATAATCCAAGTACTAGATACACAAAACGTCCATAACCGGGGACACGGCTAACCATGATTAGTTTGTACACTCTGCAGAGGTTTGCGCACTTTTCCCCACAAGACTCGATCTCCTCCGTTGGATTTCTCGACTACATGGTGTTTGAGAAGCGGATGACCGAGACATAGTCTTCGAAGCGCTAGCACCTTACGATCGGGTAGACCGTACCAACCTACATCCCCTGCATCAGCTAGTCTACCACTGTAAGAGTTCGCATGACTTATTCAACTATGCTAGAGCCCATAGTAGCTTGTGGCTGCACATGGAAGTTTCTAGTATGAATAGTCTCATGATCCCTTTGAGCCTGGGTGGCGGTCCAAAATAAACAGGCAATCCTGGAATACCCAGGTACCTCAATCCACCCAGATGTGTGTTTAAGTTGCCACCTTAGATAAACCATTTATTAACAATCTCACATCTGTCATGGATATCACTCACCCAATCCACGTTGAGGGAGTCCTGGACTAGGGGGTGTCCGTATAGCCGAACTATCATCATGGCCGGACTCCAAGACTATGAAGATACACGATTGAAGACTTCGTCCCGTGTCCGGATGGGACTTTCCTTGGCGTGGAAGGCAAGCTTGGCGATACGGATATGTAGATCTCCTACCATTGTAACCGACTCTGTGTAACCCTAACCTATCCGGTGTCTATATAAACCGGAGGGTTTTAGTCCGTAGGACGAACAACAATCATACCATAGGCTAGCTTCTAGGGTTTAGCCTCCTTGATCTCGTGGTAGATCTACTCTTGTACTAGCCATATCATCAATATTAATCAAGCGGGGTAGGGTATTACCTCCATCGAGAGGGCCGAACCTGGGTAAAAACATCGTGTCCCTTGTCTCCTGTTACCATCCGCCTAGACGCATAGATTCGGGACCCCCTACCGAGATCCGCGGGTTTGACACCGACATTGGTGCTTTCATTGAGAGTTCCTCCGTGTCGTCACCGATAGGCCCGATGGCTCCTTTGATCATCAACAAGGACGCGGTCCGGTGAGACTTTTCTCCCGGACAGATCTTCGATTCGGCGGCTTTGCATGCGGGCAATTAAGCAGCCATCTGGAGCAGATCGAAGCTACGCCCGCCATCAGGTCAGATTTGGAAGTTTGAACTATCGGCCGATGTCCGTGGAGACTTGATATTCGACAGATTCGAGCGCGGCGGCGTGCCGCACTGTCTCGATGGGCATGATCTAGCTCTGCAGCTGAACAGTGCCCTGGAGGCCGCACCAGCATCTGCTCCAACCCTCAATCCGGAGCCGGATTCCTCGATCGAGGACGAGAGGTTGGACACCGCCTCGGACTACGATCTCTATGGCGATTGAGCGAACTCCATCCCTGTCGCTGCGAAGACCTTGACTCTGTGGTGCGGACTCCTCTCGGACTCCGAACCCTCCGCGCCCCGCCAATCGAATCCGATTGGGCGCGGTCATGGAGTTCACCGCCGCGGACATCTTTCAAAGACTCGCCCTTTGGCGACATCCTGAATTCACTAAAGTCTCTCTCTTTATTCGGAGAGCCCTGGCGGACTACGGACGGGAAGGTTGAGATACGGACGACGAAGAAATTCAACGCCCACCCACCACCCACCGTAGCCACTCGTCGATGATTTAACCGATATGCTCGACTTGACTCCAAGACATCGGCGGCATGGGCGGCGATGCGAGACGACAAGACCCGGCGCCTACACAGGCATCTGGAAGGCCACCTCGTCATCACGGCATATACATGGTGGACATCCCAAAAGATGGGAATGGCGATGGAATAACGAGGATGACCCTCCAAGAAGCAACCAAAGCGCCCGGCGTCGTGGCGCCGTTCTAAATCCGCCACAGCAAAAGCGGTGATTCCGCACGGAGATAATAACACCCGGACGGTGCGAGGACAACCCCTCCAGCGGGACTCGGCGCGGGAGGAGGAGAAGCAAGTCCGCCGACGGTCTGGCAGAAAGAGAGGTCGAGGGCGATAATTATCGCCTCCCTCCGAAGATGAGACAAGCCTCGGCGATGACGAATTTGTCGTGCACGAGGATCCCGTCGAACAGAGCGTTTCAAACGCAGGCTTATAGCCACGGCAAGCAGCCTCAAGAAAAAGCAGCAACAGCTTAGAGCTGACCAAGACCTGCTAGCTGACAGATGGACTAAAGTCCTTGCAGTCGAAGAGTATGAACTCGAACGCCCCTCCAAAAGCTACCCCAAACGCAGGCCGTTGCCTCGATCAGAGGAGGAAGCACCCAAGTCACCACCGCACGAAATGGCAGACCGGCCACCCCGTGGCCGCGACAGAGAAGCCTCTCGGCCTTCCGCTCAAGCCACACCCCGACGCCGCTCAAAAAGTACCAAGGCACGGGAAAACGCGCCGGACTTGCGAGATATATTGGAGGATAAGGCAAAACATACAAGATCGATCTACGGATCGCGTGGGCGCCCAACGACTCGGGATGATTACCGTCGCGCGGATCTGACAAACCCGGCCGGGCGAACACGATGAGACAAAGCTCATATGAGCTACGTCGTGATATAGCCCAATACAGAGGTGCCGCACACCCACTATGCTACACAGATGAAGTAATGGATCATCAAATCCCCGAGGGCTTCAAACTCGTAAACATCGAATCATACGATGGTACCACAGATCCTGCGGTCTAGATCGAGGACTATCTCCTCCATATCCACATGGCCCACGGTGATGATCTACATGCCATCAAATACCTCCCACTCAAGCTTAAAGGACCACCTCGGCATTGGCTCAACAGCTTGCCAGCAGAATCAATTGGTTGTTGGGAGGACCTGGAAGCCGCATTCCTTGATAACTTCCAGGGCACATATGTGCGACCACCAGACGCCGATGACCTCAGCCATATAATTCAGCAGCTAGACGAATCGGCCAAACAATTATGGACACGGTTCCTAACAAAGAAAAATCAAATCGTTGACTGTCCGGATGCAGAGGCCCTTGCAGCCTTCAAACATAACATCCGCGACGAATGGCTTGCCCGGCACCTAGGACAGGAAAAGCCGAAATCCATGGCAGCCCTCACGACACTCATGACCCGCTTTTGTGCGGGAGAGGACAGCTGGCTAGCTCGAAGCAACAACTTGGCCAAACACCCTGATAGTTCGGATACCAAGGACAGCAATGGCAGGTCGCGTCGCAACAAGAACAAGCGCCGCATTAACGGCGATAACGCTGAAGATACGGCCGTCAATGCCGGATTCATAGGCTCTAAACCCGGTCAGCAGAAGAAGCCATTAAAAAGAAATACCCAGGGCCCGTCCAACTTGGACCGAATACTCGATTGCTTGTGCCAGATACATGGCACCCCCGAAAAACCAGCCTATCACACCAACAGGGATTGTTGGGTGTTCAAGCAAGCAGGCAAGTTAAGTGCCGAACTCAATGACAAGGGGCTGCATAGCGATGACGAGGAAGAGCCCCGGCCGCCATACAATAGAGGAAAGAAGGGTTTTCCCACACAAGTGCGGACGGTGAACATGATATACGCAACCCATATACCCAAAAGGGAGCGGAAGCGTGCACTAAGGGACGTATATGCGATAGAACCAGTCGCCCCGAAGTTCAACCCATGGTCTTCCTGCCCGATCACCTTAAATCGAAGGGACCACCCCACTAGCCTCCGTCACGGCGGTTTCGCCGCATTGGTTCTTGGCCCAATTACTGACGGATTTCACCTCACCAGAGTCCTGATGGACGGCGGTAGCAGCCTGAACCTACTTTATCAGGATACAGTGCGCAAAATGGGTATAGACCCCTCAAGGATTAAACCTACAAAGAAGACCTTTAAAGGCGTCATACCGGGTGTAGAGGCCAATTGTACGGGCTCAGTTACACTCGAAGTTGTCTTCGGATCTCCGGATAACTTCCAAAGCAAAGAGTTAATCTTCGACATCGTCACGTTCCGCAGCGGCTATCATGCACTGCTCGGACGAACCGCATTTGCAAAGTTCAATGCGATGCTGCACTACCCATACCTCAAGCTCAAGATGCCAGGCCCTCGAGGAGTAATCACGGTCAATGGAAACACCGAACGCTCTCTCCGAACGGAGGAGCACACGGCGGCCCTCGTGGCGGAGGTACAAAGCAGCCTCTCACAGCAATTCTCGAGTCCGGCCACTAAGCGTCCAGACACTGTCAAGCGTGCCTGGAGTAACCTACAACAAGACCGTCTGGCACGATTCAAGCACGCTTAGCAATCCGGCCCCAACCCCAGCCCTCGTGAAATTGCAAAGCCAGTACTACGCGTACATAACTACGCTCTAGAGATACCATGGGCATAAGGGGAGGGGCACGACCACGGCACGCCCGGAATGCGGCTCAACGGCACCAGGGGCTCCCGATTGTGTCATTATTTTTCTTTTTTCTTTTTTCTCCCTTTTTCTTACTTTCAGGACTCCGTTTTCCAGAAGTCCTGCCCGGCACTAGAATCGCCGAACTCACGATGCAACAGACAGGGAAGCAGAAAGCCATGTCGAGTGTTCAGGTGGTCTCCATTACGAAGCATTATACCTGTTTTACATACCATCCCGCAGCTTACCCCTGGACGGGGACATGTTAGATAGTCCCATCCCTTGCTTATCGCACTATTTGCATCGTTCTGCCTTCATTGCAGTTAAAACAATACATAGCTTTTGCCTATTATTGCACTCCTTTCTTTATCTATATATATGTTCATTTCATGACATGTTGCACCCGTACACTTTGGTACGGCCAATACACCAGGGGCTTAAGTACCCCAAAATTATGGTGTGATAAGTCCGAACACTTTCACAAGTGCGGCACCCCGAACTTATAGCATTATATGAATCGGCTCTGAATCATGTCTTGGATCAATAGTTGGGTTTGCCCGGCTCCCGTGTTTTGGTACCTTACGTTCCGTTATATCGGCTAAGGTAGCACCGGGAGAACCACTGCGATTGTGCCCCAGTTGAGCTGGGTCGAGCACCTCAGTGGAGAAAGCTAAAACTGACCGTCATGATAGAGGCGAGAGCGATCGCTGTTCGAGAGGTTTTTGGGTCCTAAAGACTTATGCCGCTTAGAGCGAGGAATCGAATTGTCGGCCAAGGCGTGGATAGCGCCCGAACTCGATCTTCGAATACTAGGGCTTCACCGAAATTTAAAATTATAGAATTCTATGGCTAAGTGAGAGTGTTCAAGCATTATAAGTCCGGTTGCCTTGTTCGTTGTGTTGGCGCCTCCTAGATGGACCCAAGAATGGGAACAAGAGTGCTCAAGTTTATCCCGAACACCCCAAACCTTTGAAGGTAATATTTTAAATTAACAAGCGTTGCTTAGCGCATATGAACAAGTTTTCAGCGTCAGGATAACAAATGCGAGTCTATTCAAAATTACATCTTTGGAGCACTCATCCGCTATTCGGCGGGCACCCTTGAGAGGCCCTCATAGTACATTTCGGTGTGCGATGCTCCTTGCCCTTTGGTGGCCCGTCCGTCACAAGCTTCTCGCATCCAGCTTGCCCAGTGCACTTTAGCACGGGCAAGGGCCCAACGGACACCTTCAATGCAGACGGAGCGCTTGATGACTTCAATCTGGGACAAGGCGTCAACCAGCCGCCGCGACTAGCCCAAAGTAGCTCCTGTGCATGGCTTCTAATGGCCACGGCCGAACTATGAGGCCCTTCATGGCCTGTTCGGCGACCTTGTGGAGCTCGACCAGCTGCTTCACTGGTCGCTTAGGGGCACCGGATGTCCGCCTCGACATCTTGAGACCGAACACCTTTTCCGTCGAGCTCCCCTCCTTGGCGCGGTAGAATGCGGCAGCATCGGACACACTCACGGGAAAATCTGCGAATGCTCTGGAGAGCTCGAATCCTGGTAAGTAATAGGTAATTCACTTTCACATGCTTGCTTTGCATAAAGAATGCCTTACCGCCGCTATCTTCTTTAACGATTCAATTTCTTGGAGGGCTTTGTGGGCCTCGGCCTTAGCAACTTTGGCACTCTCAAGAGCCGAGGCAAGCTCGGACTCTTGGGTCTTGATTCACGCCCAAACCCTCGTGTTTTTCACGAGAGCACGGAGCTCTTGCCGCACCTCCGCCAGCTGCGCCTCCCCTTCTCTCGCTCGGTGCGCTCATGGCCGCTTTGCTTTGCCACGGACACCGCTTCCTTGTGGTCGCCACCTCGTTCGTGGCCCTGTAGTACCAAGTTATTCCTGTTATTTTTGCAACCAAAACCTTTTCTATAAGGTATTTCTTTAATAAGGTATTACTTACCTTCCTTGTCCTCGAGCTGCTTCTTGGCAAGGCCGTGCTCGTTCTCGGACCGCTCGAGGCTCGCTTCAATGAAGTGACCTCCATGATCGGTCTGGCGGCAGAGGTCAAAAGCAAGCAGCTTGCATTCCCATATTGACATACTTATGTTAGACTCCTGCATATATCTTTTAGATCCTTAGTCGGTTTTCTTTCCAAACACCGAACTAAGCATCAGAACTACTGCCTGTGCGGTAATATTTTTACATATTCTAAACTCACCTCAAAGCCTGTTAGAAGGCTGGTGCAGGCTTCGGTCAGCCCGCTCTTGGCGGACTGAATCTGTCCGGATCACCGCACTCATAACAATGCGGTGCTCCTCCTCGATGGGCTGTTAAGCGCCTCGATGCTATCCGGTGCCTCCGGTTGGGCGGAAGACACGGCGTCTTACCTTCTTACGAAGGAATCACAGTCTGGGACTCGGAACCGCTGAAGGTTCCGGCATGGAGTCGGGACGAGGGTCGGGCTTAGAGCCCCTGGGGGTCTCGCCCCCCACGCGCCTGGAGTCCGGGAGGTTGCCTTGTGGCGCCTCCTGCGCCACCTCCTCTTGACCAAGCCCCTCTCGGGGCATCACCTCGGCATCGTCCGCAGCGTGAGGCGATGAGGCGGCCGGAAGTGAAGTACTCTCCATTTCCGATGAACCCAGGGACCCGCTCGACGAAGCAGCGAATTCGCCCTTGGGCGGACTGCATAATTGTTCGGCATTAGAGAACACTATGCAATGATAAAAAAGCCATGGGTATCCGGACACTTACGATCTCGCCAGGGGCTTGGCCCTCTTTGGCCACTCCTCCTCGTCGTTGTCGACGTTGGTGGAGAAGTCCGGAGGAAGGGTTCTTCCTTCTTAGACCCTCCGGCCTCCCGGTTAGGCGGCCTTCCTTTTCCTCTCCTCTCCCTGGGAGAGGCTTTTTTCCTCCTCCTCATCCTCGGGAGAAGATTCGCTCGAATCGACAGCACCAAAGCGTCGGGAGCTCCTTGAGTTCCCATTGCCTCCTTCTTGGCCTTCTTCTCGGCACCACATTAGGTGCGGAGCCAGCAGCCCCGTCAATCAGGCGTCTGCTGGGTCTTCCGCAAAGGAGCCGGACAGTTAACCTATCTGGGCGTCTTGACCAGATCTGTTAAAGGTTAGGGAGTTTTAGATCCCACATAGAGTCAAACTATGAAAAAAGAATCCCATAAAGGGTAAAATAACTCACCTCGCTGGCTTGACGATGCGAGCTGAATCCGCGATCTTCGGTAGCGGATGTGGGAGCCTCGGCGCCCTTGAACAACACCTTCCAGGCGTCTTCGTATGTAGTGTCGAAGAGCCTTTTTAGAGTTGAGTGTTGTGCCGGATCGAACTCCCATAATTTGAAGGCCCGTTGTTGGCATGGGAGAATCCGGCGGATGAGCATCACCTGGATTACGTTGACAAGCCTGAGATTCTTGTCCACCAAGTTTGGACGCATGTTTGGAGTCCGGATAGCTCGTCCGAATTCCCCACGTCACGCCCAGTATCTTTCCATGACGAGAGCCGTGTGGGAAGCCAGATCTGAATCGGGGCCGCCGCCCATTTGGGGTTCTTGCGGCTCGGTGATATAGAACCACCCCGATTGCCACCCCTTTATTGTCTCCATGAAGGAGCCCTCGAGCCATAGGACTTTGGCCATCTTGCCAACCATGGCGCCTCCACACTCCGCTTGACGGCCGCCCACTACCTTCGGCCTAACATTGAAGATCTTCAGCCATAAGTGTCACATCCCTAGCTCTGGTATGCTCGAGGCTAGCTAGTCATGTGTGCATCATGTTTTCCATTTAAATTGAAATGAGGATTTGTGAAACCCTCAGAATCATTTTTAGAAATGACCTAAATAAAAAGTGCTCCAAAAGGGTCCAAGAAAATGCTCATGTTGCTCTCTGAAAATATTGGACAGAGATAAAAATCAAACCAATATTATTAGGAGCTCATAAGTATTTATTTTGGGCATTTGGAATTAATGCATAATTATTTGCATTGGATATATATATGTTATATATATATTATATATGTCCAATAATTATGCTAGTTGCTGAGGAGCTCTGGAATAATATAGTTAGCTCCTGCAAAAATTGGCATAAGGAAATAAAATGATTTAGTATTTTAATTAAATGAAAACAAATGTCAGAAAAATAGAAAAAGAAATAAAAGGGAAAAACCTTACGGACCTACTCAAGGCCCAGCTCTGTCTTTGGCCCGGCATCACAAGCAGCCCAAAGAGGTGGCCCAGCCCACTGGCCCCCCTCCTCTGTCGTCTTCGTCCTCGACAGGAGGATGGGCGCGTGCCCGACGCGCGCGCACCGCCGTGCCACCTCCTCCCTCCCTGCCTGCCTGTCCTCCCCCTCGTCGCGCTGGATGACCCGGACGACGCCACGCGACGCCCCGCACCTCACTCTCTCTCTCCCGTGCCTCTCCCCTCCTCTGGCTCCCTCTCCCTCTCTTCACCGAGTGCACGGAGAGCGCTGCACAGCCGCCGCCGTGGCCACCGCCACCTTCGCCCACGCGCCTGAAGCACCGCCGCATTGTCATCGTCCTCCCCGCCAAGTCACGCGAGCGGAAGCGCCCTGCAGCGTCGTCCCCGACCCTTCTTCCCCTCGGGCCGCCGTGGATCTCCGTCGCCGCTCGCCGCCGTCAGCGTCTTCCCCGAGCTCGCCATCGTCTCTTCAGGTCCCCTGTGAGACCCCCCACGTCGTTTCCCCCTTCTCCCCTGCCTCCCCGCGCTCTGTAGCCCCGCAGCCGCTCGAGCTGAGCTCCGGCCGCCGCCGCGAGCTCTGCTCCGGTGAGCTCCGGCCACCGTGCGACCTCCCGTCGCCTCCGCTGAATGCGGACGAGCCCGGGCTACGCCCCGGTGCCCTTAGCCGCCGCCCGTGGCTTCATAACGCAGACGCCGCGCGTCACGAGGTCGCCGGCGGCGACCTCGCCCGGCTGACAGGTGGGCCCTATAGGCGGTGATTAGCTTAGTGCTAATCACGCCTAGTTAACCAACGACATCGACCGGTGGGCCCCATGTTGGGGAGCGTAGTAATTTCAAAATTTTCCTACGATCACGCAAGACCACGGTGATGGCATAGCAACGAGAGGATAGAGTATCCGCCCACGTACCCTCGTGAGACCGAAAGCGGGCGTTATAACAACGCGGTTGATGTAGTCGTACTTCTTCCCGATCCAACCGATCCAAGTACCGAGCGTCACGGCACCTCCGAGTTCTGCACACGTTCAGCTCGATGGCGTCCCTCGAACTCCGATCCAGCCGAGTGTTGAGGAGAGTTTCGTCGACCGACGGCGTGGTGGCGATGATGATGTTCCACCGACGCAGGGCTTCGCCTAAGCTCCGCTACGGTATGATCGAGGTGTAATCTGGTGGAAGGGGCACCGCACACGGCTAAGGAGCGATCTAATCGATCAACTTGTGTGTCATGGGGTGCCCCTGCCTCTGTATATAAAGGAGGGAAGGGAGGGCTGGCCGGCAGGAGGGAGGCGCACCAGGTGTCCTACTCCTACTAGGAGTAGGATTCCCCCAAATCCTAGTCCAACTAGGGTTTGACCAAGGGAGAGGGAGAGAGGCGCCACCCCTTCTCCTAATCCTAATAGGACTAGGGAAGGGGGAAGGCTGACCAGCTATAGGGCCCCCTTTTCTCTTTCCCACTAAGGCCCATCAAGGCCCATTGACCCCCGGGAGGTTCGGTAACCCCGGTACTCGGTAAAATTCCCAATTTCACCCGGAGTGATTCCGAGTCAAACATAGGCTTCCAATATATCAATCTTTATGTCTCGACCATTTCGAGACTCCTCGTCATGTCCGTGATCTCATCCGGGACTCGAACAACCTTGGTACATCAACATCATAAAACTCATAGTAGCATCATCGAAGCGTTAGCGTGCGGACCCTACGGGTTCGAGAACTATGTAGACATGACCGAGACACCTCTCGGTCAATAACCAATAAGCGGGACCTGGATGCCCATATTGGTTCCTACATATTCTACGAAGATCTTTATCGGTCGGACCGCATAACAACATCGTTGTTCCTTTGTCATCGATGCGTTACTTGCCCGAGATTCGATCGTCGGTATCAATACCTAGTTCAATCTCAATTCTTGGCAAGTCTCTTTTCTCGTTCCGTAATACATCATCTCATAACTAACTCATTAGTTACAATGCTTGCAAGGCTTAGGTGATGAGCATTACCGAGAGGGCCAGAGATACCTCTCCGACAATCGGAGTGACAAATCCTAATCTCGAAATATGCCAACCCAACATGTACCTTCGGAGACACCTGTAATGTACCTTTATAATCACCCGATTACGTTGTGACGTTTGGTAGCACCCAAAGTGTTCCTCGGCAAACGGAGTTGCATAATCTCATAGTCATAGGAACATGTATAAGTCATGAAGAAAAGCACTAGCAACAAACTATACGATCAGGTGCTATGCTAATGGAATGGGTCATGTCAATCAGATCATTCAACCAATGATGTGATCCCGTTAATCAAATAACAACTCCTTGTTTATGGTTAGGAAACATAACCATCTTTGATTAACGAGCTAGTCAAGTAGAGGCATACTAGTGACACTCTGTAGGTTTATGTATTCACACATGTATTATGTTTCCGGTTAATACAATTCTAGCATGAATAATAAACATTTATCATGATATAAGGAAATAAATAATAACATTATTATTGCCTCTAGGGCATATTTCCTTGATCTCCCACTTGCACTAGAGTCAATAATCTAGATCACATCACCATGTGATTAACATCGATAGTTCACATCATCATGTGATTAACACCCATAATTCACATCGCCATGTGACCAAGACCCAAAGGGTTTACTAGATTCAGTAATCTAGTTCACATCGCTATGTGATTAACACCCAAAGAGTACTAAGGTGTGATCATGTTTTGCTTGTGAGATAATTTTAGTCAGCACGGTACATCACATTCAGAGCCGTAAGTATTTTGCAAATTTCTATGTCTACAATGCTCTGCACGGAGCTACTCTAGCTAATTGCTCCCACTTTCAATATGTATCTAGATTGAGACTCAGAGTCATCTAGATTTAAAACTTGCATCGACGTAACCTTTTACGACGAACCTTTTTCCACTTCCATAATCGAGAAACATATCCTTATTCTACTAAGGATAATTTTGACCGCTGTCCATTGATCTACTCCTAGATCTCTATTGCACTCCCTTGCCAATCTTAGTGGTAGGGTATGCAATAGATCTGGTACACAGCATGACATACTTTATAGAACCTATGGCTGATGCATAGGGAATGACTTTCATTCTATTTCTATCTTCTGCCGTGGTCGGGTTTTGAGTCTTACTCAATTTCACACCTTGTAACACAGGCAAGAACTCTTTCTTTGACTGTTCCATTTTGAACTACTTCAAAATCTTGTCAAGGTATGTATTCATTGAAAAACTTATCAAGCGTCTTTGATCTATCTCTATAGATCTTGATGCTCAATATGTAAGCAGCTTCACCGAGGTCCTTCTTTGAAAAACTCCTTTCAAATACTCCTTTATGCTTTGCAGAATAATTCTACATTATTTCGATCAACAATATGTCATTCACATATACTTATCGAAATCTTGTAGTGCTCCCACTCACTTTCTTGTAAATACAGGCTTCTCCAAAAGTCTCATATAAAACCATATCTTTGATCACACTATCAAAGCGTTTATTCCAACTCGAGATGCTTGCACCGGTCCATAGATGGATCGCTGGAGCTTGCACATTTTGTTAGCTCCTTTAGGATTGACAAAACCTTCGGTTGCATCATATACAACTCTTTCTTTAATAAATCCATTAAAGAATGTATTTTTGACATCCATTTGCCGATTTCATAAAATGTGGCGATTGCTAACATGATTCGACAGACATAAGCATCGCTACAGTTGAGTAAATCTCATTGTAGTCAACACCTTGAACTTGTCGAAAACCTTTTGCGACAAGTCGAGCTTTGTAGATAGTAATACTACTATCAGCATCATCTTCCTCTTGAAGATCCATTTATATAATATGGCTTGCCGATCATCGGCAACTCCATCAAAGTCCACACTTTGTTCTCATATATGGATCCCATCTCAGATTTCATGGTCTCAAACCATTTCGCATGAATCTGGGCTCATCATCGCTTCCTCATAGTTCGTAGGTTCATCATGGTCTAGTAACATGACTTCTAGAATAAGATTACCGTACCACTCAGTGCAGATCTTACTCTGGAAGACCTACGAGGTTTTAATAGCAACTTGATCTGAAGTTTCATGATCATCATCATTAACTTCCTCACTAATTGGTGTAGGAATCACTGGAACTGATTCCTGTGATGAACTACTTTCCAATAAAGGGAGAAGGTACAATTACCTCATCAAGTTCTACTTTCCTCCCACTCACTTCTTTCGAGAGAAACTTCTTCTCTAGAAAGGATCCATCTTAAGCAAAAAACTTGCCTTCGGATCTGTGATAGAAGGTGTACCCAACATTTTCTTTTTGGGTATTCTATGAAGACGCACTTCTCCGATTTGGGTTCGAGTTTATCAGGTGAAAACCTTTTCACATAAGCATCACAACTCAAACTTTAAGAAACGACAGCTTAGGTTTCTTTGCTAAACCATAGTTCATACGGTGTCATCTCAGCGGTTTAGATGGTTGCCCTATTAAGCGTGAATGCAGCTGTCTTCTAATGCATAACCCCAAAGCGATAGTGGTAAATCGGTAAGATACATCATAGATCGCACCATATCATAATAAAATACAGTTCTGACGTTCGGACACACCATAACGTTGTGGTGTTCCGGTGGCGTGAGCTGTGAAACTATTCCACATTGTTTTCATTGAAGACCAAACTCGTAACTCGAATATTCATCTCCACGATCAGATCGCGAAACTTTATTTTCTTGTTACGATGATTTTCCACTTCACTCTGAAATTCTTTGAACCTTTCAACTATTTCAGACTTATGTTTCATCAAGAAGATATATCCATATCTGCTCAAATCATCTTGTGAAGGTCGAAAATAACGATACTTGCCACAGTATCAACACTCATTGGATCGCATACATCGGTATGTATTATTTCCAATAAGTCAAGTATCTCGTTCCATTGTTCCGAACAACGGAGTTTCAGTCATCTTGCCCAAAAGGCACGGTTCGCAAGTATCAAATGATTCATAATCAAGTGATTCCAAAATCCATCGACATGGAGTTTCTTCATGCGCTTTACACCAATATGACCTAAGCGGCGATTGCCACAAATAAGTTGCACTATCATTATTAACTTTGCATCTTTTGGTTTCAATATTATGAATATGTGTATCACTATGATCGAGATCCAATGAACCATTTTCATTGGGTGTGTAACCATATAAGGTTTTATTCATGTAAGCAGAACAACAATTTGTTCTCTTACTTAAATGAATAACCGTATTGCAATAAACATGATCAAATCATATTTATGCTCAACACCAAATAACACTTATTTAGTTTCCACACTAATCCGAAAGTATAGGGAGTGTGCGATGATGATCATATCAATCTTGGAACTACTTCCAACACTCATCGTCACTTCCCTTCAACTAGTCTCTGTTTTATTCGTAACTCCTGTTTGAGTTACTAATCTTAGCAACCGAGCAGTATCAAATACTCGGGGCTACTATAAACACTAGTAAGGTACACATCAATAACCTGTATATCAAATATAACTTTGTTCACTTTGCCATCCTTCTTATCCACCAAATATTCAGGGGTAGTTCCGCTTCTAGTGACCAGTTCCATTGCAGCAAAAGTACTCAGTCTCAGGCTTAGGTCTAGACTTGGGCTTCTTCACTCGAGCAGCAACTTGCTTGCCGTTCCTTTTGAAGTTCCCTTCTTCCTTTGCCATTTTCCTTGAGACTAGTGGTCTTGTCAACCATCAACACTTGATGTTTTCTTGATTTCTACCTTCGCCGATTTTAGCATCGCGAAGAGCTCGAGAATCTTTTCGTCATCCCTTGCATACTATAGTTCATCACGAAGTTCTACTAACTTAGTGATGGTGACTAGAGAATTCTGTCAATCACTATCTTATCGGAAGATTAACTCCCACTTGATTCAAGCGATTGAAGTACTCGGACGATCTGAGCACATGCTCACTAGTTGAGCGATTCTCCTCCATCTTTTAGCTATAGAACTTGTTGGAGACTTCATATCTCTCAACTCGGGTATTTGCTTGAAATATTAACTTCAATTCTGGAACATCTCATATGGTCCATGACGTTCAAAACATCTTTGAAGTCCCGATTCTAAGCCGTTAAGCATGGTGCACTAAACTATCAAGTAGTCATCATATTGAGCCAATAGCGTTCATAACGTCGTATCGCTCATATTGAGCTAATAGCGTTCATAACGTCGCATCTGCTCCTGCAATAGGTCATCACCTAGCTGTGCATTAAGGACATAATTCTTCTGCGCAGCAATGAGGATAAACCTCAGATCACGGATCCAATCCGCATCATTGCTACTAACATCTTTCAATACAATTTTCTCTAGGAACACATATGAAAACATAGGGAAGCAACAACGCGAGCTATTGATCTACAACATAATTTGCAAAATACTACGGGACTAAGTTCATGATAAATTAAAGTTCAATTAATCATATTACTTAAGAACTCCCACTTAGATAGACATCTCTCTAGTCATCTAAGTGATTACGTGATCAAATCAACTAAACCATGTCCGATCATCACGTGAGATGGAGTAGTTTCAATGGTGAACATCAATATGTTGATCATATCTACTATATGATTCACGCTCGACCTTCGGTCTCCGTGTTCGAGGTCATATCTTATATGCATAGCTCGTCAAGTATAACCTGAGTATTCGCGTGCGCAACTGTTTTGCACCCGTTGTATTTGAGCGTAGAGCCTATCACACCCGATCATCACGTGGTGTCTCAAAGACGAAGAACTTTCATAGCGGTGCATACTCGGGAGAACACTTCTTGATAATTTTAGTGAGAGATCATCTTATAATGCTACCGTCAATCAAAGCAAGATAAGATGCATAAAGGATAAACATCACATGCAATCAATATAAGTGATATGATATGGTCATCATCATCTTGTGCTTGTGATCTCCATCGCCAAGCACCGTCATGATCACCATCGTCACCGGCGCGACACCTTGATCTCCATCGTAGCATCGTTGTCGTCTCGCCAACTATTGCTTCTCGACTATCGCTACCGCTTAGTGATAAAGTAAAGCAATTACATGGCGTTGCATTTCATACAATAAGCGACAACCATATGGCTCTGCCGATTGCCGATAACTTCGGTTACAAAACATGATCATCTCATACAATAAAATATAGCATCACGTCTTGACCATATCACATCACAACATGCCCTGCAAAAACAAGTTAGGCGTCCTCTACTTTGTTGTTGCAAGTTTTACGTGGCTGCTACGGGCTGAGCAAGAACCGTTCTTACCTCGCATCAAAACCACAGCGATACTTCGTCAAATAGACTCCGTTTAACCTTCTCAAGGACCGGGCGTAGCCACACTCAGTTCAACTAAAGTGAGAGAGCAGACACCCGCCGGTCACCTTTAAGCAACGAGTGCTCACGGCGGTGAAACCAGTCTCGCGTAAGCGTCTGGCGTAATGTCGGTCCGGGCGCTTCATCTCACAATACCGCTGAACCAAAGTATGACATGCTGGTAGGTAGTATGACTTGTATCGCCCACAACTCACTTGTGTTCTACTCGTGCATATGACATCAACGCATAAAACCAGGCTCGGATGCCCTTTGTTGGGGAGCGTAGTAATTTCAAAAATTTTCCTACGATCACGCAAGACCACGGTGATGGCATAGCAGCGAGAGGATAGAGTATCCGTCCACGTACCCTCGTGAGACCGAAAGCGGAAGCGTTATAACAACGCGGTTGATGTAGTCGTACTTCTTCCCGATCCAACCGATCCAAGTACCGAGCGTCGGCACCTCCGAGTTCTGCACACGTTCAGCTCGATGGCGTCCCTCGAACTCCGATCCAGCCGAGTGTTGAGGAGAGTTTAAATCGACCTGACGGCGTGGTGGCGATGATGATGTTCCACCGGCGCAGGGCTTCGCCTAAGCTCCGCCACGGTATGATCGAGGTGTAATCTGGTGGAAGGGGCACCGCTGCGGCTAAGGAGCGATCTAATCGATCAACTTGTGTGTCATGGGGTGCCCCTGCCCTATATATAAAGGAGGGAAGGGAGGGCTGGCCGGCCAGGAGGGAGGCGCACCGGGGTGTCCTACTCCTACTAGGGTAGGATTCCCCCAAATCCTAGTCCAACTAGGGTTTGACCAAGGGAGAGGGAGAGAGGCGCCACCCCTTCTCCTAATCCTAATAGGACTAGGGAAGGGGAAGGCTGCGCCAGCTATAGGGCCCCTTTTCTCTTCCCACTAAGGCCCATCAAGGCCCATTGACCCCAGGAGGTTCAGGTAACCCGGTACTCGGTAAAATTCCCAATTTCACCGGAGTGATTCCGGAGTCAAACATAGGCTTCCAATATATCAATCTTTATGTCTCGACCATTTGAGACTCCTCGTCATGTCCGTGATCTCATCCGGGACTCGAACAACCTTGGTACATCAACATCATAAAACTCATAGTAAGCTTGTCATCGAAGCGTTAAGCGTGCGGACCCTACGGGTTCGAGAACTATGTAGACATGACCGAGACACCTCTCGGTCAATAACCAATAGCGGGACCTGGATGCCCATATTGGTTCCTACATATTCTCGAAGATCTTTATCGGTCAGACCGCATAACAACATCGTTGTTCCCTTTGTCATCGATGCGTTACTTGCCCGAGATTCGATCGTCGGTATCCAATACCTAGTTCAATCTCGTTCTTGGCAAGTCTCTTTTCTCGTTCCGTAATACATCATCTCATAACTAACTCATTAGTTACAATGCTTGCAAGGCTTAGGTGATGAGCATTACCGAGAGGGCCAGAGATACCTCTCCGAGCAATCGGAGTGACAAATCCTAATCTCGAAATATGCCAACCCAACATGTACCTTCGGAGACACCTGTAATGTACCTTTATAATCACCCGATTCGTTGTGACGTTTGGTAGCACCCAAAGTGTTCCTCGGGCAAGCGGAGTTGCATAATCTCATAGTCATAGGAACATGTATAAGTCATGAAGAAAAGCACTAGCAACAAACTATACGATCAGGTGCTATGCTAATGGAATGGGTCATGTCAATCAGATCATTCAACCAATGATGTGATCCCGTTAATCAAATAACAACTCCTTGTTTATGGTTAGGAAACATAACCATCTTTGATTAACGAGCTAGTCAAGTAGAGGCATACTAGTGACACTCTGTAGGTTTATGTATTCACACATGTATTATGTTTCCGGTTAATACAATTCTAGCATGAATAATAAACATTTATCATGATATAAGGAAATAAATAATAACATTATTATTGCCTCTAGGGCATATTTCCTTCACCCCAGCCCCCTAATCTTTTAATGAGGCTTAAACTAACCCCCCTGTTTAACCCGTG
Organism: Aegilops longissima; assembly: GCA_021605205.1. NCBI lineage: Eukaryota > Viridiplantae > Streptophyta > Magnoliopsida > Poales > Poaceae > Aegilops > Aegilops longissima. The sequence continues at coordinate 480,246,648 of CM038677.1, read as the reverse complement.
TCACTGACGTGTGGACCCCACACGTCAGGTTTGACCAGTCAGCGCTGTTGACTTGCTGATGCAAGCATGACGCAGTGCTGACGCAATAATTATTTTACGGATTTAAATTAATCGGAAATTCAGAAAATGATTCAAACTTCAAAAAATCATAGAAATTCAACCATAACTCAGATTGAAATAATTTATATATGAAAAATTATCAGAAAAATGCAATCTTTCCATCCGTACTAGTATCATGCATGACAAACCAACTTATACATGATGTATAAGTGAAAACATGTAAATGGCATATATAAGAGCTTAACTTGGAGTTGCATTTGAACTCTTGGTTCAAATGGACCTCTTCCAAACTGAATGCTAGTTGCATTAGCTCAAACAACATCACATCTACATGCCATGTTCATGCATCATATTGTTGCATATGATTGTGTATTGATTGCCGGCACCGTTCCTTCTCGATAGGTCCTGCTCCGGAGACGTTCCAGAGTACCTGTCTGTGAAGCAGTGCCTCCCTTGTTGATATACCAGGCAAGCAAAACCCCTTGTTCATTCCGATACAATCCTACTCCCTCGCTCCTGCTCTCAGTTATTGCATTAGGACAACAACGATTCATCTGCTACTTTGTGCTCCGGTAGTTGAACCCATTCCTCTACATGACCTGTCATTGCCACAGTAAATAGTTGAAACCCACTAGCATGTGTAGGAGTTGATTGAGCCATGTTGTGTTCCTACCATGCTATGCCTGCTATTGCTTAGAGTTGTGTCGGTCGATTCATTGGGAATGAATTGGAGTGTTACGATATGTTACGATCTTTGAGAATGAAGTGTGTGAACACGATTTGGTAAAGGTAGCGGTGAGAGGCCATGTAGGAGTACATGGTGGGTTGTCTCTTGGAACCGTCCTAAAATCTTGAGTTCTATGTATGTTGTCCAATGACTCGATACTACCACACATTGGGTTCGTAACTTCGGCCCTCTCGACTTATTAATCAACTTGATCTCTGTCCGAGAGTCGCAACTAGTTTACGGTGTTTGTAGGTAGTGCTATTTTTCTACCAAGTGGCACTTTCGGCAGGGTGGGCTTGGGACAGACTAGGCACACGTGTCTGGTGTACCGAGTGGCACCGGATGGTGGGCTCGGAACCCTGCACACATCGTTTGGGGCCGTGGCGACACCCGGCCGGATCTCCTTGCGGATGGAACCGAATAGGTGATAAACCTGGACTAGAGTCTTGTGTGGTTAGTCGGTCGTGGCCGACACCCTCGCCGAGCTTCCGCTTGAAGGTTGCGAGATACATGGCGTGTATATGGCGGTAAGTGGCGAGGCGTGTGTGAAGAAGTACACCCTGCGGGGTTATCATGATCTATTGAATAGCCGTGTCCTCGGTTATGGACTTCTTGGATGCTTCGTGGTACATAGACAACTTGAAGTGGATACTCTAAAATGCTCAAGACAAGTGTGAGTGCTATGGATGGCCTTCTCGTATGGAGACGGGGATGAATCCATAGTAGTGTATTGTGTGGTGACTAGTGGACTCGTGTGCGCCATATCACCTCAAAGAAGTTCTTGTAGTCAAAGAACAGGATAGCCACAGAGTCAAAGCTGGCTTGCTGCAACTAAACTCCACATTACCTTCTTGATACTAATGCATGTATAATAGGATCGATGTAAGTCTTCTTGAGTACCTTTGTACTCACGTTGCTTTATTTATGTTTTTGCAGCGGAGACTTGGTCTTACTAGTAGTTCGCTTGGACTTGACGAGTAGCTTGTTACCTCAGCTACGATCTTGTACCCTTGGGAGGTCTTGTAGATAGTCGGGCTTCTCAGCCTTTTTCTTTTGTAGTTATGCGTACTCGGACATGTAATGCTTCCGCTTGTTGCTTGTATGCTTGAATGATGGGTCATGTGACCCTGTTTGTATTTATTGCTATGTGGCTCTTCTGAGCCTTTATCTATATGAGTTTGCGTTATGTTGTGATGCCATGTTGTACAGCACATACTTGCATGTTATGCATACGTGTAACTTGTATTGCTATGTGTGGGATCGACAACCTAGTTGTTTATCCTTGGTAGCCTCTCTTATGGGGAAATGTAGTCTCGTGCTTACGGCGATAGTAGTCCGCTACTGCCGGTTCACGGAGTCCCGCTAGCCCAAACACTACTGCTTGGACACTTGATGGCGGCATGTGTTTCACCGTTCCTATGTACGTCCCTTCGGGAAATGTCACGCGGTGATATTTGAGTCTGCCTAGCCTGCTACAGCCGGGATACGAGTCCTGTTAGCCCATGCTACAGCCCCAATTTATCGTTGATGACCGACATGCTCGATGTGATTCATGTATGCCTGTCCCCATAGGTTAGTGCCACTTTGGGTTCACGACTAGTCATGTCGGCCCGAGTTCTCTGTCATATGGATGCTAGCGACACTATCATATCGTGAGCCAAAAGGCATAAAGCGGTCCGGGCCATGGTAAGGCGACACCGTGGGAATACCGTGCGTGAGGCCGCAAAGTGATATGATGTGTTACATGCTAGATCGGTGTGACTTAGGATCGGGGTCTCGACAGCTTTGGTATCAGAGCCTGATTGCCTGTAGGATTTCCAAGCCAACCTGGTCGAAGTTGAGTCTAGAAATGCTTTAGTTATGTAGGGGAATTGATTGTGGGAGGGAACGTAAGGCTCTTTTTTACTCCTTATATCTCATGCCCTCCTGATCTGAGTCGTCCTATCTTTCCTACGGGGTTAAGGAACTAGGCTTTCTCTTCTGTCTATCAGGATCACGTGTTACTACTCCGTAGTCCCATAGGATTGGTTGATCAGAGTCATACCCCAGTTTTCGAGTACTTCCGGTGTAGTATGTTTAGTATTATCTCAGAACCTTTGAGTGGTGATGTTGAGTATGTTACTACCCCATTTTAGCAGGATGTCTCATTCTGAGCATTTCTTTGCCGTTATGCTGCGGAATTGCCCCGGAGTTCGAGAGTTACTAATGTCTTTGTCCTACATTTTGATCAGTAGTTGATGTTGATTCCGTCCTTGGTTTCGTTTCTCGGGATGTCATCGGTTAAGCGAAGTTTTGTTGCTCGTAGCGAACCACGGAGATGGTAGGGATGAGGATCCTCCGACCAGCCTTCATTGGCGAGTTCATGTTAGAGATGGAGAGGAACAAGCGTGAGTCTAACCGCTTGTTGCGCGTGTCGAGGAGAACACCGCACATCAGTCCAAAGGGTCGTAACCATTCATGATTTCATTCGCTTGCACCCACCTACCTTTCATCATTCCATCGAGCCACTCGATGCGGATGGTAGCTCCGTAGTATCACACACAAGTTCCGTTCTGCGACGTAGCTAAAAGTGACAAGGTCACCTATGCTGCATACCACGGAAGGTCATGCTAGTCTTTGGTGGCGAACTATGAGGCTATGCTTCCAGCTGGCGATTCCTACCGGAGAGATTTCACTTGAGGCTTTTCATGAGCATCACATCCTCAAGCCCTCATCGATCGCAAGAGAGAAGAGTTCTGTAGTTTCACCCAGTAAGATGGCTGTTGATGCTTATAGTAGAGAGTTTGAGAACCTCGCCGCTATGCTCTGAGAGGAAGTGTCCACGGACGCCAAGAAGCGAGCTAGGTTTGGAAGGTCTCAACCCCAAGTTGCGTCGTGATCTCCACCTACATCATTGTGATACATTCCAAGCTCTTGTGAACAAGGCCATTAATGCGAGACAGCTCAGCTCACTTACGAGGAGTCTCGTAAGCACACTGTGAGTTGGGATCTTCTTCGGTTCTAGTTCTCGAAGCGCGGATTTGGATTCGAACTCCGCTCTTCCTCCTGGATATACACCGAGGCCATCCTATGTGGTGCCTCACCCAGTTCAGCAGTATGCTCCACCCAGGCCTATTGGTAGACCGCTTATCAATGCGGGTCCACGTCCAACTTCAGGGACTTGCTTCACATGCGGAGAGCCAGGACACTATGCACGGATCGCTCTCGGACCGATTATGCTCCACCCAGCTGAGAAGACTGTTGGCTGTGTTAATCCATCAAGCAAGACGATCAGTGTCAAGTCAGCCCCCACTGAACGTGGATGTGTGCATCACGTCTCAGCTAAAGACGCTCATGATGATCCAGATGTCGTTCTTGGTACACTCCTTGTCAACTGCCATCCAGCTTCGGTTCTATTCGATATTGGAGCATCTCACTCCTTCATCTCTGAAGGCTATGCTCGTTTGCACGACATGTCATTTTGTGATATGCCAACTCCGCTTGAAATCCAAACCCCAGGGTCTAGATGGCAAACCACCAGAATCAGCTATGGTAATGAAATCCTTGTTGACAGACTTGTATTCCTTGCATCACTTGTAGCCCTCAAGTCCTCGATATTAACATCATCTTGGGTATGGATGGATGACAGCTCATCATGCCAAGATTGATTGTTACACTAGATCTATTCAGCTTACACACCCATCGGCAAGATAGTCACATCTCCACTAGAGTTGCAAAGCGTCAACTCTATTCTCTTAATGCCAGCCCTCTTCCGGACCTTGAAGATATCCGGTAGTCCGTGACTTTCCGGATGTCTTTCGGAGGAACTGCCGGTGTTCCACTGGCGAGAGATGTAGAGTTAAATCATAGATCTTTTCCGAGGAACGCTCCAATCTCTAGGAGACCTTACAAGATGGCACCCTTAGAACTAGCGAGCTTAAGAAACAACTTGATGAGTCCTTGCAAAAGGGTTTCATCCGTCCTAGTTCTTCTCCTTGGGCTTGCCCCGTCCTCTTCGTCAAGAAGAAGGATGGTACGGACCGGATGGTTGTAGATTATCGTCCCGTTAATTTGGTCACAATAAAGAACAAGTATCCGCTCCCCAGGATTAACGACCTGTATGATTAGCTCGCTGGATCCTCAGTCTTCTCCAAGATGGATTTGAGGTTAGGCTACCATCAAATCAAGATCAGAAACGGGGACATCCCCAAGACAGCCTTTGTCACTCGTTATGGCCAGTACGAGTACACCGTCATGTCCTTTGGTCTAACCAATGCTCCAGCTACATTCTCCCGCTTGATGAACTCGATCTTCATGGAGTACCTAGATAAATTTGTCGTGGTTTACCTCGATGATATTCTTATTTACTCGAAGAACGAGGAAGAGCATGCCGAACATCTTAGACTTGTGTTAGAAAAACTCAGAGAGCACCGCCTTTATGCCAAGTTCTCCAAGTGTGAATTTTGGTTGCCGAAGTGACCTACCTAGGCCACGTAATCTCGGTAAGGGCATTGCTGTCAATCCGAGAGAGTTCAGGCCGTTCTCGATTGGACTCCACCTGAAACCGTTAAACAAGTTAGGAGTTTCCTTGGTCTAGCCAGCTATTATCGCCGGTTTGTTGAAAACTTCTCCAAAGTAGCCAAACCCCTCACAGAACTTCTCAAGAAAGATAAAAAGTTTGAGTGGTCCCCACAGTGTGAGTACAGTTTTCGGGAACTAAAAACGCGCGACTTACGCTCCCATACTTGTGCCACGGTTTCACTAAAGACTTTGTTATCTCTGCGGCGCCTCACAGCAGGGACTAGGTTGCATCCTTATGCAGGATCGTCATGTGATTGCCTATGCATCTCGTCGATTGCATCCACATGAAGAGAATTATCCTACACATGATCTAGAGCTTGCGGCCGTAGTCTATGCACTCAAGACACTGGCGACATTACCTTCTTGGTAGCGTTGCGAGATCTACACCGATCACGAGTCTTAAGTATATCTTCACCCAACCAGATTTGAACCTTAGGCAAAGGCGTTGGTTGGAGTTGATCTCAGATTATGATCTAGGGATTACCTACACCCGTGCAAAGCCAATGTCATGGCTGATGCGCTAAGTCGTAAATCCTATTGCAACAATCTCATGTTGCGGCGAGGTCAACCATTTCTCCATGAGGAATTCGTAAGCTTAACCTTCACATTGCTCCTCACGGTTCCTTTCTACCTTGGTGGCGAAACCTACTATTGTGGATCGTATCATAGAAGTCGAAGCATGATCGGGAATCTCCGAATTAAGAAAAATATCTCCAAGGGAGTAGCTGGTTGTTTCTCTATGGATGAGCGAGGTGTTGTTTACTTTGGGAACCGCTTGGTGGTTCCCAAGAGTCAACAGATCAACAAGCTGATTCTTAAGGGCGCATGAATCCCCTCTCACAATTCATCCCGGTAGTACTAAGATGTATCATGACCTCGCCGGAGGTTACGGTGGACTAGGATGAAGAGAGAAATCGCTCGGTTTATTGCTAAGCTGCGGCGTTTGTCGTCGCGTTAAGCGAGCATCAAAGGCCTCTTGGCACCCTTGACCTTTAGCCATTCACGAGTGGAAATGGGATAAAGTTGGTATGGACTTCATCACCGGCTTTCCCGGGACCAAGAAAGGGAATAACGCTATCTTCATAGTCGTTGATCGTCTTTCCAAAGTGGCTCACTTCCTTCCTGTTCGAGAGAGTATCACCGCTGGTCAGCTCGCTGACTTATATATTTCTCGAATACTGTCACTTCATGGTGTTCCACTAGAGATCAATTCAGACCGTGGCAGTCTTTTCACTTCTCATTTCTGGGAGAGCTTCCAAACTGCCATGGGCACCCATCTTTCCTTCAGTACCGCTTTCCACCCTCAGTCAAGTGGTTAGGTGGAAAGGGTCAACCAAATTCTCGAAGACATGCTTAGAGCTTGCGTTATCTCATTCGGTATGGATTGGGAGAAATGCCTTCCTTTCGCCGAGTTTGCTTATAACAATAGCTATCAATCCAGTCTCAAGAAAGCTCCTTTTGAGATTCTCTATGGGCGAAGATGTCGAACACCCTTGAACTGGTCGAAACGGTGAAAGACAATTCTTTGGACGGACATGATCCGGAGGCGAAGAGCAAGTTCGCATCATTCGTGAGAATTTGAAAACAGCCCGATCTCGTCAAAGAGCGATATGACCGTCGTCATAAGGAAGTGGCTTATGAAATTGGCGACCAAGCTTACCTTCGGGTTACTCCTCTAAAGGGTACCCATCGTTTCGGTATCAAGGGCAAGTTGGCTCCTCCTTACATTGGTCCTTTTCGCATTCTCGCTAAACGAGGAGAGGTTGCCTACCAATTGGAACTACCCCCACATCTTTCCCGAGTGCACGATGTCTTCCACGTCTCTCAACTTAGGCGTTGCTTCTCGGATACTATCCGCGGAGTGGACCACGAAACGCTTGATCTCCAAGATAACCTCACATACCGAGAGTACCCGGTTCGCATTCTTGATCAAGCAGAGCATGTTACCCGACGTCAGAACATCAAGTTTCTCAAGGTTCGATGGTCTCATCATTCCAGAGAGAAGCTACTTGGGAGCGAGAAGATCGTCTTCATTCGAGTACCCGCTTTCTTTCCGTCGACCCCTGAATCTCGGGACGAGATTCTTTCAAGTGGGGGCGAGTTGTCACATCCCTAGTTCTGGTATGCTCGAGGCTAGCTAGTCAAGTGTGCATCATGTTTTCCATTTAAATTGAAATGAGGATTTGTGAAACCCTCAGAATCATTTTTAGAAATGACCTAAATAAAAAGTGCTCCAAAAGGGTCCAAGAAAATGCTCATGTTGCTCTCTGAAAATATTGGACAGAGATAAAAATCAAACCAATATTATTAGGAGCTCATAAGTATTTATTTTGGGCATTTGGAATTAATGCATAATTATTTGCATTGGATATATATATATGTTATATATTATTAGGAGCTCTGGAATAATATAGTTAGCTCCTGCAAAAATTGGCATAAGGAAATAAAATGATTTAGTATTTTAAGTAAATCAAAACAAATGTCAGAAAAATAGAAAAAGAAATAAAAGGGAAAAACCTTACGGACCTACTGCTGGCCCAGCTCTGTCTTGGCTGGCCCGGCATCACTTGTAGCCCAGCCAGCTGGCCAGCCCCACTGGCCCCCTCCTCTGTCGTCTTCGTCCTCGGCGGGAGGATGGTAGCGTGCCCGACAGCCAGCACGACCGCCGCCGCCGCCACTTCCTCCCTCCCTGCCTGCCTATCCTCCCCCTCGTCGCGCTGGATGACCCGGACGACGCCACGCGACGCCCCGCACCTCACTCTCTCTCTCCCGTGCCTCTCCCCTCCTCTGGCTCCCTCTCCCTCTCTTCACCGAGCGCACCGGAGAGCGCCGCTGCTCGCCGCCGTGGCCACCGGCCACCCCTCGCCCTGCCGCTGCGCCCAAAAGCACCGCCGCATCGTCATCGTCCTCCCCGCCAAGTCACGCGAGCGGAAGCGCCCTGCAGCATCGTCCCCGACCCTTCTTCCTCCTCGGGCCGCCGTGGATCTCCGTCGCCGCTCGCCGCCGTCAGCGTCTTCCCCGAGCTCGCCGTCGTCTCTTCCGGTCCCCTGTGAGACCCCCACGTCGTTTCCCCCTTCTCCCCTGCCTCCCCGCGCTCTGTAGCCCCGCAGCCGCTCGAGCCGAGCTCCGGCCGCTGCCGCGAGCTCTGCTCCGGTGAGCTCCGGCCACCGTGCGACCTCCCGTCGCCTCTGCTGGATGCGGACGAGCCCGGGCTACGCCCCGGTGCCCTTAGCCGCCGCCCGTGGCTTTATGTAATGCGGACGCCGCTTGCGTCACGAGGTCGCCGCCGGCGACCTCGCCCGGCCTGACAGGTGGGCCCTATCGGCGGTGATTAGCTTAGTGCTAATCACCGCCTAGTTAACCATCGACAACGACCGGTGGCCCTGACCCCTAATCTTTTAATTAGGCTTAAACTAACCCCTGTTTAACCCGTGTCACCGGCGTGTGGACCCCCACGTCGGGTTTGACGATCAGCGCTGTTGACTTCTTGGCGCAAGCATGACGCAGTTGATCTTGGCGCAATTATTTATTTTACGGATTTAAATTAATTAGGAAATTCCGAAAATGATTCAAACTTCAAAAATCATATAAATTCAAGCGTAACTCAGATTGAAATAATTTATATATGAAAAATTATCAGAAAAATGAAATCTTTCCATCTGTACTAGTTTCATGCATGACAAACCAACTTATACATGCTGTATAAGTGAAAACATGTAAATGGCATATATAAGAGCTTAACTTGGAGTTGCATTTGAACTCTTGGTTCAAATGGACCTCTTCCAAACTGAATGCTAGTTGCATTAGCTCAAACAACATCACATCTACATGCCATGTTCATGCATCATATTGTTGCATATGATTGTGTATTGATTGCGGCACCGTTCCTTCTCGATAGGTCTGCTCAGGAGGCGTTCAGTACACATGCGTGAAGCGGTGCCTCCCTTGTTGATATACCGGGCAAGCAAAACCCTTGTTCATTCCGATACAATCCTACTCTCTCGCTCCTGCTCTCAGTTATTGCATTAGGACAACAACGATTCATCTACTACTTTGTGCTGCGGTAGTTGAACCCATTCCTCTGCATGACTTGTCATTGCCACAGTAAATAGTTGAAACCCACTAGCATGTGTAGGAGTTGATTGAGCCATGTTGTGTTCCTACCATGCTATGCCTGCTATTTCTTAGAGTTGTGTCAGGTCTGATTCATTGGGAATGAATTGGAGTGTTACGATATGTTCTGATGCTGAGAATGAAGTGTGTGAACACGATTTGGTAAAGGTAGCGGTGACAGGCCATGTAGGAGTACATGGTGGGTTGTCTCACTGGAACTGTCCTTAAGCACTGAGTTCTATGTATGTTGTCCAATGACTCGATACTACCACACATTGGGTTCCGGTAACTCGGCCCCTCACGACTTATTAATCAACTTGATCTCTGTCCAGGAGTCGCAACTAGTTTCGGTGTTTGTAGGTAGTGCTATTTTTCTATCGAGTGGCACCCGGCGAGGTGGGCTTGGGACAGACTAGGCACACGTGGCACTGGTGTACCGAGTGGCACCGGATGGTGGGCTCGGGAACCCTGCACACATCGTTTGGGGCCGTGTGCAAACACCCGGCGGATCTCCTTGCGGATGGAACCGAATAGGCGATAAACGGACTAGAGTCTTGTGTGGTTAGTCGGTCGTGGCCGACACCCTCGCCGAGCTTCCGCTTGAAGGTTGCGAGATACATGGCGTGTATATGGCGGTAAGTGGCGAGGCGTGTGTGAAGAAGTACACCCTGCGGGGTTATCATGATCTATTGAATAGCCGTGTCCTCGGTTATGGACTTCTTGGATGCTTCGTGGTACATAGACAACTTGAAGTGGATACTCTAAAATGCTCAAGACAAGTGTGAGTGCTATGGATGGCCTTCTCGTATGGAGCGGGATGAATCCATAGTAGTGTATTGTGTGGTGACTAGTGGACTCGTGTGCGCCATATCACCTCAAAGAAGTTCTTGTAGTCATAGAACAGGATAGCCACAGTGTCAAAGCTGGCTTGCTGCAACTAAACTCCACATTACCTTCTTGATACTAATGCATGTATAATAGGATCGATGTAAGTCTTCTGAGTACCTTTGTACTCACGTTGCTTTATTTATGTTTTTGCAGCGGAGACTTGGTCTTACTAGTAGTTCGCTTGGACTTCAACGAGTAGCTTGTTACCTCAGCTACGATCTTGTACCCTTGGGAGGGTCTTGTAGATAGTCAGGCTTCTCAGCCTTTTTCTTTTGTAGTTGTCTGTACTCAGACATGTAATGCTTCCGCTTGTTGCTTGTATGCTCTGAATGATGGGTCATGTGACCTCTGTTTGTATTTATTGCTATGTGGCTCTTCTGAGCCTTTATCTATATGAGTTTGCGTTATGTTGTGATGCCATGTTGTACAGCACATACTTGCATGTTATGCGTACGTGTAACTTGTATTGCTATGTGTGGGATCCGACAACCTAGTTGTTTATCCTTGGTAGCCTCTCTTATGGGGAAATGTAGTCTCGTGCTTACGGCGATAGTTGTCCGCTACAGCCCGGTTCACGGAGTCCTGCTAGCCCAAGACACTACTGCTTGGACACTTGGTGGCGGCATGTGTTTCGCCGTTCCTATATCTGTCCCGGGAAATGTCACGCGGTGATATTCGAGTCTGCCTAACTGCTACAGCCGGGATACGGAGTCTGTTAGCCAGTGCTACAACCCGAATTCATACGTTAATGACCGACATGCTCGATGTGATTCATGTATGCCTGTCCCCATAGGTTAGTGCCACTTTGGGTTCATGACTAGTCATGTCGGCCGGGTTCTCTGTCATATGGATGCTAGCGACACTATCATATCGTGAGCCAAAAGGCATAAGCGGTCCTGGGCCATGGTAAGGTGACACCCGTGGGAATACCGTGCGTGAGGCCGCAAAGTGATATGATGTGTTACATGCTAGATCGGTGTGACTTAGGATCGGGGTCCCGACAATAAGCCAAAGTGGGGCTGGATGCAGAGGAAGGCCTCGCACACGACGATGAACGCCGAGATGTTGAGGATGAAATTCGGGGCCAGGTCGTGGAAGTCCAGGACGTAGTAGAACATGAGCCCCCGGACAAATGGGTGAAGTGGAAAACCTAGTCCGTGGAGGAAGTGGGGGAGAAACACCACCCTCTCATGGGGCCTGGGGTTGGAATGAGCTACCCGCGCCGGGCAGCTTTGGCTTGTGATGTTCTTTGGATAAGTATCCGGCCTCCCACAGCTTTGTGGTGTGCCCCTCCGTGACGGAGGAGGCCATCCACCTGCCTCCCGCTCCGGACATGGTTGGAGAAGGTTGAGGTGGGGTGTGCGGACTTGGACGCTGGAGCTCGAAAAGCGAGAATGGATGAGCAAAGGAGGAAGAAGGCGTGGGTGAAAAGGTGGATCCTTATCCCTTATATGGACGGACGAAGCTATCGTCCCCACCAACTGGTAAAACTCGCTTGTCTCCCAAGCGCCGTAATCAATGGCGCGGATGGGTTACCCACGTCCGTATTGATGGGAATCCGGAATAAGGGGCACGATCTATGCTTTGATAAGGCGTCCTGTGGAAACCGCCTCGCTAAACGCTGGCGAGGTGGAGCAGTAAAAAGATTCATATAAAGGCTCGCCCGGTGTGATGTCACGCCGCTGAATACGTCGGCAGATCTGTGCAAAAATTATTCTCTCTATGGTGGTATGTGGAACTTGTTTTGCGAGCGGACGCTATCTGGTGTTCAAAACCTTCTACGAAGAATTCGGAGGAGGAACCCGCTTTGCAATGCGAAGACAATATCGCGCGGACTCGTCGTCATTGAAGCCTGGTTAGAGGGCTCTTGAGGAGTCTGGACTAGGGGTGTCCGGATAGCCGAACTATCATCACGGCCGGACTCTAAGACTATGAAGATACAAGATTGAAGACTTCGCCCCGTGTCCGGATGGGACTTTCCTTGGCGTGGAAGGCAAAGCTTGGCGATACGGATATGTAGATCTCCTACCATTGTAACCGACTCTGTGTAACCCTAACCTATCCGGTGTCTATATAAACCGGAGGGTTTTAGTCCGTAGGACGAACAATAATCATACCATAGGCTAGCTTCTAGGGTTTAGCCTCCTTGATCTCGTGGTAGATCAACTATTGTAATACTCATATCATCAATATTAATCAGGAAGGAGTAGGGTATTACATCCATCGAGAGGGCCCGAACCTGGGTAAAAACATCGTGTCCCTTGTCTCCTGTTACCATCCGCCTAGACGCACAGTTCAGGATCCCCTACCCGAGATCCGCCGGTTTTGACACCGACACACGTCTACTAGCATAGCATGGCATAAGAAGCAAACGTAGAAGTAACTCCCAAAGGTTTAATAGTAAAACGGGTAATAGGTACTACCTCATCTACTTCACATCCCACAATTTAATTAGATCCTAATCATGAAATGTTTGAGGATTGATCTAATGCAATAAAAACTGGGCAGTAGAAAGGTATGATCAAAGTGTTACTTGCCTTGCTGACGATCCGCGAAACCTAGAGATTCGAAGTAACAGGCGGCGCACTCCGGGTACTCTATCGCAAATAAACAAACAAGCATACAATAAGTACTCATCTAATGCACAGGTAAAACTCAAATAAGATATCTAACCAGAAAGTTCAACTTAAGAACTCCGGTTTGCAAAAAGAATCAAATCAAACGAAGCAACGAAAGTCAAACGACGAAAAAAAAACAACTTCGTTTTACTAATCTGCACTTAAGTCAAATTTTACAGAAGCAAAAACTTGTTTAAGTTGGTTAAGCGGAAAGAGGGTTTCGAGACGAAACTCCGGGCGCTTGAATCGTCTGATTTCGATAAACGAGTGAAAAGTTATACTAAAACGAAAATTAGATCAGAAATCGCGATCTGAAATAATCACGGAAAATCCGAGAAAAAGAAAAACGACGAACAGATTAACGAACGAACGTTCGTTATCTGGATCTAAACGATAAACATGTTCGTTAAAACGAACTAACGAGCGAACGCTCATTAAATAAATAAATCGGAAAAAACCGATCTATAAAAAACGAAACTTAAAAAAATAAACCGCGGTTAAATAAAAAAACCGGGCGGTTTTCTGAGGAAAACCGCCGGCGACGGCGACTACTCGGGCGGCGGGTCCGGCGAGGCGGCGGGCGGCTCGTGGCGAGCGAGCAGGGCGGAGGCGGCGGCGGCGGCAAGGGCGGCGCCGCGCTAGGCTTTGGGGCGTGGCGGCTGCGGGCTGGTGGGCTGGCTCGGGGCCCAGGCGGCGGCTTATAAAGCCCGGCCAAGTGAGTCTGGCGATTACGCCCAAGGTCGGTTCGGAACTTAAAAAAAAAAATTAATTTCACGCAGAAAAACTAACGAAAGAAATACTAAACGGACTCCAAAAATCCCGAAATAAATTTTCCCCGACTTCTAAAATCAACCGGACAAAGTGAAAATTTATTTGGGGCCTAAATGCAATAAAAAACGCATATTTTTCCTAAATTCAAATAAAATAGCGAAAACTCCGAAATAAAATCTTATTTGATTTTATTATTAAATCCTTAATATTTATTTATTTTGGGAAAGTCATTTTATTCCCTCTCTCATATTTTTTTGTAATATAAATAATTGAAGATAAAATAATTAAAATTAAATGATCCTAATCTCAAAATTTGAGAAAACTCAAATATGAAAATAACGAAATCCCCAACTCTCTCCGTGGGTCCTTGAGTTACGTAGAATTTCTAGGATCAAAACCAAAAGCAAACAATATATGATATGCAATGTTGATCTAGTGTATAACATTGCAAATTGAAAATTTGGGATGTTACAAACCTACCCCCCTTAAGATGAATCTCGCCCTCGAGATTCAGGTTGGCTAGAAAATAGGTGAGTGTGGTCGTTCAGCAAATCTTCCTCTCGCTCCGAGGTGGCTTCATCCTCTGTGTGGTGGCTCCACTGAACTTTGCAAAACTTGATAACCTTGTTGCGGGTGACTCGGCTGGCAAACTCAAGAATCTTAACTGGTTTCTCCTCATAGGTCAAATCGTTATCCAACCGAAACGCCCTCCAACGGCACAGTATCCCTCGTGTATATCAGCCATCTCGCGTGGCACTTCTTGGTGAGAAACATGGAACACATCATGAACTCCTGACAATCCTTTGGGAAATTCCTACTTGTAGGCCACTTCTCCCATACGTTCCACAACTCGGTATGGTCCTACAGAACGTGGCGCTAACTTTCCCTTAACACCAAAAATGCTTAATTCCCCGAAGTGGAGATACTCAAAGATAAACTCGGTCTCCGACTTCGTAAACTGTCTCCTTGCGTTTAGAATCTGCGTAGCTCTTCTGCCTGGACTGGCTACCTTGAGCCTATCGTGAATCAACTTCACCTTCCGTTCAGACTCCTTAATCAAATCCGGTCCAAACAACTGGCGGTCTCCAACTTCGTCCCACGACAACGGTGTCCTGCACCTCCTTCCGTACAAGGCTTCAAAAGGGGCCATCTTCGAACTGGATTGATAGCTATTGTTGTAAGAGAACTCTGCATATGGCAAGTTGTCATCCCAACTTGATCCATAATCTAGCGCACAGGCTCTTAGCATATCCTCCAAAATCTGATTGACTCTCTCGGTCATCCATCATGCGTGGATGAAAAGCTGTCTTGAACTCTAGCCTGGTACCCAAAGTTTCGTGCAACTGATTCCAGAACTTTGAGGTAAACTGGGTTCCTCTATCTGATACGATGCTCCTCGGAACTCCATGTAAGCATACGATTCTGGTCATGTATATATTCGCCAACTTAGCACTAGTGTAAGTGGTCTTTACCGGGATGAAATGAGCTACCTTTGTCAATCGATCAACTACAACCCAAATTGAGTCATAGCCTGAACGAGTCCTGGGTAATCCCGTGATAAAATCCATGCCTAACTTATCCCACTTCCATTCGGGTATCGGCAATGGCTGTAACAATCCTGCTGGCTTTTGATGCTCTGCCTTTACTCTCTGGCATACATCACAAACTGCTACATACTCCGCAATATATTTCTTCATTCCGGTCCACAAGAAAGTATCCTTCAAATCCAAATACATCTTGGTATTTCCTGGGTGAATCGAATATGGTGAATCATGGGCCTCTTGCAGAATTAACTTCCTGATCTCTGGGTCATTTGGCACATAAACTCGGTCCTCAAACCATAGGGTATCGTGTTCATCCTTTCCTTTGCTCATTTTCTCCTTTATAGAGGCAATCTCCTTGTCTGTCTTCTGAGCTTCTCTGATTTTATCCATCAAAGTCGACTGAATCTCCAATGCTGCTACATAGCCTCTCGGAACTATCTCCAAACATAGCTCACGAAGATCCTCGGCTAACTCCTTTGGCAACTCTCCGTCATTAGTGTATTGACATGGCTCTTACGGCTCAATCGTCGGCTACTACATTAGCCTTTCGGGATGATAATGCAATCTCATATCATAATCCTTGATGAGTTCCAACCATCTCCTTGTGTCTGAGGTTTAACTCCTTCTGAGTGAAAATGTACTTCAAACTCTTGTGATCCGTGTACACCTCACAATGGTTTCCAATGAGGAAATGTCTCCATGTTTTCAATGCATGCACTACGGCTGCTAACTCCAAATCATGCGTGGCATAATTCAATTCGTGAGGTTTCAGGTTGTCGTGAAGCATCTGAAACAACTCTTCCCTCTTGCATAAGCACGGCTCCAAGTCCTCGGCGTGAGCGTCGCAATACACCTCATAATCCTTGTTACGACTGGCAGAATCAACACCGTGAGGTAACCAAGCGTTTCTTCAACTCCGGAAACTAGCCTCACACTCCTCGGTCCATATGAACTTGGTATCCTTCTTCAACAACTCCGTCATAGGCTTTCCAATCCTTGAGAAGTTCTCAATAAATCTCCGGTAGTATCCTGCGAGTCCAAGGAAACTCGGATCTCTCAACTGTTGTTGGTGCTTCCCAATTTATTCTGGTGATAACCTTTGTGGGATCAACTGCTATTCCTTCTCCGGATATAACATGTCCGAGGAATCCCACTTCCTTCAACCAAAACTCACATTTATTGAACTTGGCATACAACTGATGTTCTCTGAGCTTCTCAAGTACCAATCGCAAATGTTCTTTATGCTCCTATTCATTCTTCGAGTAAACCAGAATATCATCAATGAACACTAGGATGAACTTATCCAAAAACTCCATAAACACTTTGTTCATCATGTTCATAAAATAGGCAGGTGCGTTAGTCAGACCAAATGACATAACGGTATACTCATACAGCCCATACCTGGTGGTAAAAGCCGTCTTCGGTATGTCCTGCTCTCGAATCTTCAACTGATGGTACCCTAATCGCAAATCGATCTTGGAAAATACTTTAGCCCCTTGCAATCGATCAAACAGATCATTGATCATCGGTAGTGGGTACTTGTTCTTGATTGTTACTTCGTTCAATCCACGATAATCAACAACCATCCTTAATGTTCCATCCTTCTTCTCCACTAAATCTTGGCGGCCCCAAGGCGAAGAACTTGGGCGAATATACCCTTTATCCAATAACTCCTTAATCGCTTCTTAATCTCCTCCAAATCTTTTGCGGGCATCTGTATGGTCTCTTAGATATTGGTCTGTGCTCGCAAAAGCTCAATCAAAACTCGATGTCTCTATCCGGTGGCATGCCAGCAACTCTTCGGAAATACATCAGGAAAATCCTTTACTCTGGTACTTCCTCCTGCACAACTCGATAAGGAATTTACTTGAGTCCTTTTGGCACATGCCATGATACATACTTGATCCTTCTTCCTTTCGGCGTCGTAAGCAAGATTGTCTTACTAAGCGCATTCAATGTTCCTTCATACTTTGATAACCAATCCATGCCTAATATCACATCCAATCCTTGATTCCAATACTATTAGGTCCGAGGGAAACACATAGTTACCAATCCTTAATGGTAATCGATCACACCATCGACTAGCCATATACTCGCTCCTCGGCGAGGTTACTAACATGGGTGACCTAAGGGCTTGGGTTGGTAGGTTATACTTATCCACAAATCCTTGAGATGTATGAATGCGATGCACCAATTATCAAAAGAACGAGTGCGATAAATGACTTAACCAAAACTTACCTATTCTGCATTAGGTTGAGCTTGAACCTCCTCCACGTTAACGTGGTTCACATCCCTGTTGAAAGGGTTCGGCTTCTTCGAGCTTCCATTGCCATTACGGCCTTCGGGACATTCATTGGCATAATGTCTGTCTTCGACACTTAAAGCAGATGACTTGGCTTAGGTCTATCTTGGCTGGGGTTGATGGGGTGGTACGGTTCGCCGCGTTGCTTCCTCCATTCCCATTACCATTCTTGGGGCCATTATGGTTGTCGAGCTACCTCCTCCATGGGTATGCTGAAAATGAACTCCGGTTTAGGGGTAAGGCGGGGTTTCGCTGAGCTCGAATTGTACTTCCCTGTCCATACTTCCTCTTGCGGTTTTCAATTTGTCTGCTTCCTTCAATCATAAGAGCACGATCTACCGACTCGGTAGTTGTTGAAGCTTGCTACCATCAACTGCATGCTCAGCTCGTCATTCAGTCCTTCGAAACTTCTCACCTTAGCTGCATCCGTAGTAACGTCATCTGGGGCATAACGTACTAGCTTACTAAAGTCATCCACATACTGGCCAACTGTCCGTCCTCCTTGGCGCAAGTTGCAAAACTCACGCTTCTTCATGGCCATAGCTCCTGCTGAAACATGGGCAGTATGGAAAGCTTGCTAAAACTGATCCCATGTGACAGTATCCACAGGGTAAGTGGCTGTGAAATTCTCCCACCATGCGGCTGCGGGTCCTTCAAGATGATGAGCGGCAAATTTCACCTTTTCCCCATCTATACATCCTGCAGTGGTCAACTCCCTCCCTGTCTTACGGAGCCAATCATCTACCACTATCGGCTCGGTGCTACTGGAGAACATCGGCGGATTCAGCCTAAGAAAACGGGTTAAGTGATCAACAGGTGGTGGTGGTGGTGGGTTGTTGTTGTTGTTGTTGTTGTTCCCCGGTTGCAGTTACGGACTAGCAAGCGCATCAAAGCATTCTGCTTTGGATCAATTGAGTGAGCTCCGGTGGGAAAACAAATCCATTGTCACGTCTCGGAGGCATCTGAGGGTTTAGAAAAGATGAGAATTAAGAATAGAATGAGGTCTAAAGAGAAAACACTACCCAAATGCACATGAGGCAAATGCACACAAAATCACTTCATTCAATCAAACAAGGCATACAATCGGTCTAGAACTATCGTAAAAGTGCTTGGACTATGCTATGTACATGGTGGAACACTACTACTGTTATGGTGGTCTACTAGAAAAACTGCTCCGATGAAGACTCTATGATATCTTCTCCGGCTTCGTCTTCGAAGTCATCATCACTAGGATCGGAATCGGTGTAAATGCGATGATGATGTAGTTATGCGGACAAGTGCAATCGTCATCTTCTCCTCCGGGTGCTGAATTCCCCATGAGTTCTTCAATCTTCTCCTTAAGGTCGCCGTTTTGTCTCACTAGAGCGACGATCTCCTCCATGTCATCCTTGCGAGTGGCCTTCAGTTCTCCTTCTAGCTCGATAATTCTAGCCTTTGCTTTCTTCAACTACATCATGTCTGCGCACATCTGGTTCTCTTGGCTCGAATGTGCTGGTTTAACTCCTGGATGAAGGCTGCAATGGATCTATCCTTCTTGGTGCTAACTATCTCCCATTGTTCATTTCGGCGCCCACAAATCTGGTAGATAGTATCCTTGACGTCATCTTGGTAGACTTCTCCAATGCGTCCCATGGTGATGTGAGCTGCCATGCTCTTTCCCAGACTCTAGGTTGGTGCATTAAAAGTACATTCTATGGGCTCCGTGACTGGCGCGAACGTTCTTCCTGGAACTTGAGCTTGAATCTTCCAACGCTCCTCTTCGGGTAAAGTGGCATTGTAGGTCCCGGTGAAGCTTGGTATTCCGATGTTCAGGTACTTAGTGACTTCCTTCAGGTGTTTTCCAAAGGGTGTATCTTCATCCGGCTGCGTGAACTTGATCCTCGCTTCCGTCAACCTAAAAGAGTAGAAAAGATGAGGAGTCAGAAATGAGAAGATAGTAGTGATCTAGGGCTTTATCTTAGTGGTCGTGTCCTACAGTGAGCGTGTGCTCTGATACCATCTTGTAGCGACCAGACCTCAAACAGTCTGATCTCTGTGCTCAGGTGTCATCCTTGGATCTGTAATGCTGACACCACACAGTACTTGAAGGATTTATAACATAGCAGCAATCACACACTTATTACATCGAATGTCTCAAGAGAGAACTTATTACAATAAAAATGGCTTAAGGCCATCTAATAACGATAACAACGGAAGGCTTGGAAGATAAGCGAGTCCATCAACTCCAACGGCATCACTGAGTATAGAACCACGACCTAAAGGCACCTTACTCGTCCTCTGAAAAGTCTGCAACATGAAACGTTGCAGCCCAAAAATGGGTCAGCACATGGAATATGCTGGCAATGTAACACATAGAGAGTAATGAAAGAATAAGCTATACTACATGCATATATGGCTGGTGGAAAGCTCTATGGTTACAGTTTTGCGTAAAGCCAATTTTTCCCTACTGCAAAGGAATAAATTTTATTTAACTATCATGGTGGTTGTTAAACATTAAGAATGGTTGACAGCATCCTCAATCCCAACTAAGCATCATCATTAAAACCCAACAAAATTAATTAAAGTAACATGATGAGATTCACATGATAATCCAAGTACTAGATACTCAAAACGTCCATAACCGGGGACACGGCTAACCATGATTAGTTTGTACACTCTGCAGAGGTTTGTGCACTTTTCCCCACAAGACTCGATCTCCTCCGTTGGATTTCTCGCACTACATGGTGTTTGAGAAACGGATGACTGAGACATAGTCTCTCAGAAGCGCTAGCACCTTACGATCGGGTAGACCGTACCAACCTACATCTCCTACATCAGCTAGTCTACCACTGTAAGAGTTCGCACGACTTAGTCAACTATGCTAGAGCCCATAGTAGCTTGTGGCTGCACACGGAAGTTTATAGTATGAATAGTCTCATGATCCCTTTGAGCCTGGGTGGCGGTCCAAAATAAACAGGCAATCCTGGAATACCCAGGTACCTCAATCCACCCAGCTGTGTGTTTAAGTTGCCACCTTAGATAAACCATTTATTAACAATCTCACATCTGTCATGGATATCACTCACCCAATCCACGTCTACTAGGATAGCATGGCATAAGAAGCAAACGTAGAAGTAACTCCCAAAGGTTTAATAGTAAAACGGGTAATAGGTACTACCTCATCTACTTCCCATCCCACAATTTAGTTAGATCCTAATCATGCAATGTTTGAGAATTGATCTAATGCAATAAAAACTGGGCAGTAGAAAGGTATGATCAAAGTGTTACTTTCCTTGCTGACGATCCGCGAAACCTAGAGATTCGAAGTAACAGGCGGCGCACTCCGGGTACTCTATCGCAAACAAACAAACAAGCATACAATAAGTACTCATCTAATGCACAGGTAAAACTCAAATAAGAGATCTAACCAGAAAGTTCAACTTAAGAACTCCGGTTGGCAAAAAGAATCAAATCAAACGAAGCAACGAAAGTCAAACGGCGAAAGAAAACAACTTCATTTTACTAATATGGACTTAAGTCAAATTTTACATAAGCAAAAACTTGTTTAAGTTGGTTAAACGGAAAGAGGGTTTCGAGACGAAACTCCAGGCGCTTGAATCGCCTGATTCTGATAAACGAGCGAAAAGTTATACTAAAACGAAAATCGGATCAGAAATCACGATAAAAATTAATCACGGAAAATCCGAGAAAAAGAAAAACGACGAACAGATTAACGAACGGACATTCGTTATCTGGATCTAAACGATGAACGAGTTCGTTAAAACGAACGAACAAGCGAACGCTCACTAAATAAATAAACAGGAAAAAATCGATCTATAAAAAAACGAAACTTACAAAAAAATAAAAAAATTAACCGCGGTTAAATAAAAAAACCGGGCGGTTTTCTGAGGAAAACCACCGGCGACGGCGGCTACCTCGGGCGGCGGGTCCCATGAGGCGGCGGGCGGCTCATGGCGGGCGGGGGGCGGCGGCGGTGTGGCGCGCGGCAAGCGTGGGCTTGGCGGCGACGAGGCGGGTGTGCGGCGGCTGGTGGGCTGGCTCGGGCCCCCGGGCGGCGGCTTATAAAGCCCCGGCCAGGCGGAGTCCTGGCCGGTTACGGCCCAAGGTCGGTTCGGACCTTTTTTTTAAAAAAAAATTAATTCCGCGTAGAAAAACTAACGAGAGAAATACTAAACGGACTCCAAAAATCCCGAAATAAATTTTCCCCGACTTCTAAAATCAAGCCGGACAAAGTGAACATTTATGTGGGGCCTAAATGCAATTTTGAAAAACGCATATTTTTTCTAAATTCAAATAAAATAGCGAAAAACTCCGAAATAAAATCTTATTTTATTTTATTATTAAATCCTCAATATTTCTTTATTTTGGTAAAGTCATTTTATTCCCTCTCTCATATTTTTTTGTAATAGAAATAACTGAAGATAAAATAATTAAAATCAAATGATCCTATTCTCGAAATTTGAGAAAACTCAAATATGAAAATAACGAAATCCCCAACTCTCTCCGTGGGTCCTTGAGTTGCGTAGAATTTCTAGGATCAAAACCAAAAGCAAACAAAATATGATATGCAATGATGATCTAGTGTATAACATTCCAAATTGAAAATTTGGGATGTTACAAAGGAGTTGACTACGATGAGACATTCTCACCCGTAGTGATGCTTAAGTCCGTCCGAATCATGTTAGCAATTGCTAGATTTTATGATTATGAAATTTGGTAAATGGATGTAAAGGCTGCATTCCTGAATGGATTTCTGGAAGAAGAGTTGTATATGATGCAACCTGAAGGTTTTATCGATCCAAAGGATGCTAATGAAGTGTGCAAGCTCCAGCGATCCATTTATGGACTGGTGCAAGCATCTCGGATTTGGAATAAATGTTTTGATAGTGTGATCAAAGCATATGGTTTTATACAGACTTTTTGAAGAAGCCTGTATTTACAAGAAAGTGAATGGGAGCTCTGTAGCATTTATAATATTATATGTGGATGACATATTGTTGATTGGAAATGATATAGAATTTCTGGATAGCATAAAAGGATACTTGAACAAGAGTTTTTCAATGAAATACCTCGGTGAAGCTGCTTATTTATTGGGCATCAAGATCTATAGAGATAGATCAAGACGCTTAATTGGACTTTCACAAAGCGCATACCTTGATAAATTTTTTAAGAAGATAAAAATGGATCAAGCAAAGAAAGGGTTCTTGCCTGTGTTACAAGGTGTGAAGTTGAGTCAGACTCAATGCCCGACCACTGCAGAAGATATAAAGAAAATGAAAGGTGTTCCCTATGCTTCAGCCATAGGCTCTATCATGTATGCAATGCTGTCTACCAAACCTGATGTGTGCCTTGCTATTAGTTTTGCAGGGAGGTATCAAAGTAATCCAGGAGTGGATCACTAGACAGTGGTCAAGAACATACTGAAGTACCTGAAAAGGACTAAGGATATGTTTCTCGTTTATGGAGGTGACAAAGATCTCGTCGTAAATGGTTACGTTGATGCAAGCTTTAACACTTATCCAGATGACTCTAAGTCACAAACCTTATACGTGTTTATATTAAACGGTGGAGCTGTCAGTTGGTACAGTTCTAAGCAAAGCGTCGTGGCGGGATCTACATGTGAAGTGGAGTACATAGCTGCTTCGGAAGCAGCAAATGAAGGAGTCTGGATGAAGGAGTTCATATCCGATCTAGGTGTCATACCTAGTGCAGCGGGTCCAATGAAAATCTTTTGTGACAATACTGGCGCAATTGCCTTGGCAAAGGAATCCAGATTTCACAAGAGAACCAAGCACATCAAGAGATGCTTCAATTCCATCCGCGATCAAGTCAAGGAGGGAGACATAGAGATTTGCAAGATACATACGGATCTGAATGTTGCAGACCCATTGACTAAGACTCTCTCACAGGCAAAACATGATCAGCACCAAGACTCCATGGGTGTTAGAATCATTACTGTGTAATCTAGATTATTGACTCTAGTGCAAGTGGGAGACTGAAGGAAATATGCCCTAGAGGCAATAATAAAGTTTTTATTTATATTTCCTTATATCCTGATAAATGTTTATTATTCATGCTAGAATTGTATTAACCGGAAACTTAGTACATGTGTGAATACATAGACAAATAGAGTGTCACTAGTATGCCTCTACTTGACTAGCTCATTGAATCAAAGATGGTTGAGTTTCCTAGCCATAGACATGAGTTGTCATTTGATTAACGGGATCACATCATTAGAGAATGATGTGATTGACTTGACCCATTCTGTTAGCTTAGCATTTGATCGTTTAGTATGTTGCTATTGCTTTCTTCATGACTTATACATGTTCCTATGACTATGATATTATGCAACTCCCGAATACCGGAGGAACACTTTGTGTGCTACCAAACGTCACAATGTAACTGGGTGATTATAAAGGTGCTCGACAGGTGTCTCCGATGGTACTTGTTGAGTTGGCATAGATCGAGATTAGGATTTGTCACTCCGACTGTCGGAGAGGTATCTCTGGGCCCTCTCGGTAATTCACATCACTATAAGCCTTACAAGCAATGTGAATAATGAGTTAGTTGTGGGATGATGCATTACGGAACGAGTAAAGAGACTTGCCGGTGACGAGATTGAACTAGGTATTGAGATAACGACGATCGAATCTCGGGCAAGTAACATACCGATGACAAAGGGAACAATGTATGTTGTTATGCGGTTTGACCGATAAAGATCTTCGTAGAATATGTGGGAGCCAATATGAGCATCTAGGTTCTGCTATTGGTTATTGACCGGAGACGTGTCTCGGTCATGTCTACATAGTTCTCGAACCCGTAGGGTCCGCACGCTTAACGTTCGGTGACGATTGGTATTATGAGTTTATGTGTTTTGATGTACCGAATATAGTTTGGAGTCCCGGATGTGATCACGGACATGACGAGGAGTCTCGAAATGGTCGAGACATAAAGATTGATATATTGGACGACTATATTCGGACACCGGAAGTGTTCCGGGGGTCGCCGGATAATTATCGGAGTGCCGGGGGGTTATCGGAACCCCCGGGGGAACTATTGGGCCTACATGGGCCATAGGGAAGAGGGGAGGCAGCCCACAAGGGGCAGCCGCGCCCCCTCCCTATAGGGAGTCCGAATTGGACTAGGGAGGGGGGCGCGCCCCCCCTTTCCTTCTCCTCTCCCTCTCCTTCCTTCCCCCTTCCTCCTTCTAGTTGGACTAGGAAAGGGGGAGTCCTACTCCTACTAGGAGGAGGACTCCTCCCCCTCCTTGGCGCGCCCCAAGGGCCGTCCGGACTCCCCCTTGCTCCCTTAGATACGGGGGCAGGGGGCACCCTAGAACACACAAGTTGATATTGATCTCTTAGCCGTGTGCGGTGCCCCCCTCCACCATAATCCACCTCGGGCATATCGTTGCAGTGCTTAGGCGAAGCCCTACGCCGGTAGCTTCATCATCACCATCATCATGCTGTTGTGCTGACGAAGCTCTCCATCGACACTCTGCTGGATCGTGAGTTCATGGGACGTCACCGAGCCAAACGTGTGCAGATCGCGGAGGTGCCGTACTTTCAGTGCTAGGATCGGTCGATCGTGAAGACGTATGACTACATCAACCGAGTTGTCATAACGCTTCCGATTACGGTCTATGAGGGTACGTGGACTACACTCTCCCCTCTCGTTGCTATGCATCACCATGATCTTGCGTGTGCGTAGGGAAATTTTTGAAATTACTACGTTCCCCAACAATATCATCATACTATATCACAATCATTTTAACGCAATGTTGACATCCAAGATAAATCATTATCCACTCCTAGCTACATATTCATGGCATGAGAAACTATAATCTCTAGTTGTCATTGCAAACATGTTTAATCATAATGGTCTGGATCATGGATACTAGGTTAAACATATATTTACAAAAATAGAACAAGTTGAGTTCATACCCATTTCTCTCTGCCACGACCAGTTCATCAAATATCGTCATTATTGCCTTTCACTTGCATGACCGAACGATATGAAAATAATAATAGTGCAAGAGTGCCGTGGACTAAGCTGGAATCTGCAAGCATTTTATTCAACGGGAGATGACAAGGTAAAATGGGCTCTTTGTTAGATTAACAATTATGCAAATGAGAGCCACTCAACATTTTCATCGTGGTCTTCTCCTTGGTACGACTCAATAAAAGGAAAAGAAATTCAGAAAAACACACTGAAATATCTTTGGAGTTTTTGGTTTTCTTGGAAGAAAACAAATAAAGGGGAAAAACAAAAACAAGAAAAACTATTTACATGGGAAAGCTCCCAACAAGAAAAAGAATAATAAGGAAATGTTTTTGGGTTTTCTTTTTAGTGCTACAGCTAACTACTCTAGAAAGAAAAATAAAAAAGAAGCAGGAAATATATTTTGTATTTTCTCAAAGTTTTTCAAACACACAAGAAGAGAGCGAGAAAATAAATTAAGCATGGATAATACAATGAAAAAGTGTGGACACCGATAAATGAAATGTGTGAACATGAATGTAATGTCGGTGGAAATACGTACGCCCCCAACCTTAGGCTTTTGGCCTAACTTGGTAATCAGTAGTCGAAGAAACCATGGGGTCCTACGTTGAAATGCGTTGGAGCGGGTGCATGTGGATCCCACTGCTGAGGCTCAGCATGTGCTGCAGCTAGGTTGTTCTGGTAGGCGACGATGTCCGCAGGCATAATCCTATATCCACCCCTGGCAATAGGATCAAACATAGCAGGTGCAGGCAATGGAATAATATCACGAGTTTTCACACCAGGTTATAAGGAATATGAATGTTAGGGTAATCGACTGCAATAAACTGGTGGTGTTCCATGGCCGCGCGATCTAGGCGAACCTTGGGCAACGGATAATCATGCTGGCACATCTGAATATTAAATCGATTGGCCAAGCGAGTAGCATAAATACCACCATGTATTTTGCCCTTGGATTTATTAATGTGGAGGCGGCGTGCCACAATAGCTCCCTGATACGTCTCCAACGTATCTATAATTTATGAAGTATTCATTCTATTATATTATCTGTTTTGGATGTTTATGGGCTTTATTATGCACTTTTATATTATTTTTGTGACTAACCTATTAACCCAGAGCCCAGTGCCAGTTTCTGTTTTTTCCCTAGTTTCAGTGTTTCGCAGAAAAGGAATATCAAATGGAGTCCAAACGGAATGAAACCTTCGGGAGCGTGATTTTGGAACTAACGTGATCCAGAGACTTGAGTTGAAGTCAAGGAAGCTGAGGTGGCCACGAGGCGTGGAGGCGCCTACCCCGGGCGCGCCCACCCTCGTGGGCCCTCGTGGCTCCCCGACCAACTTCTTTCGCCTATATATATCCATATACCCTAAAAACATCACAAGAACACAATAGATCGGGAGTTCGCTGCCGCAAGCCTCAGAGCCACAAAAACCAATCAGACCTGTTCCAAGATCCTGCGGAGGGGGATCCTCACAGTGGCCATCTTCATCATCCGGCGCTCTCCATGACGAGGAGGAGTAGTTCACTCTCGGGGCTGAGGGTATGTACCAGTAGCTATGTGTTTGATCTCTCTCTCTCTCTCTTTCTCGTGTTCTTGAGGTGGTACGATCTTGATGTATCGCGAGCTTTGCTATTATAGTTGGATGTTATGATGTTTCTCCCCCTATACTCTCTTGTAATGGATTGAGTTTCCCCTTTGAAGTTATCTTATCGGATTGAGTCTTTAAGGATTTGAGAACACTTGATGTATGTCTTGCATGTGCTTATCTGTGGTGACAATGGGATATTCACGTGATCTACTTGATGTATGTTTTGGTGATCAACTTGCGGGTTCTGTAACATTCTGAACTTATTCATCGGGGTTGGCACCCGTCTTCGTCTTGACTCTCCTGTAGAAACTTTGGGGCGCTCTTTGAAGTACTTTGTGTTGGTTTGAATAGATGAATCTGAGATTGTGTGACGCATATCGTATAATCATACCCACGGATACTTGAGGTGACATTGGAGTATCTAGGTGACATTAGGGTTTTGGTTGGTTTGTTTCTAAAGGTGTTATTCTAGTATGAACTCTATGATAGCTTGAATGGAAAGAATAGCTTCATGTTATTTTACTACGGACTCTTGAATAGATCGATCAGACATGATAACTTTGAGGTGGTTTTGTACCCTACCATAATCTCTTCGTTTGTTCTCCGCTATTAGTGACATTGGAGTGACTCTTTGTTGCATGTTGAGGGATAGTTATATGATCCAGTTATGTTATTATTGTTGAGAGAACTTGCACTAGTGAAAGTATGAACCCTAGGCCTTGTTTCCTAGCATTGCAATACCGTTTGCGCTCACTTTTATTATTAGTTACCTTGCTGTTTTTATATTTTCAGATTACAAAAACCTTTATCTACCATCCATATTGCACTTGTATCACCATCTCTTCGCAGAACTAGTGCACCTATACAATTTACCATTGTATTGGGTGTGTTGGGGACACAAGAGACTCTTTGTTATTTGGTTGCAGGGTTGTTCGAGAGAGACCATCTTCATCCTACGCCTCCCACGGATTGATAAACCTTAGGTCATCCACTTGGGGGAAATGTGCTACTGTCCTACAAACCTCTGCACTTGGAGGCCCAACAACGTCTACAAGAAGAAGGTTGCGTAGTAGACATCAAGCTCTTTTCTGGCCGTTGCCGGGGAGGTGAGTGCTTGAAGGTATATCTTTAGATCTTGCAATCGAATCTTTTAGTTTCTTGTTTTATAACTAGTTTAGTTTATATAAAAAACTACAAAAAAATGGAATTGAGGGTGCCTCATATGCTTGTCTTTCGTGAAAATGATGGGAAGGAAATTGTGGTCAAGTACTAGAAGAAGAATTACATAGAATGCTTGACATAAAATATGTGAATGATGAGCATGATTGCAATGTTGTTATTATGAATTCTTTGAATACCCATGATGCTAATGATATGCAAAACCACAAGCTTGGGGATGCTATGTTTGATGAAGATGATATTTTTTGTCCCCCAAGTTTTGATGAGCAAATTTATTATGATGAAAGCATGCCTCCTATTTATGATGATTATTGTGATGACAAGTATGCTATAAAGAATAAATATAACCATGAAACTTGTCATCATGATTTTAATTTTCAATTGGATTATGCTTCACATGATAGTTATTTTGTTGAGTTTGCTCCCACTACTATTCATGAGAACAAATTTGCTTTTGTGGAGAGTAATAAAATTTCTATGCTTGTAGATCATGAAAATAATGCTTTAGATGCTGGTTATATTGTTTAATTCATTCATGATGCTACTGAAAATTATTATGATGGAGGAATGTATGCTCGTAGGAATTGCAATAATATCAAGTTTCCTCTCTATGTGCTTAAAGTTTTGAAGTTATGCTTGTTTTGCCTTCCTATGCTAGTTGATTATTGTTCCCATAAGTTGTTTTCTCACAAAATCCCTATACATAGGAACTGGGTTAGACTTAAATGTGCTAGTCATATTCTTCATGATGCTCTCTTTGCGTTTCAATTCTTATCTTTTAGGTGAGCATCATTGAAATCATCATGCCTAGCTAGGGGCGTAAAACGTTAGCGCTTGTTGGGAGGCAACCCAATTTTATTTTTGTTTCGTGCTTTTTGTTCCTGTTTAGTAATAAATAAATCACCTAGCCTCTGGTTAGATGTGGTTTTATGTTTTAATTAGTGTTTGTGCCAAGTAAAACCCATAGGATCTTCTTGGATGATAGTTATTTGATCTTGCTAAAAAAATCAGAAACTTTCTGCTCACGAAAACAATTGTTAAAAATCACCAGAACGTGATAAAATACTGATTCCAATTTCAGTAGATCAATAAAAACATTATTTAGGTCTTCCAATTTTGATAGAATTTTTGACTTACATAAAGTTTGCGTTTGATACAGATTACTACAGACTGTTCTGTTTTTGACAGATTCTGTTTTTCGTGTGTTGTTTGCTTATTTTGATGAATCTATGAGTAGTATCGGAGGGTATGAACCATATAGAAGTTGGAATACAGTAGGTTTAACACCAATATAAATAAATAATGAGTTCATTACAGTACGTTTAAGTGGTGGTTTGTTTTCTTTCGCTAACGGAGCTCATGAGATTTTCTGTTGAGTTTTGTGTTGTGAAGTTTTCAAGTTTTGGGTAAAGATTCGATGGACTATGGAATAAGGAGTGGCAAGAGCCTAAGATTGGGGATGCCCAAGGCACCCCAAGGTAGTATTCAAGGACAACCAAGAGCCTAAGCTTGGGGATTCCCCGGATGGCGTCCCCTCTTTCGTCTTTGTTCATTGGTAACTTTACTTGGAGCTATATTTTTATTCACCACATGATATGTGTTTTGCTTGGAGCATCATTTTATTTTGGTATTATTTGCTTGCTTTTATTTAGAATAATCTTTTGCATCTCTATTTTCAATAAAAATGTCAAGGATAGCTTTTACCATACTTATTTTGCATGTATACATGTTGTATACATGTTGCTGTTTCAAAACAAAAAGTTTACCGCTGTTGCAAAAATTCCCTAGAAAAGTCAATATGATAAACTGTTGAAACTTTTTGCATAATAAGCTCTGATAAATTTTCTACAGTGTGGTAGAATTTCATAATGTTTGGAGTTAGGGAAGTATGATGAATCTTGCATTCTTTACAGACTGTACTGTTTTGGCAGATTGTTGTTATGTTTGCAATATGTTTGCTTGTTTAATGATTCTATTTGAGGATAGGAGTATTAAATATGTAGAGGCATTTAGTATGCAATGTTGAATAATAATTTATGTGATTTGCTACAGTAGAGTATGATAAGGTTTTTGCATTGGTTTTTACTAACTTATCTCACGAGTCCTTGTTGAGTTTGGTGTAGATGAAGCTTTCGAGATTTAGGAAACCGTGATATGAGAGGAATTAAGGAGACACAAAAACTCAAGCCCGGGGAGGCCCAAGGCACCCCAAGATAATATTTCAAGAAGTCTCAAGCATCTAAGCTTGGGGATGCCCCGGTAGGCATCCCACCTTTCTTCTTCAATAATTATCGGTTAGTATCGGTTGAGCCTAAGTTTTTGCTTCTT
This sequence comes from Aegilops longissima, assembly GCA_021605205.1. NCBI lineage: Eukaryota > Viridiplantae > Streptophyta > Magnoliopsida > Poales > Poaceae > Aegilops > Aegilops longissima. The sequence continues at coordinate 480,215,968 of CM038677.1, read as the reverse complement.
CACATGATGAGTGCTATCCTTGAAATGTCGTTTAATTTTGTTTGCTTGCTGTTTGAATAATATCCCAAGATCTGAAATTCTTAAATGGGAGAGAATCTTCACATAGCTACATAATCATTTAACTACTCATTGATCTTCACTTATATCTTTTTGGAGTAGTTTGTCATTTACTCATGTGCTTCACTTACATCCTATGAGTAAATGGTTGAATGAATTGAATATCATAAATCTGAAATTATTTATGTTTCATATGCTTATCCCATGGGGAGTAATGACTTCAGGTATAAGAAGTAGAGGTGGTAAATTTATTGAAGGTTAGCAAACATTGTATTGGTCACTTGAACAATTCATGAAATAATATTGAGGGAAGAGAGATTTCACATATAAATATACTATCTTGGACATCTTTTGTAATTGTGAGCACTCATTAAAATATGACATGCTAAAAGGTTGATGTTGGACAATGAAGACAACGTAATGGGTTAAGTTTTCTTATATCCGAAATAAAGTATATTGTCATGGATCGCCCAACACGTTGAGCTTGCCTTTCCCCCTCATGCTAGCCAAATCCTTTGCACCAAGTAGAGATACTACTTGTGCTTCCAAACATCCCTTAAACCAGTATTGCCATGAGAGTCCACCATACCTACCTATGGATTGAGTAAGATCCTTCAAGTAAGTTGTCATCGGTGCATGCAATAAAAATTGCTCTCTAAATATGTATGATCTTATAGTGTGGAGAAAATAAGCTTTATACGATCTTGTGATATGGAAGCAATAAAAGCGACGGACTGCATAATAAAGGTCCCTGTCGGTGTACAAAAATAGGGGCACATTTTTGTACCCCTTTACCTGTGCACGGGCAGTAAGAGCCGCACCCACGGCCACACCAAGCAGAACGAGGAAGGTGAGCCAAGGTAAGACCAAAGCCCAAGACGGTTAAAGCACCGCCAAGGCCAAGACCACAAAGAGCACAGAGACGAAGCAGTTTCCCCCGGCAAGATCCTTGTCGGGCGGCCTCAGCGGCCTCGGCAAGACCCTTGCCGGGACAGCTCGCCCCGCACCAACAGAGCGAGCCACCCTTCGGCCCATGGCCCCCAGCACCATCATCAGCGTGGGGCCAAGGCTCGGGAAGGCACCTATGTGGTGGCATGCAGATCTTTGTGAAGACATATTCAAGATCAGATGAGGATTTGAAGACGACGGTTCTCGGCAAGATCCTTGCCGAGGAAGGCCACCAGACCCCCGGCAAGATCCTTGCCGAGGACGACAGCACGCCACGACAAGACCCTTGCCAGGCCACTCGGCAAGGCCCTTGCCAAGGACGCCAGCAGGGCCACTGCCAGGCCCGCACCAGATAAGTCTTTGCCGCCATTCGCATGCAGCTGCCGACCGAACCTGCTGGGCAGGCACCTGCGTGGCGGCATGCAATCCTTCGTGGAGGCTCCACCACCGCGCCACCTCAGCTGCCCGCCTGCCTACATGGCACCGCATGCGTCGCTGGCCAGGGCGCGTGTCGAAGCAAGGAGGAGCGGCGACGGACGGGACGGGCCTCGCCCCCGTCCCTAATAAAGCGAAGGGACACCTAAGCCTCGCATTAAATGCATCTTGTCCTGTAATACTAGCTATAGACTCGCGACACTGTAGAACTTTCCACCTCCTGTGTGCCACTGTGGCAGCCCCTTTCACCTATAAAAGGAGGCCCACGGCGCACAGAGAAAGGATTCGGCTCTTTGGAACCTCGCAGCACCTAGAGCTAGTTCGAGAGCTCAAGAACACTAAATACATCCACCAAAGCAGGACTAGGGTTTTACGCATCCTCGCGCCCGAACTGGGTAAAATCCCTTCGTGTTGTCTGCTGGTCCTGCTCTTCTCACGATCCGCGCGCCCCGCAACCGTAGAAGGGATTCCAGTGATCCCATAGGTGTAGTTTCCCACCGACATCTTTGGCGCGCCAGGTAGGGGGGCGCAATTGTGAGAATCTGGTCTGGTAGTTGGCCTGGCAGTTCTTCGTCGCTTTCAGTTTCTGAGAAGGAGGCGGCTGGAGAAACGACGCTGGCTCGGCAACAGAAAAGCTAAGTCATTCAGAGCCTTGGGTTATTTCCTTTTATACTTAAGGTTATCGTCCTCGAGGATCTTGCCTATGTATGGGAAACCTGCACGCAAAGGGCCCCCCGCAAATGGCAACACCCTTGTTCTGTTTCGAGTCCGCTCAACAGCTCAAAGCGGCCGCGTCAAGAGTGGCGGGGTAGCCTTCCGTACCTGGCAATGCTCCTGACACTGACTCGAGTCAAACTCGACAGTTCGGGCGGCCGCGCTCAGGGCGGTAACGTGGTTTGCCTGGCGGCAAGCACACCCGGTAGGCCAGTGGGGATCCGTCCCCACGATGCCGCCCTGGGTTTACGCGTCGGCAAGCCTACCCAGTGACCTAGGGTGGACATACAAGGAAAAATCGAACAGGAAAATAACATACATAATACTAAGAAGTGTTGTAGAGTTATGTTACATCAAATTGTTGCTGTGGTTCTAACTAGAGATAGCAATTGTCTTGGTTGTGAACCTGCAGCGGCGATAAGAGAACGGGATGCCTAATCCCGACGCTGGCCCTCCACCCTCAGAATTCCACCGACACGGCTGATGATGGGCTTGATACGCTCCCTGAGCGGCGTGAGGTCAGTACCCTCTGGCAAGCTCTCCAGCATGGCATCAAAGTCGAGGTCGGGGTACCAGTGCGCCACCTTGGTGAGAACCTTGGTCATGGCACCCTGGCATAGCTTCCGAGACTCGTCGGCTAGTGAAGCCGCCCGGTTGACGTGGAGCCGCTCCAGAGCATCGACAACCTTCTCAAAGAACATGGTCAGACTGCAATTGGCGCTCACACTCCGTTCTGGGACATACCTCACGTCCAAAGCATCCCCATGATGGCCAGCTGCGCGGCGGCCTTATTGGCGACAGTGGCGAGGCGATTGAGCCAACGGTTCTCGCCCTCCACGTGATCCGCGAAGTTGAGGCCCTCGTTCTTCCGCAACAGCTTCTTGGCCTCCAGCTCCTTGACCAGGGTCCCCTCCCAGGCGTTGGCCTCCGATAACACCTTCTCGAGACTCTCCAGCTTTAGCTTGAGGTCTTTGATGGAGTTGTTGGCCTCGGAGAGCTCCCGGGCCTTGCTGACGACCGCGCCCTGCGCCTCCGTCAGGGCACTGTTGAGCGTCTCCTTCTCCTTGGACAGCTCCAGAGCCTGCTCCTTCAGCCTATCGCGCTCTGCCTCCAGCTCCTCCATCTTGCCGGTGTGAGCCTAGGCCTGGGCATTGAGTGCCTCTTTGTGCCTCTGCTCCAGCTCACTGGTCCGTTGCAGGACAAGCTTCTCCACCTCTGCATCCTTGCCGCGAAGCGTGGCAGCCATCTTCTCCTCGCGTGCAGCGAGGTCCTCCTCCTAGGAGTGCAGCGCGGCCTCATGCTTGGTCCGGGCGGCTTCGGCGGCCGCAGCCAAGTTCCTCGCCGTCTCTTGAGCTTTCTCGACGTCGGCGAGCTTCATGGTGAGCTCCACGTTGCGCCTGGCCAGCTCGCCTTGGGCAGCCTTGAGCTCCTCGTGGGCCATGCGGAACTAGTTCTGCGTCTTGGCAACGCGCTCCTGGAGGTCCGCCTCCGCCTTCTCCACCACCACCGTCCTGGACTTAACTTTGTCCAGGCGGGCGCGCTGGAGCGCCTGGAGCTTCCGGAAGCTAGCGCCCATGGCATGGAGGAGCCGCTCCTCCTACGAGCCGTCGCCACCAATGATTGGCGCGTCGACGACTTCAAGCCCGACAACGGCAAGCACTTCGTCGTCGAACACCTCTCCCTCGACGGGTGTCCTGGTGCTCGATGCGCCTGGAAGGTGGACGAACAAGTCGTCACTCACCCTCAGGTACTTGCCGGAGCCGGAAGCAGCGGAGGAGGAAGGCCGGTCGCCAGCCTCCTCCTCCTCCTCCTCGGCAGTGGCCGCGCCAGCCTCCCCGGCAGGCCCCTTGCTGGCCTCCTCAGCGGCAGCCTTGTCGGCCTCCCCGGTAGGCCCCTCGACGGCGTACTCGGCAGCGTCGCGGCCTCCTCGGCGACGACCTTCTCGGCGTCCACCTCGGTGGCCTTGGCGACGCCCTGGATGACGGTGTCCATGTCCTCTGGCCTCACCGAGGAGGAATCTGAGCGCCGAAGAAGGGGGTGAGGCAAGGCCAGGACCAAGAGCCGGAAAGAAAAAGAAGCAGAGACGAACGGCGAATGACTTACCAGTGCCAGCGCCCGGCTGGGAAACGGAAGTCCCCTCCCCGCCAACATTTGGCGTCGAGGCAAAGCCACCGGTGCCCGAGCTCTCTTCCTCCTCCTCCATGTGTGTGGGCTCGGTGCTTGGCGCCCTTGCCGAGGACGTCCCTCGGGGCGGCGCGGTCGATGGGGGCGGCGTGTTGGGAGTAGCCCTCTGTGGCTCCTCCTCCTGCTGCTCTCCTCCTGCATACCTGGCGAGGTCAGCACCAAAGTGTCGTGCCCCTGACACGTGTCAAAGAGGGGAGAATGATGAACTTACGCTGGGGGCTATGCCGGGGGCTGCTGTCCGGGCTGCTCAACACCACCAGGGGCGCCCTCGAAGCACCAGCCGGGGGCTGGCCACCCGCCGAGACCTTGGCCCTCTTCGCTCTCTGGGCCAGCGTCTCCACATCCCTGCAAGGATTACGACAAGTCAAGACAAGCAACACAGAGTGAGGAGACAGAGATAACGAAAAAGGAACCAGATGCTTACTCGTCGTCCGCCTCCTCCTCTGCCGTCTTCCTCTTCCTCCTCGGGCTGAGGGATCCATAGTCGAAGGTGACCTCCGTGTCAACACCCGCCGGAGGAGGGGAAGGAGGCGGCGTTTGGGCACGCTTGGATGAAGAAGGGGCGGCTGTCTTCTTCTTCACCGCGACCTTCACCGGCTTCTTCGCCGCCGCGGCCCTTGTGTGGGGCCGGGACCCCTCCAAGGTCAGCTACGGCTGCGCAGCCCTGCCAGTCCAGACCGGCTCACTGGAACTGGCCCGCCGGAAGACTCGCCCTATCCCCATAAGTGGCGTAGGGTCTGCGGTCTCGGCCTCCTCCTCCGATGACTCGCCGGTCACATCCTCAACCAGAGGAGCCTCGGTGCCTGCGCTGTTGGCTCCCCCGGCGGCCGCCGCCCACCGGGCGAGCTCCTCCTCCTCCGCGGCCATCGCGGCCTTGTCCTCCACTCCGCCGGTGTTGCCGGCCTCCCTGGCAAGTTGCGCCTCCCTCGCCCTGGTGGCGATGTAGTCCAGCTCCGCCTGGGAGGTGTCCTAGACAAGTAGCCGCTTGGCGTCGGCATTGACATACACCTCATGCAAGGTGTCGAAGAACTGCTGCACTTCAGCATCCTCCGGCTCCTTCCAGCTTGGGACGGGGCCATGCGCGTTGCAGTCCGGCATCATGGCGATGATCTCGGACCGACGCGAGTTGTTGCACAACGGGATCACCCCCGTCGGCAGCTTGAACAGAGGCCCCTTGAGGACCTTGCTGGCCTTTGCAGCGGCCCTCGTGACCTTGCCAGTCCGCTCAACCTCGCCGTCGCGGCCCACGTCGAGCTGGAAGATCCGCTGGCAGAAATTGGCGTGCGCCATCACTATGAAGTTGTGGTCGAGGCCGGGGCGGAGCCGCATGATGTCGGCGGAGTTCGTGAAGAGCCAAGCTGGCCTTCCCTTGTTATGCAGAGGAGCGATCCGGCGACGGATGAAGTCCGCCCTGATTATTTCAAGGGTGAGCCCGGCCTGGGTGAGCCGGAGGATCCTAGTGGTGGCAACCATGAGCTTTCCGTCGTCTGCGTCGACGTCGCTCCAATCACTTCCGCGAACCGGCGGCGCCCAGCAAACTCTGCAGAACGCCGACGGGTCTTTCTCTTTGATCCAGCCCCGCCATTCCTCCCACCTCTCCTTCATGGCACCGTCCGGGTACGCTCACTTGGATTTTGGGATCCAGGCGATGCACCCCGAGATGGCACCTCCCGTCTGGATCCGAGGGAAGAAGTAATGGCGGAAGAGCGCCGTGTTGGGGTGCACCCCGGCGAAGCCCTCGCAGAGGTGCGTGAAAAGGGCCATGCACGCCACCGCATTCGGAGTAAAATCCAGGAGGCGGAAGCCGAAGTGTATGCATGATGTTGCTAAAGAAATCAAAGAAGGGAGGACAGAGCCCATAAGAAAAATAATCCACAAAGAAGGGGTACCGATTTGGGGCAGGCTCGACGCAGTCAGCGGGGATGACGCGCGTGGATGGATGCCCTGAATTCTCCCCTCCCGTCTTCACTCCCCACAGGGGCCTGAAGGAGTCCCGATGCTCGAACACGTCAACCGTCGAGGGGAAGAAGAAGGCGGACTGCGTCCGCTGCCCCGCCAGCGCGCTCTCCGGCGGTTCCACAGCTCCGGCGTCCTTGGCCACCCCCTTGCCCTTGGCCGATTTTGGCGCCATAGTTGCTGGAGGAGGAGGGCAGGACAGATGGCGGCGGAAGTGCAACAGCGGCGAGCAGAAACAAAGCTCGGAGAAGAAGAGGAAGCCGGGCGGAGGTTTCTGAGATTGGGGTTGCGCGAAGGGTAAAAGGAACAGTGCACCCGCGCGTTATCCCTTTTTATGGGGAAGTCGCGGGTCGTGCTGCCCATTTACTGCGATGTGATGCTTGCGTGCGGGAAACGCTCCACGCATGCTGCCCACGTCACGCACACCCCTCCACGCCGCGCCACGCGCGCGGGTCGTGGGAGGCGGAGCGCGCGAAGAATCTTACCATGGTGAAAACCGTCCCACCTGCCCGCGCACCGTTTTGGGCCTGGCCCAACAACGTGTCACGCTTATGTGTGGCCCAGGCCCGGGGGCTCCTGTCGGTGTACAAAAATAGGGGCACATTTTTGTACCCCTTTACCTGTGCACGGGCAGTCAGAGCCGCGCCCACGGCTACACCAAGCAGAACGAGGAAGGTGAGCCAAAGTAAGACCAAAGCCCAAGACAGTCAAAGCAACGCCAAGGACAAGACCACAAAGAGCAGAGGGACGAAGCAGGTTCCCCCGGCAAGATCCTTGCCGGGCGGCCTCAGCGGCCCAGGCAAGACCCTTGCCGGGACAGCTCGCCCCGCACCAACAGAGCGAGCCACCCTTGGGCCCACAGCCCCCAGCACCATCATCAGCGTGGGGCCAAGGCTCGGGAAGGCACCTGTGTGGTGGCATGCAGATCTTTGTGAAGACATATTCAAGATCAGATGAGGATTGGAAGACGACGGTTCTCGGCAAGATCCTTGCCGAGGAAGGTTGACTGCACCCGGCAAGATCCTTCCGGGGACGACAAGACGCCACGGCAAGACCCTTGCCGGGCCACCCGGCAAGGCCCTCGCCAGGACGCCCGGCAGGCCACCGCCAGCCCGCACCAGATAAGTCTTCGCAGCCGTTCGCATGCAGCTGCCGACCCAACCAGCTTGGCAGGCACCTACGTGGCGGCATGCAATCCTTCGTGGAGGCTCCACTACGCGCCACCTCAGCTGCCTGCCTGCCTACATGGCACGACATGCGTCGCTGGCCAGGGCGCATGTTGAAGCAAGGAGGAGCGGCGACGGACGGGACGGGCCTCGCCCCCGTCCCCAATAAAGCGAAGGGACACCTAAGCCTCGCATTAAATGCGCCTTGTCCTGTAATACTAGCAATAGACTCGCGACACTGTAGCACTTTCCACCTCCTGTGTGCCACTGTGGCAGCCCCTTTCGCCTATAAAAGGAGGCCCACGACGCACAGAGAAAGGATTCGGCTCTTTGGAACCTCGCAGCACCTAGAGCTAGTTCAAGAGTTCAAGAACACTAAATACATCCACCAAAGCAGGACTAGGGTTTTACGCATCCTCGCAGCCCGAACCTGGGTAAAATCCCTTTGGGTTGTCTACTGGTCCCGCTCTTCTCATGATCCCCGCGCCCCGCAACCATAGAAGGGATTCCAGTGTCACAGCCCTAGAATTGTTTGACATTAGTTGCATTAAGGCATTCATGGCATCATGTTAATTTTCATGAAATTGAAATGGGGATGACCAAGCCCTAGCACTAAAACAATTCAAATAGGTTCAACTTCAAAATATCTTCAAAGAACCCAAAGTGGTTTGCAAAAATGTTCATGATTAATGGAAAAAGGTGAAAACCATATCCAGAGGTGATGGATATTTTTCCAAGACATTTTGGATACTTGAATAAACCATATTGTATTTGAATTGGGGCATTTAAATACTATTAATATTTTATTAAATGCTCCAACAATTCTGAAAAATAGTTAAGGGCCTCTGTAATAATTCAGTTAATGCCCACAATTATTTTCAGGATTTATTTAAATGGTTTAGTATTTTACTAAACTAAAACAGAGAGAAAAATAGAAAATGGAAATAAGAAAGAGAGAGAGAAGGACTACAGGCGCCACTGGCAGCCACTTACAGCCCACGAACCGCCCAGCCTTCTCCCCTCCCTCGCTGGCCCAGTGGTGGCCCAGCCCACCACCGCCTCGCCGCTCGTCCCCTACCTCTGCCAAGAGGCGAGGAGGAGGTTTCTGGCGACCAGCCGAGCTCGCCACCTCCTCCTCGCCGCCCTTGCTGGCTACCTCGACGCCCGGAGACGCACGCGCCTCCCGAACCCCCGTCCTCTTTCCTCTCTCCTGGACCCCATTTCTCCTCTGCTTCTCTCTGCGCAGACACCACTGAAGGCCGTCGCCGCCGATCGCTGTGCCATGCCACCGCCACCCCTCTCCTCCCGGCATGCCCCGAGCTCCGCCGAGCCCTCTCCCCTCCTCACCGAGCCTCCCGACACCGGGCGCCCGAGGCGCCGCCGCCACTTTCCCCTTCTCGGACCGCGGACTTCACCGACGATTCGTCGGCTCCGGTGCCTCCCGAGCTCGCCGATGCCATCGTCGCACTCACGGTGAGCCCCCGAGCCGTTTCCCCCTCTTCCCCGACTCGTTCCCCTCCTCTAGCCACCGTTCCCACCGCGGCCGAAGCCCGCCGCCGCCGTGCCTTGTCGCCGGCATGGCTAGAGCCTCAACGGCTCGAAGCCAACCCCACCTCCGTGCTCAGCAGCAGCACCGAGAGCACGAGCACGCGCCAACACCCCCTAGCGCCTGCATCGCCTAACCGCCGTTGGCGAACTCCGCGGCCGCCACGACGTCGCCGGCGTCGATTCCGACCGCCCGAGCTCAAGCCACTCCACCAAGAGCCTCACCATCCCGGCTCCACGTAGATACCTCCCGACCTTTTGGTGGCGGAACGGCAAAATCACTTCCGCCGCCACGTCGGGCTCGCCCGGCGGTTAAACGCCGGCAGCCGACCTTGACTTTGACCGGTGGGCCCGGTTGACTCTCCCGAGTCAATGATGTGGGGCCCAGCCACATTAGATAATTAAGTTTAGTTTTAATTAAAAGTAGTTAAGCTAATTACTCGACTCGTGGGACCCTTGCCGCTTGACCGGACCAGCCCTGTTGACTGAGGACGTCATGCCAACGTCATCGACGCAGATAAACCCCTTTTCGGAATTATTTTAATTCAGGAAATTTGAGAAAATGCCCTAAACTTTAATAAATCATAGAAATTCAACCGTAACTTTCGGATGGAAATAATTTATATATGAAAAATGATCAGAAAAATATGAAGAATCTGTTTATGCCATGATCATGCATGTTTGAACAAGTTAACATCACTGAATAGGATGAATCATGATTAGGGTAATTTATGAAATAGCATTTGGAGTTGGAGTTCAACCTTGTTTGAATTCCACTTCAACTAACTTGGATTATTATTGCATTAGGTGAATTCAGTACCTTAATATGACATGTCATCCATGTGAATGTGCATTGCATTGATTGTGCTCTCTCTTGTTTGCCGGTAATTGTCCCCTCCCGGTAGACGATGTACCGACGATGAGTTCGATGACACCAATGAAGAATTATATTATCTTCAGAAGTGCCAGGCAAGCAAAACCCCCTTGTTCATTCCGATACAATCCCACTCTCTCGCTCCTGCTCTATTTTACTGCATTAGGACAACAACGACTCATGTGTTACTTGCTGCGGTAGCTGAACCCCTTGATCCTTTGCATGACCTGTCATTCCACAAGAATTAGATGAAACCCACTAGCATGAGTAGGAATTGTTTGAGCCATGTTGTGCCTACTCATTTATGCTTGTTTGTCATGCCTGCTACTGCTTAGAGTTGAGTCGGGTCTGATTCATCGGGAATGAATTGGAATTGTTATGAACATGTCCTCTTGTGTGTGTGAGCTAAGTGTGTGAACACAATTTGGTAAAGGTAGCGGTGAGAGGCCATGTAGGAGTACATGGTGGGTTGTCTCATTGAAACCGTCCTCGTGAACTGAGTTACGTGTTTGTGATCCATGAACAGTTACTACCACACATTGGGTTCCGTAACTCGACCCTCTCGACTTATTAATCAACTTGATCTCTGTCCGGGAGTTGCAACTAGTTTCGGTGTTTGTAGGTAGTGTTAGTAGTCTACCAAGTGGCACCCGATGCATGTGGGCTTGGGACAGACTAGGCACTGATGCACGGTGTACCAAGTGGCACCGGTTGGTGGGCTTGGGAACCCTGCTCACATCGTTTGGGGCCGTGAGCGACACCCGGCTGGATCTCCTTGCGGATGGAACCCGAATAGGCGATAAACACGGACGAGAGACTTGTGTGGTTAGTCGGTCGTGGCTGACTCCCTCGCTGGCTTCCGCTTGAAGGTTGCCGAGGTACATGACGTGTACTGAGGCGATAAGTGGCGAGCGCGTGTGAAGAAGTACACCCTGCAGGGTTATCATTATCTATTCAATAGCCGGATTCCTCGGATATGGAAACTTGGACCCTTGCATAGTTCATAGACAAGTGAAAGTGGATACTCTAAAATACGCAAGATAAGCGTGAGTGCTATGGATGGCGTTCTCGTGAGGTAGACGGGAGCGGGTCCATAGTGGTGTATTGATATGGTGAATATGTGGACTCGTAGCGCCACCTCAAAAGAGTTACTTGCAATCGTAGTTCAGGATAGCCACCGAGTCAAAGCTGGCTTGCTGCAGTCAAACTCCACCACCCCTTTTGATAATGATGCATATGTAGTTAGATCGATGTAAGTCTTGCTGAGTACAATTGTACTCACGTTTGCTTATTTATGTTTTGCGAGAGACGTCGGTCTCACTAGTAGTTCCACGTGGACTTGACGTTTAGCTTGTTACCTCAGCTACGATCTTGTGCCCTCGGCAGATCTCGGTAGATAGTCGCTTCTCGGCCTTTTTCATTTATAGTTGTGCGTACTCGGACATGTTTAGCTTCCGCTTGTGTTTTGACTTGTATGTTTCGAGTGTTGGGTCATGAGACCCATGTTTGTAATATCTCGCTCTTTGAGCCTAATGAATAATATTTGAGTCGAGAGTTATGTTGTGATGCCATGTTGTATCTCGCATATTGAGCATAATGTGTGTATGTTTGAAATGCTTGGTATGTGTGGGATCCGACAAACTAGTTGTTTATCCTTGGCAGCCTCTCATATGGGGAAATGTAGTCTCGTGCCTACGGCGATAGTAGTCCGCTACAGCCCGGTTCACCGAGTCCTGCTAGCCCAGACTACCGCTTGGACACTTGATGGCGGCATGTGTTTCACTTCGTTCCTATGTCCATCCTTCGGGAAATGTCACGCGGTGTTATTCGAGTCCTGCCTAGCTGCTACAGCCGGGATACCGAGTCCTGTTAGCCAGTGCTACAGCCGAATATATACGTTGATGACCGACATGCTCGATGTGATTCATGTATGCCTGTCCCCATAGGTTAGCGCCGCTTTGGGTTCACGACTAGCCATGTCGGCCGGGTTCTTTGTCATATGGATGCTAGCGACACTATCATATACGTGAGCCAAAAGACATAAACGGTCCGGGCCATGGTAAGGCGACACCGTGGGAATACCGTGCGTGAGGCCGCAAAGTGATATGATGTGTTACATGCTAGATCGGTGTGACTTAGGATCGGGTCCCGACAGCGTTGGTATCGAGCCCGATGCTCAGAGGATTACCAAGCCAAACTGGTGAAGTTGTGTCTAGAAATGCTTTAGTTATGTAAGGAATTGATTGTGGGAGGAACGTAAGGCTCTTTTTACTCCTTATACCTCATGGCCTTCGATCCGAGTCATCCTCTTCTCTTCTACGGGTTTAAGAACTAGGCTTCTCATCTATCTATTAGGATGACGTGTTACTAATCCATAGACTTATAAGATTGTTGGTTTTAATCCCCGTTCAGTTCCTACTACTCTGTATGTTAACTGTTGATCTCGAATCTTGTTATGATGTTGTTGAGTGGTTATGCCACCATTCTTGCAGGATGTCTCAAATCATTTTGAGCATTTACAGCCGTTATGCTGTCCGAGTCATCCAGGTCTCTAAATAGTCGATGCATTTGCAAATTCTTTCCTTCGCTTCGATGACCTTTTGGTCGAATAAGCACACCAATCGGTAAGTTGAGGTACTCTGTTGCCTCGACATATATGTTGGAACTATTATTATGACCCTAGGTGTTTAGGAAGTCACCTAGCAATTTAGCAATGCTTTTGTATCCCCAGTGTGATGATTCTGGCCATCACTTTCGGAAGCGTCCCGTGATGCCATTTAGTAGTAGGCATTCTACTCCTGGGTTTCTGAACCCGAGATTCATCCTACTTCATGTTGTTAGTATTTGCTAGTGCCTTTAGGATATTAGTAACCTTTGCGATAGTCCTCGAGGTCCGTGGTATTTCCTTCTTCCAAATACTACGAACCGCTTATGGCAGATTCCTTGTTGAACCAAAACATCACCATAAGAGTGCTCTTGAGGAGTACTCCATTCATATTGTGACTCGCCAATTCTACCTTTTTCGCATGGATTATCCGGAAGAAATGTTGAGCTCGCTTCGACATACTAATCTGTGCATCCACAACTCAGAAAGTTATATGCTCCTCGAGTTGTTCCTCTTTAGTTGTACTCCGACCCTCGTCGATCAATTGATAACCAAGGGTATGGGTGCATTCGAGTTCATCAATGCCTTTTACTCCTATGGTCCGTCAAGCCATTCTATTCCGGAATGACTAGGAGAAACAAACTCCAGTACCTCATCCATATCCAGGATTGGGTCAAAGCAATTGTACTTCGCAGATCAAAATGCCAATCCAGCTTTTGTTCTGTTCTACCCTGAAGTATTGCCATCTTATGTCAAGAATGTCATGGGGGTTGCACAACCTCTTAGGAATCCTTGACGCAGTGATACTTCTCGCCATCATTATTCATTCCTCGGTTCCGTGTTGATGCAACCGGAATGCCGACAAGTGAATTGTGATGTGTGAAGTCAATACTCCGAGCAACTTGTTGCTTGGTAGTGAATGGACAATTTTCTCATTCTTAGCGTGTTGGTTATTGAACCATCATCCTAAGATTGATCGCGCTACTTAGTCCTTACTTCTGGTGCACTCTTCGATCCATGAGTTAGGATCTGGTCAAGTCCTCACCCATCTGATCATATCGTCTTTCCCTCAAAAGCAAGATTGCTCTCAAGCTTAGTAACATACGGTGGGTCGTGACTTTCCAAATATCTTCTTAGAAGTGTTACCGGGTTGTTTCCTGACTGTTATGTTGAGCTCGTGATCAAGTTGGTTCCCTGTGGACCACCCTTTCTCCAAGAATCTGTGTTGGATATCCCTGAGCTAGTTGGTTAAGCTAGACAATAACTTGGAGAGTTGGAAGATAAAAGCTTGCCTAACTTAGCTCGATCCAAAGGGATATTCTGGTGTAGTGTGTGTTGAAGAAAGATGATATCTTCATCGATTGGTCCCTGTGATCGGTTGCTGGATCTATTGTCATATCAACCCTTTGACTTGAGTGTGGGCAATCGTCAAGTCAAATCAGAACCAACGATATGCGTGATGTTGTCTTACCCGTGGTTAATCCCTCGAGCATACCCATTACATCTTTGGTCTGACCAATGCTAACACCGTGTTCACATGATGGTGGAAGTCCAATGATATGGAGATTCCGATGAGTTGCTGTTGAGCCCATCAGTAGCATTTTTGTCTCCCCCATAAGTCATGTTGAACATCAACCTAGTGTTGGAAACTTGTGTAAGCATTTCTTCGTGTTTCGTTCATGAAGCATATGTTTGGATGAAAGTAGTGACTTCCTCTAGTTCATGTGCCTTAGGGGTAAGTTGCCGCCATGAGTTTGAGAAAGGTTTGTTTTGTTTCCTCTGGAATCATCCCAAGCCAGTCATGCACGTGCGGAGTATTCTATGGCATGATAGACTGATCATCTTCATTTCATATGAATTCCATAGCACACCAAGCCACTGATTGACTTGTTCTAGGAAAAGGAGTTGTTGTGTAAATCCTAGGTCATGCACAAGACTTCGTTATCCTCGATGATGGTTCCCAACCTGAACTCGGTAGTGTTTTATCATAAGACTACTACGTGATCATGCTTGTCTTGGACAACGTGTTCACAGGTTTTTAGCAGTACCAGCTCATGTTTTGGAGCCTACTACCATAGTTCATCTCCCGAGAATCTCGCAACGTCATCTCGTTGGTTTTGTGTTGCATCCTTTCCTTTTCAGACATGCTGAGTCTGAAGTATCCTATCCCCAACCAGATCTGAATCTCAGGCAGATATGATGGTTGGAACATTCGAACAGTTGCATTTCGTTCCCAGCTTGCACCGTCCTTGTGCTATCTCGCTATAGACTGTCTTCTTAGCAATTCTTGTCCAGGTTTATCTTCAAAAGTGGACTTACCATGGGTCCCCCCCACCTTCGATGATAAGCAAAATCATCCATTGCGTTGTTTTCAACAAGGTAGTCCACATCATCCATTCTAGTCCGGGTGTACCACTCCTTTGCATTCCACCACATGATCGCTTGTGATTGCCTTAGGCTGGTATAAAGAGTTCCAATGATCTATGGATCAAAAGTAATTCTTTTTGCCACTTAAGGGAATAGTTCCTTGCGCCACCTTTCTCGAGGTGTCCCGTTACGGGATCATGATAAATATTTCCTCGCCACCTTGACACCATCCACCATCTCCCTAAGCGTGGAATTGTTGCCACCAATCAAACCCCGTTGTTGTTCTTCCATCCCTCTCGGTGTATTTTGTGTCTCAACTCGAGATGTGTCACCGTCTCAGACCGTGAGTCGATCATGTTTACTTGATCTTCGTGAAGGTCGAATCATGTAGGGTTTTTCCCTTCTTTCTGTTGTCGTGTCAAGTGAAGACCTCGAAAGCAAGGACGTCAAGACCAAGATGATGGAATAAATCAACATCTTCGAGAAGGGCAAATGGATCATGAAGATTGTGATAGTTTGTGACTTCCCTTTTCCTCTTACCTCACGTCTTGAATCTCGGGGCGAGATTCTTGTTTAGTGGGGGTGAGTTGTCACAGCCCTAGAATTGTTTGACATTAGTTGCATTAAGGCATTCATGGCATCATGTTAATTTTCATGAAATTGAAATGGGGATGACCAAGCCCTAGCACTAAAACAATTCAAATAGGTTCAACTTCAAAATATCTTCAAAGAACCCAAAGTGGTTTGCAAAAATGTTCATGATTAATGGAAAAAGGTGAAAACCATATCCAGAGGTGATGGATATTTTTCCAAGACATTTTGGATACTTGAATAAACCATATTGTATTTGAATTGGGGCATTTAAATACTATTAATATTTTATTAAATGCTCCAACAATTCTGAAAAATAGTTAAGGGCCTCTGTAATAATTCAGTTAATGCCCACAATTATTTTCAGGATTTATTTAAATGGTTTAGTATTTTACTAAACTAAAACAGAGCAGAAAAATAGAAAATGGAAATAAGAAAGAGAGAGAGAAGGACTACCTGGCGCTCACCTGGCAGCCACTTACCTGGCCCACGAACCGGCCCAGCCTTCTCCCCCTCCCCTCGCTGGCCCAGCTGGTGGCCCAGCCCACCACCGCCTCGCTGCTCGTCGCCTACCTCTGCCAAGAGGCGAGGAGGGACACGGCGACAGCCGAGCTCGCCACCTCCTCCTGCCGCTTTGCTGGCTACCCCTCGGCCTTGGGAGACGCCACGCGCCTCCCGAACCCCCCGTCCTCTTTCCTCTCTCCTGGACCCCATTTCCTCCTCTGCTTCTCTCTTGCTCACACCACTGAAGGCGCCCGTCGCCGCCCGATCGCCGCACCATGCCACCGCCACCCCTCTCCTCCCCGGCATGCCCCCGAGCTCCGCCGAGCCCTCTCTCCCCTCCTCACCGAGCCTCCCGACACCGGAGCGCCCCGAGGCGCCGCCCCGCCACTTTCCCCTTCTCGGACCGCCGGACTTCACCGGCGATTGTCGGCTCCGGTGCCTCCCCGAGCTCGCCGATGCCATCGTCGCACTCACGGTGAGCCCCCGAGCCGTTTCCCCCTCTTCCCCACTCGTTCCCCTCCTCTAGCCACCGTTCCCACCGCGGCTGAAGCCCGCCGCCGCCGTGCCTCGTCGCCGGCATGGCTAGAGCCTCAACGGCTCGGCCAACCCCACCTCCGTGCTCGGCGCAGCACCAGAGCACGTAGCACGCGCAACACCCCCTAGCGCCTGCATCGCTAACCACCGTTGGCGAACTCCGGCGGCCGCCTACGACGTCGCCGGCGTCGATTCCGACCGCCCCGAGCTCAAGCCACTCCACCAAGAGCCTCAGCTCATCCCCAGCTCCACGTAGATACCCTCCCCGACCCTTTTGGTGGCCGGAACGGCAAAAATCACTTCCGCCGCCACGTCGGGCTCGCCGGCGGTTAAACGCCGGCAGCCGACCTTGACTTTGACCCGGTGGGCCCCGGTTGACTCTCCTGAGTCAATGACAGGTGGGGCCCAGCCCTGTTAGATAATTAAGTTTAGTTTTAATTAAAAGTAGTTAAGCTAATTACTCTGACTCGTGGGACCCACTGCCAGTTTGACCCGGACCAGCCCTGTTGACCTGATGACGTCATGCCAACGTCATGCTGACGCAGTAAACCCCTTTTCTGGAATTATTTTAATTCAGGAAATTTCAGAAAATGCCCTAAACTTTAATAAATCATAGAAATTCAACCGTAACTCGGATGGAAATAATTTATATATGAAAAATGATCAGAAAAATATGAAGAATCTGTTTATGCCATGATCATGCATGTTTGAACAAGTTAACATCACTGAATAGGATGAATCATGATTAGGGTAATTTATGAAATAGCATTTGGAGTTGGAGTTCAACCTTGTTTGAATTCCACTTCAACTAACTTGGATTATTATTGCATTAGGTGAATTCAGTACCTTAATATGACATGTCATCCATGTGAATGTGCATTGCATTTATTGTGCTCTCTCTTGTTTGCCGGTAATTGTCCCCTCCCGGTAGACGATGTACCGACGATGAGTTCGATGACACCAATGAAGAATTATATTATCTTCAGAAGTGCCAGGCAAGCAAAACCCCTTGTTCATTCCGATACAATCCCACTCTCTCGCTCCTGCTCTATTTTACTGCATTAGGACAACAACGACTCATGTGTTACTTGCTGCGTAGCTGAACCCTTGATCCTTTGCATGACTGTCATTCCACAAGAATTAGATGAAACCCACTAGCATGAGTAGGAATTGTTTGAGCCATGTTGTGCCTACTCATTTATGCTTGTTTGTCATGCCTCATTGCTTAGAGTTGAGTCGGTCTGATTCATCGGGAATGAATTGGAATTGTTATGAACATGTCCTCTGTGTGTGTGAGCTAAGTGTGTGAACACGATTTGGTAAAGGTAGCGGTGAGAGGCCATGTAGGAGTACATGGTGGGTTGTCTCATTGAAACCGTCCTCGAGGAACTGAGTTCGTGTTTGTGATCCATGAACAGTTACTACCACACATTGGGTTCCGTAACTCGACCCTCTCGACTTATTAATCAACTTGATCTCTGTCCGGGAGTTGCAACTAGTTTACGGTGTTTGTAGGTAGTGTTAGTAGTCTACCAAGTGGCACCCGATGCATGTGGGCTTGGGACAGACTAGGCCTGATGTACGGTGTACCAAGTGGCACCGGTTGGTGGGCTTGGGAACCCTGCTCACATCGTTTGGGGCCGTGGCGACACCCGGCGGATCTCCTTGCGGATGGAACCCGAATAGGCGATAAACACGGACGAGAGACTTGTGTGGTTAGTCGGTCGTGGCTGACTCCCTCGCCTGGCTTCCGCTTGAAGGTTGCCGAGGTACATGGCGTGTCTGAGGCGATAAGTGGCGAGAGCGTGTGTGAAGAAGTACACCCTGCAGGGTTATCATTATCTATTGAATAGCGGATTCCTCGGATATGGAAACTTGGACCCTTGCATAGTTCATAGACAAGTGAAAGTGGATACTCTAAAATACGCAAGATAAGCGTGAGTGCTATGGATGGCGTTTCTCGAGGTAGACGGGAGCGGGTCCATAGTGGTGTATTGATATGGTGAATATGTGGACTCGTAGCGCCACCTCAAAAGAGTTACTTGCGATCGTAGTTCGGGATAGCCACCGAGTCAAAGCTGGCTTGCTGCGATCAAACTCCACCACCCCTTTTGATAATGATGCATATGTAGTTAGATCTGATGTAAGTCTTGCTGAGTACAATTGTACTCACGTTTGCTTATTTATGTTTTGCGAGAGACGTCGGTCTCACTAGTAGTTCCACGTGGACTTGACGTTTAGCTTGTTACCTCAGCTACGATCTTGTGCCCTCGGCAGATCGGTAGATAGTCGGGCTTCTCAGCCTTTTTCATTTATAGTTATGCGTACTCGGACATGTTTAGCTTCGCTTGTGTTTTGACTTGTATGTTTCGAGTGTTGGGTCATGAGACCCATGTTTGTAATATCTCGCTCTTGAGCCTAATGAATAATATTTGAGTCGAGAGTTATGTTGTGATGCCATGTTGTATCTACGCATATTGAGCATAATGTGTGTATGTTTGAAATGCTTGGTATGTGTGGGATCCGACAAACTAGTTGTTTATCCTTGGCAGCCTCTCATATGGGGAAATGTAGTCTCGTGCCTCGAGCGATAGTAGTCCGCTACTGCCCGGTTCACCGAGTCCTGCTAGCCCAAAGACTACTGCTTGGACACTTGACTGGCGGCATGTGTTTCACTTCGTTCCTATATACGTTCCTTCGGGAAATGTCACGCGGTGTTATTCGAGTCTGCCTAGCCTGCTACAGCCGGGATACGGAGTCCTGTTAGCCCGTGCTACAGCCCGAATATATCGTTGATGACCGACATGCTCGATGTGATTCATGTATGCCTGTCCCCATAGGTTAGCGCCGCTTTGGGTTCACGACTAGCCATGTCGGCCGGGGTTCTTTGTCATATGGATGCTAGCGACACTATCATATACGTGAGCCAAAAGACGCAAACGGTCCCGGGCCATGGTAAGGCGACACCCGTGGGAATACCGTGCGTGAGGCCGCAAAGTGATATGATGTGTTACATGCTAGATCGGTGTGACTTAGGATCGGGGTCCTGACATCCAGTGATCCCATAGGTGTCGTTTCCCACCGGCAGACCCTATCACAAGTGGCAATATAAAGTGACGTTCCATCGCATTAAGATTTTGTGCATCCAACTATAAAAGCGCATGGCAACCTCTGCTTCCCTCTGCGAAGGGCCTATCTTTTATTCTTGTCTTTTACCTTATGCAAGAGTCTTGGTGGTCTTCACCTTTCCTTTTTACAATTTATCCTTTGGCAAGCACATTGTGTTGGAAAGATTCTGCTATATATATCCTATTGTATGAAAGGCATCATGAGCTATTATTGTTGACATTACCCTTGAGGTAAAAGGTTGGGAGGCGAATCTATAAGCTCCTATCTTTCTCTATGTCTGATTAAAACTTTGAACCCATAAATATCGCATGAGTGTTAGCAATTGTGAAAGACTAAATGATAGTTGAGTATGTGGAGTTTGCTAAATCAAAGCTCTGACATAGACACTTCTTTAAAATAAGATGGATTGTAATTGTTTGATGACTAATAACACGGTTTGTTAGTTTTCAAGAAGGTTTATGATTTATACTTTAACATGTGAATAGCTTGTCACTTGATCATGAGAAGCTTTATGAGATGAGCTACTGTTATGATATATAATGATGCTAGAAAAGGTGATTGAAATTATCATTGATCAAACTTGTACACCTGCTAGCATTCACACTTCATAAATTATTTATTTTATCATTTACCTACTCGAGGACGAGCAGGAATTAAGCTTGGGGATGTTGATACGTCTCCAACGTATCTATAATTTATGAAGTATTCATGCTATTATATTATCTGTTTTGGATGTTTATGGGCTTTATTATGCACTTATATATTCTTTTTGGGACTAACCTATTAACCCAGAGCCCAGTGCCAGTTTCTGTTTTTTCCCTAGTTTCAGTGTTCCGCAGAAAAGAGATATCACACGGAGTCCAAACGGAATGAAACCTTGGGGGCGTGATTTTTGGAATGAACGTGATCCAGGAGACTTGGAGTTGAATTCAAGAAAGCTTCGAGGTGGCCACGAGGCAGGGAGGCGCGCCTGCCCCCTGGGCACGCCCCCACCCGCGTGGGCCCCTCGTGGCTCCCGTGATCGACTTCTTTCGCCTATATATATCCATATGCCCTAAAAAACGGAGAACGCAATAGATCGGGAGTTCCGCCGCCGCAAGCCTCTGTAGCCACCAAAAACCAATCGGGACCCTGTTCCGGCACCCTGCCGGATGGGGGATCCCTCGTCGGTGGCCATCTTCATCATCCCGGCGCTGTCCATGACGAGGAGGGGGTAGTTAACCCTCGGAGCTGAGGGTATGTACCAGTAGCTATGTGTTTGATCTCTCTCTCCCTCGTGTTCTTGAGGTGGTACGATCTTGACGTATCGCGAGCTTTGCTATTATAGTTGGATCTTATGATGTTTCTCCCCCTCTACTCTCTTGTAATGGATTGAGTTTCCCCTTTGAAGTTATCTTATCGGATTGAGTCTTCAAGGATTTGAGAACACTTGATGTATGTCTTGCATGTGCTTATCTATGGTGACAATGGGATATTCACGTGATCTACTTGATGTATGTTTTGGTGATCTACTTGCAGGTTCCGTAACATTATGAACTTATGCATAGGGGTTGGCACCCGTTTTAGTCTTGACTCTTCGGTAGAAACTTTGGGGCACTCTTTGAAGTACTTTGTGTTTGTTTGAATAGATGAATCTGAGATTGTGTGACGCATATCGTATAATCATACCCACGGATACTTGAGGTGACATTGGAGTATCTAGGTGACATTAGGGTTTTGGTTGATTTGCGTCTTAAGGTGTTATTCTAGTACAAACTCTATGATAGATCGAACGGAAAGAATAGCTTCGTGTTATTTTACTACGAACTCTTGAATAGATCGATTAGAAAGGATAACTTTGAGGTGGTTTCGTACCCTACCATAATCTCTTTGTTTGTTCTCCGCTATTAGTGACTTTGGAGTGACTCTTTGTTGCATGTTGAGGGATAGTTATATGATCCAGTTATGTTATTATTGTTGAGAGAACTTGCACTAGTGAAAGTATGAAACCTAGGCCTTGTTTCCTAGCATTGCAATACCATTTACGCTCACTTTTATTATTAGTTACCTTGCTGTTTTTTATATTTTCAGATTACAAAAACCTTTATCTACCATCCATATTGCACTTGTATCACCATCTCTTCGCAGAACTAGTGCACCTATACAATTTACCATTGTATTGGGTGTGTTGGGGACACAAGAGACTCTTTGTTATTTGGCTGCAGGGTTGTTCGAGAGAGACCATCTTCATCCTACGCCTCCCACGGATTGATAAACCTTAGGTCATCCACTTGAGGGAAATTTGCTACTGTCCTACAAACCTCTGCACTTGGAGGCCCAACAACGTCTACAAGAAGAAGGTTACATAGTAGACATCACTCCCAAGCTATAAGTGGTGTCGCCTTGGAGTGCACAGCGTAAAACAGCAAGGTCTGGGGCACTGAGTGCACCCACCTTCTCTCTAGAAAGCAAGCACTTTGCAATGAATAGAGCAAAATAATGCACGGCAGGAAAATGCAAGCTAGTAGCGGTGACACTTGACACCCTTCTCTCGTCCCCTACAGACAGAGTGTGATAAAATCCTTCGAAGTCTATAGGCCTAGGCTCTGCTAAGCTTCCACCGGAAGGGATCAAGTATATGTCACAAAATTCAGTAAGAGGTATCTGATGGGGTTCATCGTATAAGTTAAACTACACTTCAGGGGGATTATTCATAGGAAGGAAATTAAAACTTTGCACAAAGGAGTTTGTGAGGACATGATACTATTCACATTCAGCTGCGATGAAGTCGGTGAGGCCGACATTAGCAACACATTGTGCAAACTCCTGAAGGATTCCGGCCCCTTCCATGAATGGGTTATGCGACCATTCGCACGACCGTATCTCCGCCATTCTCCGGGTATGGAGATCACTGTCAGATGACTCCCCAATCACTCCCTTGGAGTTCTTCTTGGAAGCAAACTTCCTAAAGATACTCATGTTTTTCCTATGAACAAAAATTCTGAAATTTTTAGTCCACAAAATTTTCTCAATAAAACTTCATAAGATTGAAAGCAACTACTCATAGGTATGCATAGAGACCATAGAAAGCATTCAAACTACTTAGAACTCTAAGAATTCAACATGCAAGCTCATCTACAGTAGCACCAAGAGTAGCTAATTATTCAAAATATAAACCACTAAAGCAAAAACTAATTGGAAAATGGAGGAGTCACATACCAAGCAACAATCCCCCGAAACAGTTTCGGAAACGGAGCTTCGAGCAAAGAGATCGAAATCCGCGGGTTTGAGAGCAAGAACACGAGAGAGAGAGAGAGAGAGAGAGAGAGAGAGAGAGAGAGAGAGAGAGAGAGAGAACAATGGTGATTTTTTTCTGGAGGTAGGTGGTGATGTGGGATGAAGAGATAAGTGAGGGGGCCCATGTGGGGACCACAACCCACGAGGGCGCGCCGGGGTGGGTTGTGCCCCGAAATTCTTAAATATTTAGAAAACATCATATTAAAATTTCAAAGCATTCTGAGAACTTTTATTTTTTGGGTCATTTTTTATTTCACGGGAAATTCAGAAAACAGACAAAACATGGCATTTTATTTTATTTAACTCATAAAAATAGAAAACAAAGGATAAGGGCAGAAGGTAGTGCTTATTAAATTCATCAACTTCATACCTCTAAAAAATGATCCATTAATAAGGTTGATCAAGTCTTATTAACAACCAATTTCGATTAGCATGAAACCGAAGAACTTTCGTAAATCACTAAGTTACCTCAATGGGGATATGAATGTCCCCAAAAATAAGAATTTCATATTTCTTTTTGATAGTAGGTAGAGGTAGTTGAAAACTTACAATAGTGATTGTCGGAGATTTTTCAATAACATTAATACCATTCACTCGGAATTGTTTCTTCGGAAAGTGCACCGTATGCTCGTTACCTTGATATGAAAAGTGACCTTGATTTTGTTGCAATCAATAACAACCCCTGCAGTATTCAAGAAGGGTCTACCAAGGATAATCGACATGTTGTCGTCCTCGAGCATCTCAAGTATAACAAAGTCAGTCAAAATAGTAACATTAGCAACAACAACAGGCATACCCTCACAGATACTGATAGGTATGGCAGTTGATTTGTCAGCCATTTGCAAAGATATTTCAGTTGTGTGAGTTTATTCAAATCAAGTCTTTTATATAAATATAAAGGCATAACACCAACACCAGCTCCCAAATTACACAAAGCAGTTTTCACATAATTTATTTTGATGGAGCAAGGTATAGTTGGTACTCCCGGATCTCCAAGTTTTTTAGGTACTCCGTCTTTAAAAGTGTAATTAGCAAGAATGATGGAGATTTCAGCTTCCGGTATTTTTCTCTTATTGGTGATGATGTCTTTCATGTACTTTGCATAAGGAGGCATTTTCAAGATATCAGCTAAGCGAGTACGCAAAAAGACTGGCCTCAGCATTTCAGCAAAGCGTTCAAATTCTTCATCAACTTTCTTTTTAGTTGACTTAGGTGGAAAGGGCATAGGTTTTGGAACCCATGGTTCTCTTTCCTTACGATGTTTTCTAGCAGCAAAGCCTGTTTTATCATATCTTTTATTCTTAGGTTGTGGGTTATCAAGATCAACTGCTGGTTCTATCTCAACATCATTTTCTGGTTCTTTATTATTTGTTTGAGTGTCTTCATGAACCTCATCTTTATCTTTTTCATTATCAGAAGGTGAGTGTTCACTACCAGATTGAGTTTCAGCATCAGAGATAGAAACTTCATTATCAGGAGGTTTTTCTACTTCAGGTTCAGTAGAGGCATGCAAAGTCATATCATTTTTCTTCTTCTTTTTCTTTTTAGACGGACTACGTGCATCAGTGGTGACTCTTTGAGAGTCTTGTTCAATTATTTTTGGGTGTCCCTCAGGATAAAGTGGTTCCTAAGTCATCCTACCTCCTATAGTCATTACTCTAACAGCATGATCATTGATATTATTATTCATTTCATCAAGCAACTCTCTTTGATATTTAGCAACTTGTTCTAACTGAGTTTAAACCATAGAAGCATGCTTCTCCACACCTCTAACATCATTTGAGATATAAATAACAAGTCACTCAAGTGAGCAATCATATCAGAATTGTATTTCAATTGTTTCATAATATTTGCATTGAAGTGATCTTGTTTTCTAATGTAATTCTCAAACTCATACATGCATTGGCTAGGGTGCATATTGTAAGGATTATCATTATCATAGAATTTCATTAGAGAATTTACCTCTACCACCTTAGGCAGTGGTGGTGTATCAAGCCCATGTATTTCTTCAATAGGAGGTAAAATTTTAACATCCTCAGCTTTTATACCTTTTTCCTTCATAGATTTCTTTGCCTCTTGCATATCTTCAGGACTGAGATATAAAATACCCCTCTTCTTTGGAGTGGGTTTAGGCGGTGGTTCAGGAAGAATCCAATCATCATAATTTTCCAACATGTTATTCAATAATTCTTCAGCTTGCCCAATAATCCGTTCCCTAAAAACACAACCAGCACAACTATCTAGGAAATCCCTATAAGCATCAGTTAGTCCATTATAGAAGATATCAAGTATTTCATTTTTCTTAAGAGGATGATCAGGCAAAGCATTAAGCAATTGGAGAAGCCTCCCCCAACCTTGTGGGAGACTCTCTTCTTCAATTTGCGCAAAGTTAAATATTTCCTGTAAGGCAGCTTGTTTCTTATGAGCAGATTTTTTTTCCAGAGAAGTAATAAATCATATCCTGGGGAGTACGCACACAACCAGGAGTAAGAGTATTGTACCAAGCTTTAGCATGATACGTCTCCAACGTATCTACAATTTTCTATTGTTCCATGTTGTTATATTATCATTCTTGAATATTTTATAATCATTTTATAGTCATTTTATATCATTTTTGGTAATAACCTATTGACATAGTGCCAAGTGCCAGTTGCTCTTTTCTGCATGTTTTTTACATTGCAGGAAATCAATACCAAACGGAGTCCAAACGCAGCGGAACTTTTTGGACATTTTTTTGGACTAGAAGACATCCAGTGGGCTGGAGAAGCGCCTGGGGGGGGGGGGTGCTCCGAGGGGAGCACAACCCACGAGGGCGCGCCTGGGGGCCCAGGGGCGCCCTGGTGGGTTGTGCCCACCTCGGGTGCCCCCGGACTGCCTCTTTGCTCTATAAATACCCCAAATATTCCAAAAACCCTAGGGGAGTCGAGAAAATCAATTCTAGTCGACGCAGAGTCCAGAACCACCAGATCCAATCTAGACACCACATGGAGGGGTTCACCACTTCCATTGGTGCCTCTCCGATGATGCGTGAGTACTTCTTTGTAGACCTACAGGTCCATAGTTAGTAGCTAGATGGCTTCCTCTCTCTCGTTTGATTCTCAATACAATGGTCCCTTGGAGATCCATATGATGTAACTCTTTTTGCGGTGTGTTTGTTGGGATCGGATGAACTTTGAGTTTATGATCAGATCTATCTTTTTATCCATGAAAGTTATTTGAGTCTTCTTTTATCTCTTATATGCATGATTGCTTATAGCCTCGTATTTCTTCTCCGATATTTGGGTTTTGTTTGGCCAACTTGATCTATTTATCTTGCAAGGGGAAGAGGTGCTTTGTAGTGGGTTTGATCTTACGGTGCTTGATCCCAGTGACGGAAGGGGAACCGACACGTATGTATCATTGCTACTAAAGATAAAACGATGGGGCCTATTTCTACATAAATAGATCTTGTCTACATCATGTCATCATTCTTATTGCATTACTCCGTTTCTCCATGAACTTAATACACTAGATGCATGCTAGATAGCGGTCGATGTGTGGAGTAATAGTAGTAGATGCAGGCAGGAGTCGGTCTACTAATCTTGGACATGATGCCTATATAAGGATCATTTCCTGGATATCGTCATGATTATTTGAAGTTCTATCAATTACCCAACAGTAATTTGTTTACCCACCGTTTGCTATTTTTCTTGAGAGAAGCCACTAGTGAAACCTACGGTCTTCTTTAATATATTTTCCTTTGCGATCTATTTTCCTTTGCTTTTATTTTCAGATCTATTAAACCAAAAATGCAAAACTACCTTGCTGCACTTTATTTTATTTCGTGTTCAATCTATCAATATTTACTACTCTCTCATGTCCGTTTGCCAATTTCTGGCGTCGTTGCCCTAAAGGGATTGACAATCCCTTTTACACGTCGAGTTGCGAGTATTTGTTATTTGTGTGCAGGTGTTGTTTACGTAGTGTTGCTTGGTTCTCCTACTGGTTCAATAACCTTGGTTTCATCACTGAGGGAAATACCTACCGCCGCTGTGCTGCATCATCCCTTCCTCTTTGGGGTAATACCGATGTAGCTTCAAGCCGCATCATAGCATCACCCTTTAATGAGAACGGAAATAATTTGAGAATATAGTAATAGTGATTTTTCTCATCATGAGCAAAAAGGGTGGCTATGTCATTCAACTTAGTAAGATGTGACACAACAGTTTCAGTTTCATAACCATGGAAAGGACCAGATTCAACCAAAGTAATTAACTCTGGGTCGACAGAGAATTCATAATCCTTATCATCAATAAAGATAGGTGAAGTAGCAAAATTAGGATGACATTTCATTCTAGCATTCAGAGATTTTTATTTATACTTGCATAATAATTTCTCTAGATCATCTCTATCCTTACAAGCAAGAATATCTCTAGTTGCCTCCTCACCCATAACATAACCTTCCGGTACCATTGGCAATTCATATCTAGGAGCACTAGTTCTAATAGGTGATTCAAGATTTTCAGGTTCAAGCTTATCATCAGTTTCAACAATATCATGATGTCTTACTCTAGCAATTTGTTCATCAAGAAATACACCTAGTGGCACATTATCATCAAGCATGGTACTAGCATCATCATAAGCATCATTCATAGCAGAAGTAGTGATGTCTACTATGCAACCTTCTTCTTGTAGATGTTGTTGGGCCTTCAAGTGCAGAGGTTTGTAGGACAGTAGCAAATTTCCCTCAAGTGGATGACCTAAGGTTTATCAATCCGTGGGAGGCGTAGGATGAAGATGGTCTCTCTCAAACAACCCTGCAACCAAATAACAAAGAGTCTCTTGTGTCCCCAACACACCCAATAAAATGGTAAATTGTATAGGTGCACTAGTTCGGTGAAGAGATGGTGATACAAGTGCAATATGGATGGTAGATAAAGGTTTTTGTAATCTAAAAATATAAAAACAGCAAGGTAGAAAGCGATAAAAGTGAGCGTAAACGGTATTGCAATGCTAGGAAACAAGGCCTAGGGTTCATACTTTCACTGGTGCAAGTTCTCTCAACAATAATAACATAATTGGATCATATAACTATCCCTCAACATGCAATAAAGAGTCACTCCAAAGTCACTAATAGCGGAGAACAAACGAAGAGATTATGGTAGGGTACGAAACCACCTCAAAGTTATTCTTTCCAATCAATCCGTTGGTCTATTCCTATAAGTGTCACAAACAGCCCTAGAGTTCGTACTAGAATAACACCTTAAGACACAAATCAACCAAAACCCTAATGTCACCTAGATACTCCAATGTCACCTCAAGTATCCGTGGGCATGATTATACGATATGCATCACACAATCTCAGATTCATCTATTCAACCAACACATAGAACCTCAAAGAGTGCCCCAAAGTTTCTACCGGAGAATCAAGACGAAAATGTGTGCCAACCCCTATGCATAAGTTCATGGGCGGAACCCGCAAGTTGATCACCAAAACATACATCAAGTGAGTCACGTGGTATCCCATTGTCACCACAGATACGCACGGCAAGACATACATCAATTGTTCTCAAGTCATAAAAGACTCAATCCGATAAGATTACTTAAAAGGGAAAACTCAATCCATTACAAGAGAGTAGAGGGGGAGAAGCAACATAAGATCCAACTATAATAGCAAAGCTCGCGATACATCAAGATCGTGCCAAATCAAGAACACGAGAGAGAGATAAAACACATAGCTACTGGTACATACCCTCAGCCCCGAGGGTGAACTACTCCCTCCTCGTCATGGAGAGCGCCGGGATGATGAAGATGGCCACCGGTAAGGGATCCCCCCCTCCGGCAGGGTGCCGGAATAGGGTCCCGATAGGTTTTTGGTGGCTACAGAGGCTTGCGGCGGCGGAACTCCAGATCTATTCTGTTCCTCGAAGTTTTTAGGGTATATGGATATATATAGGCGGAAGAAGTACGTCAGGGGAGCCACGAGGGGCCCACGAGGGTGGAGGGCGCGCCCTAGGGGTGTGGGAGCCCCCCTACCTCGTGGCTTCCTCGTCACTTTCCTGACGTGCACTCCAAGTTTTTCCGGTAGCTTTCCTTCCAAAAATAACTTCTCCAGTTGGTTTAATTCCGTTTCGACTTCGTTTGATATTCCTTTTCTTCGAAACACTGAAATAAGGGAAAAAACAGGAACTGGCACTGGGCTCTGGGTCAATAGGTTAGTCCCAAAAGTAATATAAAAGTGTAAAATTAAGCCCATAAACATCAAAAACACATAATATAATAGCATGGAACAATCAAAAAATTATACATACGTTGGAGACGTATCAGCATCCACAAGCTTAATTCCTGCTCGTCCTCGAGTAGGTAAATGATAAAAACAGAATTTTTGATGTGGAATGCTACTTGGCATAATTTCAATGTAATTCTTCTTAATTGTGGTATGAATATTCAGATCCGAAAGATTCAAGACAATAGTTTAATATTGACATAAAAATAATAATACTTCTAGCATACTAACAAAGCAATCATGTCTTCTCAAAATAACATGGCCAAAGAAATTTATCCCTACAAAATCATATAGTCTGGCTATGCTCTATCTTCACCACACAAAGTATTTAAATCATGCACAACCCCGATGACAAGCCAAGCAATTGTTTCATACTTTTGGTGTTCTCAAACTTTTTCAATCTTCACACAATACATGAGCGTGAGCCATGGACATAGCACTATAGGTGGAATAGAATGGTGGTTGTGGAGAAGACAAAAAGGAGAAGATAGTCTCACATCAACTAGACGTATCAACGGGCTATGGAGATGCCCATCAATAGATATCAATGAGAGTGAGTAGGGATTGCCATGCAACGGATGCACTAGAGCTATAAGCATATGAAAGCTCAACAAAAGAAACTAAGTGGGTGTGCATCCAACTTGCTTGCTCATGAAGACCTAGGGCATTTTGAGGAAGCCCATCATTGGAATATACAAGCCAAGTTCTATAATGAAAGATTCCCACTAGTATATGAAAGTGACAACATAGGAGACTCTCTATCATGAAGATCACGGTGCTACTTTGAAGCACAAGTGTGGTAAAAGGATAGTAGCATTGCCCCTTCTCTCTTTTTCTCTCATTTTTTATTTTTTTATTTTTTTATTTGGGCTTTTTCTCTTTTTTATGGCCTCTTTTTTTTTCATCCGGAGTCTCATCCCGACTTGTGGGGGAATCATAGTCTCCATCATCCTTTCCTCACTGGGACAATGCTCTAAAAATGATGATCATCACACTTTTATTTTCTTACAACTCAACAATTACAACTCGATACTTAGAACAAAATATTACTCTATATGAATGCCTCCGGCGGTGTACCGGGATATGCAATGAATCAAGAGTGACATGTATGAAGGAATTATGAACGGTGGCTTTGCCACAAATACGATGTCAATTACATGATCATGCAAAGCAATATGACAATGATGGAACGTGTCATAATAAATGGAACGGTGGAAAGTTGCATGGCAATATATCTCGGAATGGCTATGGAAATGCCATAATAGGTGGGTATGGTGGCTGTTTTGAGGAAGGTATATGGTGGGTGTATGATACCGGCGAAAAGTGCGCGGTATTAGAGAGGCTAGCAATGGTGGAAGGAAGAAGGGTGCGTATAATCCATGGAATCAACATTAGTCATAAAGAACTCATATACTTATTGCAAAAATCTACAAGTTATCAAAGCAAAGTATTACACGCATGCTCCTAGGGGGATAGATTGGTAGGAAAAGACCATCGATCGTCCCCGACCGCCACTCATAAGGAAGACAATCAATAAATAAATCATGCTCCGACTTCATCACATAACGGTTCACCATACGTGCATGCTACGGGAATCACAAACTTTAACACAAGTATTTCTCAAATTCACAACTACTCAACTAGCATGACTCTAATATCACCATCTCCATATCTCAAAACAATTATCAAGCATCAAACTTCTCATAGTATTCAACACACTCATAAGAATTCTTACAAATCTTGTATGCCTAGCATATTAGGATTATTTAAGCAACTTACCATGCTATTTAAGACTCTCAAAATAATCTAAGTGAAGCATGAGAGATCAATAGTTTCTATAAAACAAATCCACCACCGTGCTCTAAAAGAAATAAGTGAAGATCAATGAGTAGTCTAATAATTATACAACTATGTGAAGACTCTCTCATTTAATAATTTCAGATCTTAGTACTTTATTCAAACAGCAAGCAAGGCAAAATAAAATGACATTTCAAGGATAACACACATCATGTGAAGAAGCAAAAACTTAGGTTCAACCGATACTAACCGATAATTGTTAAAGAAGAAAGGTGGAATGCCTACCGGGGCATCCCCAAGCTTAGATGCTTGATACTTCTTGAAATATTATCTTGGGGTGCCTTGGGCATCCCCAAGCTTGAGCTTTTGTGTCTCCCTAATTCCTCTCATATCACGGTTTCCTAAATCTCAAAAGCTTCATCCACACTAAACTCAACAAGGATTCGTGAGATAAGTTAGCATAAACCAATGCAAAAACCTTATCATACTATACTGTAGCAAATCACTAAAATTATTATTCAACATTGCATACTAAATGCATCTGCATATTTAATAGTCCTATCCTCAAATAGAATCATTAAACAAGCAAACATATGCAAACATAACAGCAATCTGCCTAAACAGGACAGTCTGTAAAGAGTGCAGCAACATCGATACTTCCCTAGCTCGAAAAATTATGAAATAAAATTCCCACTGTAGTAAATTTATCAGAGCTTATTATGCAAAAGGTTTCAACATTTTATCACATTCTGACTTTTCTAGGGAATTTTTGCAACAGCGGTAAACTTTCTGTTTTCAAACAGCAACATGTATACTTGGAAAATAAGCATAGTTAAGGCTATCCTTGACAATTTTATTGAAAATAAAGATGCAAAACATTAATCTAAATAACATAAAGCAAATACTAACAAAATAAAATGACGCTCCAAGCAAAACACATATCATGTGGTGAATAAAAATATAGCTCCAAGTAAAGTTACCGATGAGCGAAGATTTAAAGAGGGATGCCTTCCGGGCATCCCCAAGCTTAAACTCTTGGTTATCCTTGAATATTACCTTCGGGTGCCTTGGGCATCCCCAAGCTTAGGCTCTTGCCACTCCTTATTCCATAGTCCATCGAATCTTTACCCAAAACTTGAAAACTTCACAACACAAAACTTAACAGAAAACTCGTAAGCTCCGTTAGCGAAAGAAAACAAAACACCACTTCAAGGTACTGTAATGAACTCATTCTTTATTTATATTGGTGTTAAACCTACTGTATTCCAAATTCTCTATGGTTTATAAACTATTTTACTAGCCATAGATTCATCAAAATAAGCAAACAATACAATGAAAACAAAATCTGTCAAAAACAGAACAGTCTGTAGTAATCTGTAACTAACGCAAACTTCTGGAACTCCAAAAATTCTAAAATAAATTGGTGGACCTGAGGAATTTGTCTATTAATCATCTGCAAAAATAAAACTAAATATCACTCTCCAGTAAAAAGTTGAAGCTAATCTCGTGAGCGCTAAAGTTTCTTTTTTTTACAGCATGATCATAAAGACTTCACCCAAGTCTTCCCAAAGGTTCTACTTGGCACAATCACTAATTAAAACATAAAACCACATCTCAATAGAAGCTATTTATTCCTAAACTGAACCAAAAAGCAAGAAACTAAAATAAAATTGGGTTGCCTCCCAACAAGCGCTAACGTTTAACGCCCCTAGTTAGGCATGATGATTTCAATTATGCTCGCATAAGACATAAGAATTGAAACATAAAGAGAGCATCATGAAGAATATGGCTAGCACATTTAAGTCTAACCCACTTCCTATGCATAGGGATTTTGTGAGGAAACAACTTATGGGAACAAGAATCAACTTGCATAGGAAGGTAAAACAAGCATAACTTCAAAACTTTAAGAACATAGAGAGGAAACTTGATATTATTGCAATTCCTACAAGCATACATTCCTCCCTCATAATAATTTTCAGTAGCATCATGAATGAATTCAACAATATAACCAGCACATAAAGCATTATTTTCATGATGCATAAGCATAGAATTTTTATTACTCTCCACATAACCAAATCTATTCTCATCAATAGTAGTGGGAGCAGACTCAACAAAATAACTATCATGTGATTGAAAATTAAGATCAAGATGACAAGTTTCATGGTTATCATTATTCTTTATAGCATATGTGTCATCAAAGTAATCATCATAGATAGGAGGCATGCTTTCATTATAGTAAATTTGCTCATCAAAGCTTGGGGGACAAAAAATATCATCTTCATCAAACATAGCTTCCCCAAGCTTGTGGCTTTGCATATCATTAGCATCATGGATATTCAAGGAATTCATACTAACACCATTACAATCATGCTCATCATATAAATATTTAGTGCCAAACATTATAATGCATTCTTCTTCTAGCACTTGAGCACAATTTTCCTTTCCATCATTTTCACGAAAGATGTTAAAAAGATGAAGCATATGAGGCACCTTCAATTACATTTTTTGTAGTTTTATTCTATAAACTAAACTAGTGATAAAACAAGAAACAAAAAGATTCGATTGCAAGATCTAAAGATATACCTTCAAGCACTCACCTCCCCAGCAACGGCGCCAGAAAAGAGCTTAGTTGACGGGGTGCGAGTGCCACTTACCTAGCCTCCCCGACAACGGGGCCATAAAAGAGCTTGATGTCTACTACGCAACCTTCTTCTTGTAGAAGTTGTTGGGCCTCCAAGTGCAGAGGTTTGTAGGACAGTAGCAAATTTCCCTCAAGTGGATGACCTAAGGTTTATCAATCTGTGGGAGGCATAGGATGAAGATTGTCTCTCTCAAACAACCATGCAACCAAATAACAAAGAGTCTCTTGTGTCCCCAACACACCCAATACAATGGTAAATTGTATAGGTGCACTAGTTCGGCGAAGAGATGGTGATACAAGTGCAATATGGATGGTAGATAAAGGTTTTTGTAATCTGAAAATATAAAAACAACAAGGTAGCAAGCGATAAAAGTGAGCGTAAACGGTATTGCAATGCTAGGAAACAAGGCCTAGGGTTCATACTTTCACCAGTGCAAGTTCTCTCAACAATAATAACATAATTGGATCATATAACTATCCCTCAACATGCAAAAAAGAGTCACTCCAAAGTCACAAATAGCGGAGAACAAACGAAGAGATTATGGTTGGGTACGAAACCACCTCAAAGTTATTCTTTCCAATCAATCCTTTGGGCTATTCCTATAAGTGTCACAAACAGCCCTAGAGTTCGTACTAGAATAACACCTTAAGACACAAATCAACCAAAACCCTAATGTCACCTAGATACTCCAACGTCACCTCAAGTATCCGTGGGCATGATTATACGATATGCATCACACAATCTCAGATTCATCTATTCAACCAACACATAGAACCTCAAAGAGTGCCCCAAAGTTTCTATCGAAGAATCAAGACGAAAACGTGTGCCAACCCCTATGCATAAGTTCATGGGCGGAACCCGCAAGTTGATCACCAAAACATACATCAGGTGAGTCACGTGATATCCCATTGTCACCACAGATACGCACGGCAAGACATACATCAAGTGTTCTCAAGTCATTAAAGACTCAATCCGATAAGGTTACTTCAAAGGGAAAACTCAATCCATTACAAGAGAGTAGAGGGGGAGAAGCAACATAAGATCCAACTATAATAGCAAAGCTCGCGATACATCAAGATCGTGCCAAATCAAGAACACGAGAGAGAGAGATCAAACACATAGCTACTGGTACATACCCTCAGCCCCGAGGGTGAACTACTCCCTCCTTGTCATGGAGAGCGCCGGGATGATGAAGATGGCCACCGATGAGGGATCCGCCCCCCCCTCCGGCAGGGTGCCGGAACAGGGTCCGGATAGGTTTTTGGTGGCTATAGAGGCTTGCGGCAGCGGAACTCCAGATCTATTCTGTTCCTCGAAGTTTTTAGGCGGAAGAAGTACGCCAGGGGAGCCACGAGGGGCCCACGAGGGTGGAGGGTGCGCCCCCTACCTCGTGGTTTCCTTATCTCTTTCTTGACGTGCACTCCAAGTTTTTCGGGTAGCTTTCCTTCCAAAAATAACTTCTCCAGTTGGTTTCATTCCGTTTCGACTTTGTTTGATATTCCTTTTCTTCAAAATACTGAAACAAGGGAAAAAATAGGAACTGGCACTGGGCTCTGGGTCAATAGGTTAGTCCCAAAAGTAATATAAAAGTGTAAAATAGAGCCCATAAACATCAAAAACACATAATATAATAGCATGGAACAATCGAAAATTATAGATACGTTGGAGACGTATCAAGTAGCATCATAGATAACTTGCGACATATCAGGATTAATAGCATGTGGTGGTGTTGCAAGTTTACTTATAATAGAAGGTGAATCTAAAGCGGAGCTGGATGGCAGTTTCTTACCTCCCCTAGTCTTAGAGGGATAAATCTTAGTCTTAGCATTCTTCAGATCCTTCATAGTGATAAATTCATAATAATCCCAAGTGACTCAACAAATATAGCTATGCTCCCCGGCAATGGCGCCACAAGAAGGTCTTGATAACCCATAAGTATAGGGGATTGCAACAGTTTTTGAGGGTAGAGTATTCAACCCAAATTTATAGCTTCGACACAAGGGGAGCCAAAGAATATTTGTAAGTATTAGCAGATGAGTTGTCAATTCAACCACACCTGGAGATTAATTATCTCCAGCAAAGTGATCAGTAGCAAAGTAGTATGATAGTTTTGATAGTAGTAGCAACAGCAATAGTGACGGTAACAGTGATAGCAGTAATTTTGTAGCAAGTGTAATAGTAACGATAGCAGTAGTAACTTACCAAAATCAATATGTAGGAAAATCGTAGGCATTGGATCCGCGATTTGTTGGATGATATTCATCGTGTGACAGTTATAACCTAGGGCGATACGGCACTAGCTCCAGTTCATAAATATAATGTAGGCATGTATTCCGTAAATAGTCATACGTGCTTATGGAAAGAACTTGCATGACATATTTTGTCCTACCCTCCCATGGCAGTGGGGTCCTATTGGAAACTAAGGGATATTAAGGCCTCCTTTTAATAGAGAACCGAAACAAAGCATTAACACACGGTGAATACATGAACTCCTTAAACTACCGTCATCACCGGGAGTGGTCCCGACTATTTTCACTCCGGGGTTGCCGGATCATAACACATAGTAGGTGACTATAACTTGCAAGATCGGATCTAGAACATAGATATAATGGTGATAAGATAAACGGTTCAGATCTGAAAATCATGGCACCCGGGCCCAAAGTGACAAGCATTAAGCATGGCAAAGTCATAGCAACATCAATCTCAGAACATAATGGATACTAGGGATCAAGCCCTAACAAAACTAACTCGATTACATGATGAATCTCACCCAACTCCTCACCGACCAGCGAGCCTACGAAGGAATTACTCACTCCCGGCGGGGAGCATCATGGAATTGGTGATGGAGAAGGGTTGGTGATGACGAAGATCGAAGATCCCCCTCTTCGGAGCCCCAAACAGACTCTAGATCTGGCCTCCTGATGAAGAACAGGAGACGGCGGCGACTTCGTCTCGTGGAATGCGATAATTCTTTCTCCCTGATTTTTTCTGGAAAAATAGGATTTTATAGCGTCGGTTTCAGGGTCTGAGGGGCCACCAGGTGGGGACAACCCACCTGGGCATGAGATTCGATCGTTGGTATCTTAATACCTAGTTCAATCTCGTTACCGGCAAGTCTCTTTACTCGTTCCATAATACATCATCCTGCAACTAACTCATTAGTCACATTGCTGGCAAGGCTTCTTATGATGTGCATTACCGAGAGGGCCCAGAGATACCTCTCCGATACTCGGAGTGACAAATCCTAATATAGATCTATGCCAACCCAACAAGCACCATCGGAGATACCTGTAGAGCATCTTTATAATCACCCAGTTACGTTGTGACATTTGATATCACACAAGGTATTCCTCCGGTATCCGGCAGTTGCATAATCTCATAGTCAAAGGAATATAGATATGACATGAAGAAAGCTATAGCAATAAAACTGAACAATCAATATGCTAAGCTAACGGATGGGTCATGTCCATCACATGATTATCCTAATGATGTGATCCCTTTCATTAAATGACAACACATGTCTATGATTAGGAAACTTAACCATCTTTGATTAACGAGCTAGTCTAGTAGAGGCTTACTAGGGACACGGTATTTTGTCTATGTACACACACATGTATCAAGTTTCCGCTTAATACAATTCTAGCATGGATAATAAACATTTATCATGAATAAGGAAATATAAAATAACAACTTTATTATTGCCTCTAGGGCATATTTCCTTCACTTCAGTGCTGAATATTCAAAGACACCGGAAGAATATAGATGTAATGTAAATCGGAAGTTATGGTCTATGCCACTGCCAAACTTGGATATTCAAAGGCCACCACTCAAAATTCAGGACTTGGGTTTGTGCCACCAGTGCTTGTAGGGAACTTAGGTACATGCCCCTGTCCGCCATCACTTCTGGTGCAACCAGGTTGTCGTTTCCTTTGGGTTGTTT